>OV839567.1:126105064-126672564 GCA_929447395.1 Epistrophe grossulariae
GGAATTATTTAATAAAAATATTACCTACATAAGTTTTCCAGCATTCGCAGAACAATTCCATGCGACCCATTCATGCTTGTTATTTTTTCATCGTTCTTAAATTTCGTAGAATTCTTTTTCTTTTAGTAAAACAATTTGTCTGAGAAAAATGAAAAATGTTTTATTTTGTAGTGAAATTATTTGTCTTTGTTGCAGTTTTTAATCAAATCACACACAAATAAAAAAACAAAACAAAATAAACCCAACCATCACCAAATGATTACATTTCATTTTGTAGTAAGCTAGCTGCATGTGCATTTTTACAGGTTTCTTGTACCGATAAAAAAAAAATCAGGTCATTATCCTTGAGATCATAAAAATGTATACTACAGCCATCGTCCTTGTTCAAACTGGAAACTCTTAAAGTAGTTCCAGAGCAAAAGCCACAAATCATGACGAAACGAAATGATGCTGGCTGGTGTGCTTCTGACCCCTATATACATATATAACCAAAAATTGTCCTCTCGTCTTTATGCTCCCATTGCATTGCATTGTGCGGAATGAAAAGGAGAAATTTTTGCAAAACAAAAAAAAAAGAAAAGAAAAATCTTAGCCGCACTGCAATTTTCGTTAACCACGCTGTGCCACAATGACTGCATGTCCCAATCTTGCGTTGTCATTTTTATAAAGAAACTGTTCCAAAAAAAAAAAATACATACATATATGTATGTATAATGTACAGAGTACATATATATGGAAAAATGTGCTTAGTTGCATTCTTATATATTTATAAAATAAAGGACATTCCGAAATAATTTTGTTGAGCTTGTTTTAATGAACGACCATGTATTTGCAGGGCTTCTCTATATATAAGAAAATACTGTTCTCTGTATATTTTTTTTTTTTCACATTTTGCCACAAAAATGGGGATAAGCATAGAGCCAGCATTTCTACACTCTGTGTCCTTTGTAGTATGTACCATGATTTTTTGGGGAAAGAAGAGGATTTTACGTTGCAGATTTGGTTGGTTGGACTGCAGGAAGTCGCGTTGCTTCGCAAAATATGGGATGAGAAAGTGCAACTTGTTTGTGTCATGGCGTTAAATTAGTTTTATGCTTATTTTTCCGAGAAAAACGAAGTTTTCAACTTCTCTGTGGTCATAAAGTTTTCTTTGTTTTTGAGTTGATGTTGTGCTTTATTTTATTATTGCTATAGGTACCCATTATAGGCTTTTTTTTAAAGGTTTCTATAAAGTGGATTAAAAACTCTCGTTTACAAAAAAAACTTTTTATAAATTCTATAAGAGACTCCATACATTGAAATATTTTCTTTGTAAAAAATAACTGTTAACCAAACATACACAAAAAAACAATGTAGACTTATAATTTGATGGTGAAAAAAAAGTTCATAACACTTGTTCTTGACTTTATAAATTGAACTAAGTTTATATAACTATATTTTTTAATAAAAAAAAATATTATTAATTAACAGTTATTAAAAAAGAAATTTATAAATGTAAAGCTTTTATTTTTAAATTTTCAAAATCTGGATAGGAGAGATTTTTTATTTTAATTCAAAATTAAAAAATCTTATTACTTTAAATCTTATTACTTTAAACGAGCTATTCTTTTATATATAATATATATTTATATACATTTGGTTTCTGGGAAATGGCTCCAACGATTTTGACAAAACTTTCAGAGTTTATTACGATTAAAAAAAAAAAAAAAAAAAAAACGATTTGAAAAAAAATTTTAAAAATTTACTTTTAGGGGTACGAACAAAATTAAAAAAAAAAAATTAGTAAAATGCGCCTAATGCCACTCCCACTTTTATTAGATTTTGGTTTTTCGAAAACGGCTCCAACGATTTGGATGAAATTTTCAGAGTTTTTTCTTACGAACGAGAAAAAAAAAATAAAAAATTAGATTTAATGAAATTCACCTACTGCCACGATACTTTTATTATGTATTTCTTATTTTCTCGAAAACAATTCAAACGATTTGAATGAAGTTATAAGAGATTATTCTTATAACAAAAAAACTGATTCTTAATGAATTTTTTAGAGTTTTTTCTCCTCAATAAGAAAAAAATGACAAATTTAGTGGAATCCTCCCACTGCTCCGCCCAAATTTTTCGTTTTTAGTTAATCGAAAACGAATCCGATAATTTGGATGAAATTTTCAGAGAGCGTTCTCTTTTATAGGTAAGAACAAAAAATTGAAAATAAATAAGTAAAATCCGCCTACTGCCACACCCACTTTTATTAGTTTTTGGTTTCTCGAAAAAGGTTCTAACGATTTGTATGAAATTTTCAGTTTATTTTTATGAACAGGAAAAAAATTGAAAATTGTATTTAGTAAAATCCGCCCACTGGCACGCCCACCTTTATTATTTCTTAGCTTCTCGGAAACAATTCGAACGATTTAAATGAATTTCTTAGAATGTATTCTTATGAAAAAAAAAAAAATGTTTTACCTAACTCCGCCCACTGCCACGCCCACTTTTATTATTGCTTTTCTCGGAAACGGCTGTAGCTATTTTGGTGAAATTTTTAGAGTTTTTTCTCATGAAATAGAAAAAAATTTTAAAACTAGATTCAGTCGCACACTGCCACGCACACTTTTCATACTCCTTAGTTTAGTAATTTCTCTATTTCTCGGTAACAACTCAGTATTTTCGGAGATTAAGAGGAACAAACAGACAGAAAGACACAAAAACTTTCACATTTATAATATTAATAGGATGTACATATATATATGGGAAAAGAAAAATTATTGTATAATTTTCGAAGAAAATGTATTTTTTATGGGTCACTTAGACGTATGTGGAACATTTTTTTATAAAATTAAATATAAATAAAATATAAAATATAGGCAAGTGCAAAGTGCTTGGAATCGTTTTTTGTTTGAAAAAATAATTAATAATAATAATAAAATAATTAAAATAAAATATAATTTGTGTGTAGATGTGATTGCAATGCATTTGGAATTGCTTCTTATTTTTTGTCTAAAATGATTGTTATGCATACTACGAAGTATGTCCTACATTTCTTTGTTTTTGAAAGGTAGTGGGCGGATTTTACAGAATTCAATTTTCAAATTTTTCAAAAGAATAAAATCCAAATATTTCCTGCAAATCGTTCGAGCCGTTCATTTATTTCTCTCATAATTTAGATGAATTTTTCAGATTGTTCTTATTAACAGGAAGATGGTTTAGAAAGTGGTTGTAATTTTTGATTTGAGGTTTTTCCTTGTTAAACGCATTTATAAAGTGAACAAATTTAATAAATGTCATAAACGTTGTTTTCCACTAACTTCCATATCTACTTTTCTCATATATATTTCAATTTTCTCGATTAGAAAAAGCCGATCGAAGCTCGGTCTCCCAGGTACAATTTTATATAGGTACCTGCTATAATTAACTAACACCGCGTTAATCTAAAATAGGATTTTGGTCGGTGTTATCAAATACATAAATGCTCCCAAAACTAATTTGTTAAAAAACCGATACATAACTTTACAATGTCCAGACTTTAAAACCACAGTGTGATCGTACGTAAGCGCAATTTCGTGAGACCCTGTCATGTATTTTATTTTTTAATAGATGATTTTTTTTATTATCCACAAAAATGTTACGGTGTTTTAGAAAATGTTTCAGATTTTTTTGTTATTCGCATCAATGCTGATAAAATATTTGATTTTTTTAAGAGCCTGCATTTACAGTCGGAAACAAAAATTTATTCTGAAAACAAAAATAACGCTTTTATATAAAGCGTTTCTAGGCCTACAGAGTATTTTTTTTTTTTTGGACCTAAAACATTTTTATTAAACCAGGCATAATTCCTATTTAGAAGAGCGATACAACGTTCACCGGGCTGCACTAATGATCAATATATTTTGAAAAAATATGGGAGTTTATAAGTAGGCTGTAAGTTTTTGTCCGCTTCTATAGTTTCAGTTCCAGTCACCTTCATGCCCTCAAGTCGCTTGTACGGACTGTCCATTGTTGCATTGTTGTTGTCTTATTTAAGCCAAAATAAATTAGTTATCATCAATCAATAGCGTTCTCCGTTGATATTGATGACAACGCCATAGTCATTTTCGAAAAATTACGAATCGATGATACCGCTTAACTATTATTCACACCAAACAGTGACTTTCTGCGAGGATACACTGTCACTCGGTAGACTTTGTGTGGATTAGTGCTGTCCCAACTTTGGAAATTTTCCTTCCTTTCGCCCTTCTAAAAATGTGCTTCATTGCTGAAAATGATTTTTTTTTTTTTTTTTGCTGAAATCGAAGTCCGATTCCAATCGTTCCAGAACGTTTTCTTTCAGCTTATCTGTCTGATTAAAATTCATAATAAAAATCAAGAAAATTGACAGCAAAAAGCAACATGGCTTCCATGAAAATGCAAAATTTACCCGTTCCTCCTGGAAAATCCTTGCATCTTTTTAACTTCTTTAATGATTTTCATGATTTTAGAATAACTAATATGAAATAATTTTTTTTTCAAAAACAAAGACTTTTCGAAGATTCGTCAGCATGGGTCTGCTAGTACACGGAAAAAATTATTAGATCAGATCAAGAAAAATGAGCTACAAATCACGAAAAATGAATCCAGTTTTGTACCTTGGCTTCGAAATTAGTAAATTACGACTTTTTGTTTGCAATTTCATAAAATGAGCGAATTGATGATATTGACCCTCAAAAATCATATTTCACTACTTTTGAGTATCGATTATTCGATCGAGAAAAAAAAAATATTGCCGGTTTTGATACTTATTTATCTTTAAATTGCAACTTTTGAGTTGTAATTTGAAACTGGTTATTCGGCAATTTGCAAATGACAATCACAGTTTTTATACTTATTTATCTTTAAATTGCAACTTTTGAGTCGTAATTTGAAACTGGGTATTCGGCAATTTGCATCTTTAAAAGATTAATCTACTTTCCATTTTCAAGCAATCCTATCGAGATTCAAGAACAACTTTTCGTTTACAACTTAAACCTATGGATTTGCTGCAAATGAAAAACTGCAAATTAAGTGAGAATAATTTCCGACTTAGCTACAAAGTCTGATGAGGTAGTGAAAGTGCAAAATACATACCTCAATTTATAAGTTCGAGTGACCTTAACTCCAAAGATTGTGTTTTGGCCAGGTACGACAGTTGGGCTCATCAGTCAGATGCTGTCGTACCCTACTAAGACGCGAATTATGGTCGATGCTTACCGACAGCATGAATGCACTGTGAATTCTATATTTCTAAGAGAATTTGATTAAACTCAGACAGTTAGAAAAAAATAGTATCCCGTGGTCTGGAAAGCATGCATATCACCATATAAAAGTTCCAATTATTCCCCTGAAGATAGTAGATTGCGACTAAAAAGTTGTAATTTACTGTTTAGTTTTGATCTTAAATCAGCAAATAGGTATTTCATAAATGACGATCGTGTGGGCTCAATATTTATATATCGTGATTACATTTTATTGGTTTGAGCATTGAGAAAATGAAAACCACCATACACATTTCGCAAAACAAGATTAATAATTTGTAAAATTAAATTATTCCCCAGAAGTAGTAGATTGCGACTCAAAAGTTGTAAGTTGCATTGAAGTCAACAAGCTCGAATTATGACTTTTGATAATAAATACCAAATTATAAAATTTTGTATTTTACGAAGATTTGAATGCTAATTTACAATTTTTTCAATCATTTTTAAATAAAAGCGTCTTGATTTACTAAAAAAAAGAGTTTTGTAAATTACAACCTCAAATTTCGCAATTAGTGATTTTTCAATTCTTTCCGTGTATGCATTCATTAAATAATAATTTGTATGTACCTATGTCGAATTTAAACAATAATAATAATTTAATAATTCATTTGAATTAAATATACGTAGGTATTATCTACTTTAAAACTAAATGAAAATCAAAACTAAAATTTCTTTCTTGACACATTCAACCACTTATGTAGGTATGTTAATTTATACATAGATATATATTATGTACACATATGAAGTTTTATTAAACCACAAGCTAAATAATAATAATTTGAAAATCAATTTACCTATATCAACATTATTTAGGAACATATACCTATACCTACCTTTACCTGTCCAAAACAAACTTCAGTTGTAAATTATACACACATTTAAAGTGACCAAGAAAAATATATCTTATCTCAGAAATAATAAACAAAAGACAAACTTATAAACGTATCTAACAATCTGTATATATCTATAATACCTATTGATAATGTCCTTTCGGTATACATATATGCAAATAACTATAACAATAGGTATACATAGATACATTTGGTCACAATTGAATCCTACAAAATTATATGCTTCATTTATGTGTAGTTATAGGTGTACATGCCTTGTATTCAATTCAATTCATTCATCCAAGCAAGACGCACCAAATTTCATTTCAATTTTGAATTGACCTCAAACCAATTTCAATTCTAGTCCTTTGGATTAAAATTGATTGTTCTCTGTTATAACGTTGGAGTCCGGACCGGATCCTTGAACGTTTCATTCCTCCCATATAGGTACTGATGATGCTGCTCCTGCTGGCGGGAGTTAATAAATGATGACAGTTCGATGCATGCATATAGAACGTTTATACGTTTAAGGTATAAATGTTATTTTCCAAATATACATGACGACGGTTGATGACGTCCTTCGTCGTCGTCGTCGTTGTTGAATTGTTGTCTTTGGCGTATATATACCAATCCAACTCACTTATACCTTACCTACCGCCCAAGCATTCGAAATCACATAACTCTAAATACTATGAGCCACACACTAAGCACACACTTATTAATTTGTATTGTGTGAATTATCAAAGGTCCTGTTGACATACCCTGCTGAGTAAGTGTGTCGCAATCGTTAATATTAATTAAGGGCAAATTAACTATATAGTTACGCTAGGTTAAGCCACAATCCATTTTGTATTGTTTGATGGATGTTAATGTAGGTATGTACCATGTAGTTTCTCAGAATAATATTTCATTGTTTTCTTTTACACATATATACATATGTATATGTATGTATACTACAAAAAGACTCAGTGGAACAATAATGTTTTTGTTATCTGGTTGTGCGCTAAAGCGAAAGACACTATAATACCTAGCTGCGTAGGTATATAGGTAGGTGTATGAAGTCAAAGCAAATGTACAATACTTAGAAGGACTTTTGACCTAATTTCGATGGATAAGAATGAAAGGACCTGCCTCTGCTCTGCCACTGCAATAATTAGAGAACATTTCAAAAGATTATTATTTTAATTGCGGCCTAAGAGTGACAAAAAAAAAATTATTTAAACGTTTTGAAGAAAAACACAGAGCAGCGTTAAGTTCTGCTCCTTTAAATATCTAATTAAAATGCGGGCATATTTATCTATGTTAATCTAAGAAAAAAAAAGAGAAAATAAGGAAAAAAAAAAAAAACGAAAGGAGATGAAATTAAGAAGGCACATGAAAAGGATCCGGATCTATTTCTTATCCGGCTTTACGAGGTCAGCACCCTAAAGTAAGTTGCTTGATGTGGTGTCTATATATATGTATATGTATATGTAGATTGTAGGTATGTACATGGGTGTATCGTTTACTCTAAAACGAACATCAAAAAAGAGGGTTTTAACCTTGAATCTATATACACCCCCACGCACACACACACAGATTTTTTTTGACTAAGCCTTTTTCGTTTTTATTTTTTTTTTTTGTTTTTTTGTCTTTGTTGTATTTTTTTTTTTTTGCTTCTGCAATTGGCCTTTTTAGTTAAGGTGACTATTTCAGCTTGCCAATGGCTGGAAGGAAAACTTTTTTTTATTCTACCTACTTAGTTTTGTTTTGATATTTTTTTTTTTTTTTGTTCTATTTATATGTTATTTTTTTATTTTTTGTCCATTGTGTTTCTGTGCCTGTTATTGAAATCTTTTCTTAATAAAAGCTCTTATATTATTTTATATAGGTATAATATAAACGACAAGGGATCTAGGACAAATTAAAGAAAACGATAAGTATAAAAAAGGTTTGAATCGAAAGGAATAGTATAACGAACAAAAAAGAAGACTTTTTTTTACACTTAATCACAAGACCTTAAATCAGTTAATCATATAGTTAAATGATAAGAGCTTGCGTAGGGAAAAAAGATATAATATTATTTAAATTTATTTCAGTTTTTACAAAGAAAACTTAACAAAAAAATAAACAAATAAGTATGTACATACCTACATACATAGGTGCATAGGTATACTTAAATTAGGATGAAACTATATAATTAATTATGCTTTTAATGGACATAGGTGCAGATACAAAATGTTGCTTAAGTGAAGGGTAGTTTTTTCTTTTAATTCTTATTAATCTGTTAAAATACTTCGTTCTGAAAAAAAGAAACATTTTAGGTATTTTTCTTTTTGAGATAGAACCCACAGCATTTTTTGGGACTTGGGACTTATTTTGGAAATGGGACAATAGCCAAGAAAAATTAGACAAAATATATCTAAACTAAAAAAAGATCTGAAGAAGTTGAATTTTTTATGCATAGAGCTTTATTTTTATATTTTAAGCATTTTTCTTTAATAGTATCTACCCCTAATTTGGCCAAGGGGAGGATGTAAGGGGGCGAAATTCAGTATTTTACAAGTTTTTCAACAACTAACGGGTGATTTTTTAAGAGGTTTAGAACTTAAAAAAAAAAAAAAACACAAAAAATTCGAAAAAATGAATGAAATATTTATTTGAATCGATATTTTGAACCTTGCAATTTAATGTTTAAAGATAATTTCATGCAAATGTTGACCGCGGCTGCGTCTCAGGTAGCCCATCCGCTGAGTCCAATTTTGGCATACTCTTTCACACATATCGGCCGGTATCTCACGAATGAATGCATGGATGTTGGCTTCCAGTGCGTCAATCGAAGCGGGCTTGTCCCTATAGACATTAGCCTTGACATACCCCCACAAAAAATAGTCTAATGGTGTCAAATCGCACGATCTAGGCGGCCAATTGACCGGCCCGAAACGTGAAATTAACTGTTCACCAAACTCGCCTCGCAATTGCGCCATTGTTTCGCGTGCTGTGTGGCATGTGGCACCGTCTTGTTGAAACCACATATCATGCAAGTCAAGAACTTCCATTTCGGGCAAAAAAAAGTTTGTTATCATCGCTCGGTAGCGTTCACCATTGACAGTAACGCTGCGATTCGCATCATCTTTGAAGAAATATGGCCCAATAATGCCGCCGGCCCATAAACCGCACCAAACAGTGGCTTTTTCGGGATGCATTGGTAGCTGTTGCAATGCTTCTGGCTGATCTTCACTCCAAATGCGGCAATTGTGCTTATTTACGTACCCATTCAACCAAAAATGAGCCTCATCGCTGAACACAATTTTTCGATAAAAAAGCGGATCCTCGGCCAGCTTTCCAAGAGCCCATTCACCAAAAATTCGGCGTTGTGGTAGGTCGGCTGGCTTTAGTTCTTGCACCAGCTGTATCTTAAAAGGCTTTACGCCCAAATCCTTCCGCAAAATTTTCCACGTAGTGCTGTAACAAAGGCCTAACTGCTGGGAACGGCGCGGCGCCGAATCGACATTTCGCGGTCTTCTGTCACACTAGCTGATACGGCCGCAATATTTTCTTCACTACGCACAGTACGTAAACGTGTTGGTGGTTTAATGTCCAACAAAGTAAATTTAGTGCGAAATTTGGTCACAATCTTCCGAATAGACTGCTCAGAAGGTCGAGAATGCCGACCATAAAATGGAAGCAGCGCGCGATGAACATTTCGAACCGAGCACGAATTTTGATAGTAAAATTCAATAATTTTCAAGCGTTGTTCATTTGTAAGACGATCCATGGTTAAATTGCAAACCAAACTGAAGCTGTTTGACAGTGACACAAGGTACTAAACACACGTCAGCTGTCAAAACCAGTGTTGCCAAAACCAAACCAGCTAAAAAATCACCCGTTATAACTTAGACGGCTGTCTAAAGTTAGACAACTTGTATAAATACGACCAACGGAGTTTTTCTTTCGTTTTCAAATCTACTCCGGACATTTTCAATTTACTCCACTTTTTTAAAAATCTGCTTCGAAATTTTAATAGTGAGGTTCTAACCATAATCAGGCCATTGCAATATCACACGAACTTCTAACTCTCTCACTAAATTACCTACTAATTTCGATGTCACCTATTGGCTACGTGAGTTATTGTATTTAAATGGCGTAGTTTAGCGATAATCGAGTCAATGGACTAAAGTAGCCATTTTTATGAAACCTATTTAATAATATACCTACCTTCTAAGTCTTAAGTCTTGCTCCCACAAAAATTGTTTTCATGCTTTTATTAACATTAGAAAAAAAAATCCCTTTTTTTTTGTGCCAAAAAAAACCTTATTACATTCTTTGAACTTAACTTAAATCCGAGATTCTGGGTTTAACGGTTAAATATTCTCGTCTCTCTCGTTTTTCAAAGTTTTTTAATTTTCAAATGAATCCTTTGTTATATTTATAGTGAACCAAAAATGAAGTAGGTTACCAGAATCGAGGAAAAAAAAGTTTAAACCGAGCAAGAGAAAAGGCAAAGAAAAATGTGATTTGCATTTTCTATTATATAAAAAAGGTTAGGTATACCCAAACCCATATCAAATTTCTCTGTGATAGTATTATAATAACTATAGATACACATCTAAATATACATATATAGGTGGGTAAATTTCGAACCAGATATCACGTTTCATCGTTTGAATAAACATCGCAACTGAATTAACCTCATGTCCTTGGTAATTGTGTGAAAATAGTACCTATCGATATTTTTCTTCCCTCATCATGTCCCACGATTTATACCATCAGTTGTATTGTATCGTCCCTATAAACATTTATATATCGAAGATACGAATCGAACATGCCAGCATATTAATTACACATTAGGTTAACAGAGAAAGCACCATCTTAGATTACTTTAATTACTAAATTAATGTTGCCACACGTCCTGCCTTACAATGAGAAGGATATACAATATACATACTCTCCTCACATTTCATCCCTTCCTCATTAATAAGGGAATGGAAAACTTTAACAACGGGGCTATATTATGTACATCTATATAATCAAAATCATTAATGCATAATTAAACACACGTCATAGTGTCATGAGGTAGGTAATAAGGGACAATAAAAACTATGAGTCTTTTCGTTCAAATATACAATCTACTAAATAGATCTACAGTTATTATGCGTAGATACATTTCTGCGTGATGGTGTAAAATCGATGTCTTTCATTTGTCAATTAAAAACTAATAAAAATTCTTATTTACATATTTATTTAAATAAGGCGTCTAAACTCTTAAATCTATTATAATTATAGTATACGATAAGTATAGAAAAATGTTGATATTAGGTGTTTTTATTTATTGCTGCATAGCCAGCGCGGCAAAATTTCCCTTGGTAAACAACAACAATTTGATTGCTGGTGAAAAAGAACTCAGTAAGAAAAAAGATCGCTGTGCTGGCGATATAACTTTGAATTATTTAAATAAACGTATAGAGTGAGTAATCGTTTTATTCAGACTTGTGCTGCGCTGGCTATGCAGCAATGAGTAAAACACACCTAATGTCTACTTTATAGTATCTACATATGTACGTACATAGTATCAGCAGTTATATGTGTAGTATTGCGTTGTTGGAAGCTTAACATTCAGAATACTACCTTTAGCCCATTGGTATAGTATATATAGCTCTATAGTATTTAACATTGTTTAAAATAAATATGCATTTTAAAACAATTGTGAATTTAATTTAAAAAAAGACTTTTTTAAATTCAAAAAAAAAAAAAAAAAAAAACATTAAGATTGCTTCGTGGTACTAAGTTCATCAAAAGGGGAAAGAGGTGGAAAATTCTATTATTAACTGCTTTTTAATACTACGTTTTCATTGGAGCCGAAATGAGGTAATTTCGTAAATTATAGAAAAAGTGTTTTCATTGCAAATATGCTGATTTCATTTGACAGATAATTTCTTTTTGAAATTGATTTGGCAGTTAAAAGCTTCGTTTTGTTGTATTCTATTTCTGTTTCTGTTTTCTGTACATCTAATTTTGACATTTTTGAATGGTTTCCAATGGGTTTCCACTATGGATGCATTGCATTTGGGTGTGTTCATAAAGTTTTTACGTTATTTCCAACCAAATTTCGTTCAATTTCGTGCAAATTTGGTTGACATTACCTCATTTTGATATGTGAATTTCTATAGGAAATGATATAATTTGGAATCGAATTTGGAACTTTTCAAAGAAATTACCTCATTTGACCCAGTGAAACGTAGTATAAATTATGTTCAATTTTTGTTGAATGGAAGATTAATTTTTGACGACATAGAAGGTGATAGTGGTGCTTGCTTCTCTTTTGAGTTTTGACATTAATAAATAGATATGTAGGTATACACACAAAAAAAACATTGTGGTGGGTCGGTAGGCAGAAATGGCGGCAACGAACACCTATCTCCATGACCGAATTAGCGCTGGATAGTGCCATTTTGATAACTCGTTTTACCTATACTATGTAGATTAAAAGTGGATTTTTGAGATGAATTTATGAATAAAACCGGTATATTAATTCTTCACACCAATCCCTCAACAATAATATGCCAAGATAGTTAAATGGTGGCTCGAATTTTTATTTGTTTTGTTGATAATTAATGATGTATGTACTGTGTACAATGAACGGGAATGGGTCGTAATTCTGTATTACAAAATTCTGTATGACCAAAATTCTGTAAATGGATTGAAAATTCTGTAGGGTCATAATTCTGTATTTAATTATTCTGTAAATCTTTTATTCTGTATTCCAAAATTCTGTAAATACAAAATTCTGGAAAATTATAAATACTGTATATTCTGAACTCCAAAATGCTGAATTACAAAAATTCTGTAAATTATCAAAGAAAAATTGTTTTGATAATGAAAAAAAGTGCGCTTTTCATTATCACAACAATTTTTCTTTGATAATTTACAGAATTTTTGAAATACAGAATTTTGGAATACAGAATTTTGAAATACAGAATAATGGTTTTACAGAATTTTAAAAACCAGAATTTTAAATTTTCAGCATTTTGAAATACAGAATTTTAAATTTACAGAATTTTATATTACAGAATTTTGAAATACTGAATTTTGGAAACTGAATTTTGGCACTTACAGAAAAATAACCCCAACCCACAATGAACATATTCCAAATAATTTTTAAATTCGTCTAAAATATACTGAATTTAAAGATCTCTGTTAATGGAGTCAAAGGCAGCCTTGAAATCTACAAAAGTCGGGTAGATTTTTTTTCCACTAAAAAAATATATTATATATTTAGAGTCTTTCATTAAAGGTTTTCTACAGTGTTAGAACCTTATTCCAATAGGAGTAAATTTACTCCAATTTTTACAATGAAAATAAATCTTCTCCGCCTCTCAACTTTTTTGAGATCTATACTCCTTTTTTATCCAAACTAAAAAAATCAAAAATTCTGTAGCTAAACCATCATGAAAGGAAATGACAGCACATAATATGTTAATCAATTTGCTAACTAACTCTGGCTCAGAATTTTTATCTGAACATTTTACAAAAAATCGTCGTTGATATTGGCTGTAAAAAAAATACTATTAGGCTCATATCACAACTTACAGACTCTCCAGAGCTCAGCTCTTGAAATGGCAAAAAACCTTCTATAAGACTCTTTTTTATCCCATTGCTATACTTAAATATTATTGTCTTGTTATAAAATTTTTATTTTTAGATTTGGACACTCTTCTCTCTTTTTCCTCTTCAAAATACTTAAATCTTATAGCTAGATCAATTTTTGTTCTTGGAATAGGATTATATAAACTTACAGTCTTGTAAGAATCTTTTTGTGAAAATTCAGCTCTAAACAGATGTTCGTAGTCTTTAAAGTACCATTACAACACTTTTATAAGAATTTTAGTCTTTTTATACTTCTATGAAAACCCTTACAGGATCTGAGCTTAATACCTCTTATATCAAGAGTACCTGGAGTCCAAATAACAAAATTATTACAACAGGAGGCTTATGAGATTATTGATATATAATTGAATAATTGAAATATGCATTATTTTGAAGGCGCGTTGTTGTTTTTCGAGGTAAAAGTTCAAATTAGTAAATACATTTTCAACCGTATATGTTTTTTGGTTACTATGTGAAAAACAGTAAATATAAAGTATCACCATTATAACGCATAATAATAAATGATTGACTTACAGAATAAATATTCTCACACAAACCTTTCAGATTTTTGACATGACACGCACACACAAATAAAAAAATAGTTTGTTTCTCTCTGAGAAAAATGCTAAATGAGAAAAATATATATATAATTTTTTAAAGTTTACAAAATATGTACTCTGTTCTCTTTTGAGCGAATCTTATTGGAAGAGACGCGATCTCATAGCAAGACTAAATTGACGTGAGAGTTTCCTATAACTAAGCCATTTAACGCTTTTAACAGTGTTATAACAATCTAGTAGTATTCTTCAAGAATTCTTTTAGCTCCCTTACCATAGTCTAGTTAAGCTCTTGGAGCATCTTATGAGAGGTGAGAGGCAAAATGTTACTTGGGATTTGTAGGAAATTTTATTTTGTACAAGTTTTCAAATAACTTTTTTTTTACGAAAAAGTATACCAGAATGAAATTACATTCAAAAGACTTATTTCAGTGAGGGAGTGGATTGGGCGTGGTTATGTAATTTACCTTCCAATCATACTTAACAACATATCAATAATTTAGAACTACATGACCGTTTTTGGCCTACTTCCCTGAAATTAAAAAAGTTTCAAAAAGCACATCATTGAGGGCTAAAACGTCCTGTGGTTAAAAAATAACTGCAAATAAGAAGATATTGTATCACTCTGGTAACTTTACGGTATAAATAAACCCAATGTTACCGTTAGGTTTGTTTTCGGTAAAAAATTCTCTCTTAAACAACTTTTTAGTCATTATATTGGTTTCAAAAATTCCATTTTTAAACGTTAGGTATATTTTGGATATTTACCCTTAAATAAACCCAGGTTACATATTGGTTCTCTGTCAACGCATTCCCAAACACTAGATTGTTATTTATTGCTTGCAAATTTATTAATTTAATTCAACGTTTAAGTTAAGTTTAAGATAAATCTTTTTTCATAACATAAATTGTTATTTATTGGTTCTAAATTAACCAATAACCAAACTAAGTTTAAAAATAATTCCTGTTTTTTTTTTTACAAAAATTGTTATTTGAAACTATAGCTAAACTCTTAAAAGCATTTGATTAATTATATCAGGGGTTTTAAACGTTTTCTCGTTATGACAATCTAACTTTCATTATTTAATTACCGAACATTTCCGGTTATGGAAACGTCTTTAGAGCATACTAAAGGCGTCATTTTAACCAATTTATGAACAAAAGGTTTAAATAACCAAGACTAATATCAGGGTTTATCAACCACTTTCAGAAATTCAGCTCGCTATTTATGGAAGTAAATCACAGTTCGTTATCTTACCTTGGAATTAAATGTTGGATAAATATCCATTTAATAAAACACTACAGTGTCTTTGCGCATTTGGAAAATTTATTGCTGAGAATGTTAATTGACTTGAAAAATGTAAGAGGAGTTTTTTAGGATTTCAATCATTTAAAAGAAAGCAAAAGTAAACTCGATCTTATTGACTTTTGCCAGTGATTTTTCAACCCCCTGTACTGGTTTCAATGACGAACTTAAATACTTTACAGCTTTCTATGCTGTAGTAAAACATTTAGCAAAAAAATGGGGTCTCCAATCGAAGATGATAATGTGGACGTACACAGCGGTGGTACGACCGATCCTCACGTATGTCTCAATTGTTTGGTGGCCCGCCCTTAGTAAAGCCTATAACATTGTCAATCTAAAAAGGCGCAAAGAACAGCTAGCGTTGGAACTACAGGGGCACTGCGATCCTGCCCAACGGATGCCTTAAGCGTCTTCCTTTACCTTCTACCTCTTGATCTTCATGTCAAATACCAATTTTGTTGCAGCGCGATAAGACTTAAGGAATCCAATCTTTAGTCTGCCAAACCATATGGTCATGGCAATATCACTGATCTTATTCCAACAGATATTCTTTCCCATCCAAACAGGACTGGGAAGACGACGTCGGGATGAAAGACTGCGATACAACTATTTTTGCTGATGGTTCAAAGATGGAGCGTGGTGTTGGTTTAGGAATATTTTCCGAATCCCTAAAAATCTTTAGATCTTTTTGGCTACATAATTTTGTTAGCGTTTTTCAAGCTAAATTACTGGCAATTAGGGAAGAATGTAAGATACTCAAACAAGACCCTAACCAATATTGAAATACTGCTAACCTGACAAACAGTCAGGCAGCCGTTAAAGCAATTATTTCAGCTGCATCTCCCTCCAAATAAGTGTTGCACTGATGCCATGATGAGCTCGCCAGCCTAAACGTTAATCTCAAGGTGACACTTATCTGAGTTTCGGGTCATTGTGGCATTGAGGGAAACAAATGGGCAGACGAACTGGACAGGCTGCAGGTTCAGCCCTTCATGGCTCACTTGCGGAAAGAGTCGACATTTTACTTGAAATTATGAAGGAATATTTATTCTTAATTTTTCTAACCGAATCCAATCGCAGGTGGGGCAGTTAAACCAACTGCATCATTTCTAGGAAGATTTGGCCCACCTACAGTAAATCCTGAATAAATGATTAAATTTGCAGATTAAGGTGAGATATATAACCAAGGTCATGGTGACATGTTCAGGACACTAGCCAATCGGTGAGAATGCGGTGAAGCTAGGTATTCCCCACAATAGCCACTGTCGTAGTTGCGGAGACCTCTGGAAAAAGGAAATAGTCGTTCATTTCCTCTGTTAATGCCCCGCGTTGGCCATAATGAGAGATCAATCATTTGGTAGAACTTTTTCAACGACCTCAACGAACTTTCCGAGGCAAAGATCAAAAATCGGATCTCCTTCCTCAATGGAACGCATTGGCTCTAAGATAGACCTCAGTAGCTTCTGTACCCTGTATTTTCTAGGACTATATGTTTCTCCTATTGGAATCACAACTCTTACATCTTTGGCAAACTGCCCAGCCTGGCATATTACTGAGAGACTCAGACTTTGTAAAACCATTTTCTTTTTTCCTCCTTAGGTCCACCGAGTTATAGTATCAAAACGGCGCAATCTAGCGCTAATTGGATCAATGAGCTACGTTGCTCGTGGCCGACATTTCTACGTACCTACCTAAATACTTTATTGATTATAAATAGATGGACCGTTAAACCCGTTACTAAGGCTTCAGAAAATTTAAGCGAAAAATCAGCACACGAAGAATTTATTTATAGAAAATCCAAGCTTTTATCTCGTTAATTGATGACAACATTCGAAATCAAAAATGACTTTCGTGTTAATCGCATTGAAATGCATTTATAAACTTATAGATTTATAATTCAATTTAATAAATAATAATGTAATCTATTTTGTTGAATTTTGTGGGTTGACAAAATAATTATTCGTAGCCTAGAAAAATTCAATTCTGTAAAATTTTATTCTGATTTACACATTATGTCAAATTGCAGGAAGAAGAATGCAATCCGATTGAAATGCAGCGCTGATTATTTATCCAGAAGACAAACAGACATAAATAAAAAATATTTTATTGAAAAGTACAACACACCTACATACCCAACACAATCTACATAATTAGCAATAATATGCAAAGTATTGATTACATTCTTTTTTTAATTTTGTATTCCAAACATTTATGTTTTTTTTTACTCACATAACTCAATTCTATTATATTATTTTACAAAACAAGATAATACATTTTTGGAGATAAAATACGAATGATAAAAAAAATACACTTATACTCCATAAAAAATGTTCTTCAGTTTTTTTTCTTATATTTGTTGATATTATATATTTTATGTTTTGAAATTAACTGAAATGATGTGACGTATAAATGGCAATAGGGTTGATGTTTCTCTCTTTTTTTATGGCAATGCTAAGTGTCGTATTTTATTGGTTTCGATTATGATCGGAAAAAATTCTTCACAAGCAAATATGTAAACGAAAAAGAAAAAAAAAAACTTATGAGAATATTTTCATTATTGTTTCGCAATAAAAATATCAATATAAAATGTTTTCCATCGCATGAAAAAATACCTATAACTCCATCGAATGAATGTGAATGAAGGATGTTGAAGAGGAAACAATATTATATGTACATATATTGTATATATGTATAGTATATATGTAGGTGTACATAAAATGTAATGTAAGTTCAAAATGGAAATGAATTTATGAATTGTTTTTGAGAGAGCAGCAATAATGAATAAAACACAAGGACAAAATCTTGAAAATTCGAGGCTTTTGAAAGAAAAAACTTTCCCTAAATTCTTTAGTGGTTTGTAGAAAAATGAAAAATATTTTGGTTTTCCTTTGATCAATTTCCTTATAACTTTGAAACCATGCCAATATTCGGTATTATCTGACTTATATCCTAAAAAAATGTATCCTTATACAACGGGTCATTCATTTCGTGGTTTCAAATTTGTAGCGCTGGGATTTGACACCTGTCAACCTCAGCTGTCATTTGAAGTGTCATAATATTAGTTGAATATTTGCCATTTACGATAAAGGATCGCCCAACAATCGAACAACACGATGAAATTTTTCAAACTTACTACAAAATTGGTGATTGAAATATATAGCCTCTTTTCAGCATTTTTCAGCGATTGAATATCATGACTTGGACGATATGTGGTTCCAACAAGACGGGGCAACAAGCCACACAACACGACTAATTATGGCTCTATTGCGTGAGAAGTTTCCTGTTCGCTTAATTTCACGTTTTGGCTTCGTCAATTTGCCACCAAGATCATGCGATTTGACACCGTTAGATTTTTGTCTGTAGGGCTACACAAAAGACCGTATTTACTTGAATAATCCCCGAACTCTAGACGCATTAAAAACCAACATTACTCAAGTTATGGCCTTCCGAAATGTGCGAAAAAGTGGTTAAAAATTACCTCAAAAGAATTTCATGCCGTGAATCTTCTTGAGGCGGCCATTTGAATGGTATTATTTTTCACACAAATTCCAAAATTTATAATGAAATAAAATTTTCATCTAAAATGTATCGCTGTGTGTGTTTTATGAATGACCCTTTATTTCTATAACTTATTTTGTAAATACATAAGTCATTTAATTACCGAAATCAATGATTATTATTGATAAGATATGTGAGTTTTAAAACCAACTGCGTTCGCTGATGTTCAATTGTTTATCAAGTTTCTCAAAAATATGTATCGGAAATAGTTCCGAAAATGTCAATTCAGTCAGGGTCGTGTTCAATTTGTTCCGATCTTAACTCCACACATGACTAACATCCCTACTTTGCTATTCGATCCGATCGAATAATTCGATTCACGTGAATTTTTCACTTAATTTGTCACAAATTATTTTTTTTAAATTTTCAATCTTTCGAGTTCAAAGCTCTATCATGATTTTTTTGATATTCTTGAAAGAATCTAATTATTAAAAATAGAATTTTATCGAAATTTATTTGCTTTTTGGTTTTTCGATTTCCACCGATGGATAGAAGATACCTTAGGGCTCTAAGTATTTAAAGAACTCAAAGATATAACTTTCATAAGCATACATTTTCAATGCAAAAGGAAAATCAAATTTATCATCTCAAATATATTGAACTTTTCATAAATTTAATGAAGCCACAGCTCATAAAAAACCATCAGAACCAAATGACCACCAATGTTGTGAAATTTCTTATTTTTTGGTGAATGTTATAATAAAGCACCAACTATTGAAGTCTTAAAAGTGAAATAAAATTCTGTTTTTGGTGTGATACAATATGTAGCACCAAGTACTCAAAATACAGCCAGACGCTTCAAAGGAGATCATAACATAAATCTCTTCGTTAGAAAATTAAATGTACGACTGGGTCCATTAACTTGCTCTTATGTGCAGCTATCACACTATGGTTTTAAAGTCTGAATAGTTTCATCTTATTTTAAAAGAAATAAATTAGTTATTTTAGGCCACCAAAAACGTAGCTAAGCCGGTAGAATTATATATGAGTATGAGTATATATATATACCGTATTGCACATAACATAGAATTTGCAGTCTAGACTAAAAAAATTGTTAAAAAATCAATATGAATATGTAATTAGAAATAAATTGATTAAACAAGCTCTGAAATTTGTTTTGACACCAACGCAATGTATACCATTTCATTTCTTAAAAAATCTTAATTTATGAGAAAAAACATTTTAAATTAATGGAGTGGTTTTTTTAAAAACTAATTTTTTATATATACATTTTTTCAAAAATTAAAAAAACAGAAATGGAAAGCAAAGTTTTAGCATTTATCAACGCGAAGTTCAAAAATTAATTTTGAAAATAATCTTCTACCACACCTAATTTTCAAAAAATAATTTTGCAGTTTTTTTTTTAAATTCAGTTTATTTTTTTGAAAATTTTGATATGCAATATTATTCAAAATTATTAGAAACTGTTGTTTAAAAAATTTCATTAAAATCGATTTAACAATTAATAATGAGATAGTCGAAAATCAAAAAAATCAATCGATTCCATTTTTAATCTTTTTAATTTTAATTTTTTTTCTCCAAAAATATGGTACATACATAGATGATCTGATATTAACCCAGATAAAATAATTAATCAAAAGCTTACGTAGAAGTCGATTTTGAGAAAAATTATATTTTCCTTCACAATTTTTTAAACACAATTGTACGGGAGGTACCGTTAATTTTGGTTATTAGAATAATTGTTATTTAAAATTTGACAGATAATGTTAAAAAACTACCGTGTGCCAAGTTTCATAAAAATCGATGAAATTGTTTTCGAATTGTTTAGGTAGTTCTCAAAAAAAAAATTGAAACTTTTTTAAAAATCAAAATTTTGGCAAGGTATGTATAAAACTTTTTAAAACATTCTTCAAAAAAAAATGCATTAAAATCAGTTAAACTGTTTTTGAGAAAATCGAAAATCAAGATGGTTCTATTTTTTTTTATAAAATGGTAGCCTTTTTGTAAAAAAACACTAGGATTTTTTTTCAAAAAAGTTGTGGGCACGTTTTTGAGAAAAATAAGATTTTAACTTTTTTTGCTAAACAATTGTACGACAGCTATTTAGATTTTTTTTTTGACCTAAAATAAAAATGAAAAAAACGTGTCGGGGCAATTCCCAAAAAAGGCAACATACCAATTAGTTTAAAGAAAATCCACCTACCAGTTTAGGCTGCAGCCAAAATAAGGGGACAGACAGAAATAAGAGACTCACTTTTTTTGACCTCGCTATCATCGTAATAATAAAGTTTGATCAAAATCTGCAGTTCGATTTTTTTTACAAATCCATAACTTGCCTTATAGTACATATACATGCATATATTGCAAGTAATATTCTTAACCCTTTCAAATTGGTATAAGAAGTTAATTCCTATTTTTGCAAGCAAATACTTTCCCTTTCAAATTTTCCTAACTTAGAAATATTGGTCTTTCCTTTCAGCAATAAAATAGAACTTTATCAAAAATGTAAATAAAAAATAACATTTGTTTACAATCGTTTTTGCCAGTAATTCGTTATTAATATACTTGTAAAATAATTTTTAATGTAAGTTTAACACAAGAATTTTAATCCATTAATTTTAATTTAATGAATTAATGGAATCCACCTTGTAGATTGGATTATTGAAATATAAATTATAGGTTTCCAAATGCAAACACACATCGTTTGTTTGCGATTAGTTTGAATTTTAATTTCCACTACCTAATTTTTAAATAATTATTTTTGTCTAAGAGAGTGTTTTGCTGGTGTTTTGAACTAAGCTCATTCGTCATTCGATCTTTTGGCAGTATATTTGCTCACTCACACTTGTACCTATGTTCTTTTTGGTTCGTTGTTTTTTTTTTGTGCGATGTTAATTTTTTTTTTTTTTTTTTTTTTTTTTTTTTGTATATTTCATTAAACATTTCATGCATCATTTGGTTCTCAAAAAAATCATTTACGTTTTTAGTATGAATTTGTGTGTTCTTCTCAATAATTTGTATACACTACAATTGTAGCCTGGCATTTCAAATTTATTTAAAGTTTTTAATAATAATAATAATACTATTATTGTAACCAAAGTAATATGCTTAAAAGCGCACTTTAATTGACATATTTTATGATTTAATACAAAACAAATCATTTTCCATTGAAACAATTAGTTAACAATGCTCTCCTTTTTTTAATTTGATTTGATTTTATAGATTTAATTAATTTTATGAATCTTGTGTAGCATATACAGTTACGTTTCATTTATCAAAATAATTACCATTAATTATTGTATGTATTTGCAAATTGAAAAAAAACCTAATTGCGTAATGCATATTATGCATCCATTAAAAGGCTATTAGGTGATTTGTAAAACAACAGTTATACGTAATTGTCTGTACTTAATGGTAATTTGGAAATTTTTTAAATTATAAAACATAAATATATGCATTTTCAAAGGTAGATATGTATGTATGTATTTATGAATAAATTCAATAACATCTATATAACCTCTATGATTTTTGAGCTACTTAAAATTAATCCACTTAAACATTTAAAAAAAATTACAACAAAAAATTTACTAAATAAAATTCGTGTACATATTTTAAAAATCAACCGGAAACAAAATCAAATACAAAGTTAGTGAAGCAAAGCCAAATTTTGTTTTTGTTTGCAATTCAACTCAATTCAATTTTATTAAGACATTTTAAAATCTATACATTTTGCATAGTTAAACGTCTAAATATACAGTGACCGATTGTTAAAAGTATAATTATGTCTGGCAGATATAATATAAAAATTAAATTCATTTATAAATTTTAACTTGATTAATAGAATAAAATAAATAAAACTGTTACTTTTAATGTGTACGCTTCATAAATAAATCTACTTATATATAATTGATCTAAGCTTCTTTTGAGCACATAATAGTAATTTTATTTTTTAAATATATAACTTATATTGTTTGCATTTGCTTTACGGTATAGGTAGTATTCAATATTTCAATTTATCTCAATCTATTATAACTCAGATTTAATAGTAAATTAATTATTTTTCAACCCTCAAATTTTTCGGTTTACGATTTTCAAAAGGTTATTTCTTAATTTCTTATTTTTTTTATAATTTTGTGTAAATCATTAACTATCTTATATTTAATATTTTTAAATTTTAATTTTAAAAAATCAACTCGCTACCATCCCCCTTTTCGAATATATTTTGCTTGCTCTTAATCAATTAAACCCTATTTTATCCTAATTATAATAGGAATTTTAAAAAATCTCAAAGTATGGATTTCCACATACATATTATTTGCAGTTCAAAGACATTTTTATTTATTTTAATATATTATTAAATTTTAAAATGATAAATCACAAACAATTCAATAATTCAACCTGTATAGCTACTGTCTAAAATTCATCACTTTATTTCTTTTGTTCGATTTAATCATTTTGATGGTAATTTCGCTGGTACCACCAGTTAAAAATTTTATAGTTCTCTTTCTATACGCTGGAGTTTATTATCAATGTCTTGTTTTCTTATTCATTTAGACATTTTGTTAAAACTATTTTTTTCTCAAAAAGACCCTATAAACATTTTCAATGTTAAGATGTATACGTTTTTCCATTGGCTAGGTGTTGGGGAAAACATTTAAATTAAAAGTTAAAGATTTGCAAAATTGTTGTAGGGAACTCATTAACCAAAACTAAGCAATTTACATTACAAGAATCACATTTATGATGCACATACAAAATACACAGATTGAAATCAAATCTGTATCGAATTTGATGTAATTTTATAGAATAAATATTTGCACATCAATCTTCATTTTTTTTACAGAAACAATGCCGAATTGTAATATAGATAAAAGTATTTATTACTTTTTATTCATGTGTAAAATTATATACCTACATATGTACACATCTCATGAAATCATTAACATTTCAAATATTCACCATGGCGTATGAGTAACTTTTTAATTACCATTGAAATTTGTGCTCGTAATTTTAAATTTATACATAAATATAATGAAAAAATATCTAAAAAAAAGTATTTTATTTATTTTGGAAATCCCTTGTAAGCAACAAACATCTATCAACTGCTAAAAAATATATAATAAAATAAAACTGCTATGTATATCAAAGTTTTTGACTTAAACTTCATTGAGTTTTGTAGGTTTTAATTAAAAAGAAATCCCTTACCCGTGTTTTTTTACTGCTCTTTGTTTTTGAACTTTTTTACGCATAGAAATTCCTTTTTCATGACCTTTTAAATTTAAATATAATTGATCCTACTTTGGTAGGCCACCAAAGTAGGATCAATTATGTTTTACTCATATTCAAAAATTTACTATTTGTTCGAATTTGCAAAGCAATTTTTTCAAAAAAAAAAGTTCCCCCGAACATTTTCTATATACTTTCTCTTTAATTTTTAAGAAAGTCAGTGAGACCTATAACGTTTTCCAATTTATTAAATTTTTTTTTGTTTATATATATAAGAATATAGCTACATACACGAATTTCTAGCTCATCAAAACTCTCTAATACGGAAATTTTGGATTTTAAATTTGAATAACTTTACCTACATTATTTCAAAGTAAGTATGTTTAATGATGACTGTAGATAAGAGACAGGAGATTTCAAAATTTTATTGAATGCCGTTAAATATTTCCAACATACATGGTAGTCTATTAGTCGTTAGGATTGTCATGTAGCAGGCGCGCTAAACGTCTGAATATTGAATCCTAGCCTTTGCCACCTAAAACTAGACATTTTTTTTTTTAAATCTACTTCGTCTTGCAATAAATTGACAAATCCTCCAAGGCAGGTAGGTATATCTGTTGTCATGAAAAAGTCTCTTACCTTACCATTGGCAAAAAATTGAAGGTCCCCTGGAAAAAAACCCACCCAGAAATGGTTGAGAGTTGTGAGTCACTAAAGGCCCTAGATTCTCCACGAACTTTCGCACCACCAAAGTTATTATTTAATTTTAAAAACACAACACACATATATATCTATCATATTTATTGACAAAATTTAAATAAAATTCTTCAAGTTCTCAAAACTTCACAAGTATTTAAATAAAATATACCACAACTGGGTCGCACGTCGACCGACCATACATCCTCTTTTTCACCTATAATAAACTTTTTTCCCGTATATTTTTGTTTGTCTTGTTTTTTCATAATTTTCAATTTTAAAATTTTTTGCTACAACAAAACAACATAACTAATTTATTTTGGTGTGAACACGGTCACGAATTAGTTAATTATTTAAGTAAAGCCATTAAATGCGATGCGGCTATATATTCTGACCGTTTCTATAAATTACTAAAGTTTGATCAAAGCCTGCGAAATTTGTATGGGTTTTTTTTTTTAATTTCGCAATGATCATTTAGAAATTTCTTGTCTCATGCAATTTCTCAATTTTGCATTTAATTGTGCTACAAAATCATCACTTTACATCATTGAAAGTGCAATTTTTTTCTCGCAATTCATTATTTCGCATAATTAATTCAATTAAATGAACTTTCTAAAAAAAGCCTCTCTGTCTTATTTTATTTATTATTATTATTTATTTATTTTTTTCAATTTCAAAACATATTTGCTAAATTTTAAATGACCAATTGGTTTTTTTTGCAACAAATTAAAAAAAACCCTAGAGAATTTTTGCGAAATAATCAATTCTCAATTCAAGAGAAAATTTGCAAAATGCGAGACGATTGAAATTTATTTTGATGTTTAAGAAATAATTTCCGGAATATTTAAACGAATGGCCTTCTGTTCAAAAAAGTAAAACGAAAACTGGTTTTATGATAAAGGGGGGGGAAAAGGGGGCACCTTTGAACATGGCTAATAAAATCTTAACAATAAAATATTTCAAAGCTTAAAATTAATTTTAAACATGGCGATACCGATATCTTTACACGTCAACGACTCTTCGATGCATCTCTTAAGTTCATCCGACAGTAGCTAAATATGCATTTTTTATGCGTAAATTGTATTTTTGTAATATTTTGTTGTAGGAGCTTAAATTTGTTTGCTATAAGGATTTTTATTTTTGAAAAATTATTATTAAATTCACACCTTCATTAATTAACATAAAAGTAAAAATCTTTATAAATATGTTAGGTAGCTATAATAACTATGGCCGAATTTTATGTTGCCTCACATGTTGAACGAAACGGTCGGGGCAACTTTAAACAGGTTTAAAACCAGTTATTGAAAAAAATTGTTATATTTTTCTTCGTAAGACAGATGGATATTAAAATTAAAGCTTCAACGAGAATTTTTGCTTCAAACATTTTGTTTTAATCTATTTATTTCCAAAAGTCTACATTTAAAATAGCGGTAAGATTTTATATCATATTAAAGTTCTTTGTATATTCAGCTCAACATAATTATTTTATTGTTATTTTCAATAGATATCCTCTTATACTCATATTTTTACTGTTAAAAATAATTATAAATACTTCCGTTCAATAGTGCCCCAGGTAAGTTCAAACCTGCCCCACATGTGGGGTACCTTTCAACACAAGGACCTAATTTGTATTTTCATAAAAAATAAAATATAAATCTTTATGAAATTAAATCAAAAATGGGTTTTCAAATGCCTACATTCCTCGAAGTGGTGATAAATTACAGGCCATTAATTCCATCACACTATAAGTTTTTGGAGGCTCTAACTAAAAAATGTTCAAAGATGCCCCCCTCTCCCCTACCTATCCCTTAACAATATTTATATTTTATTAAATGATTTAAAGAAGATTATAAATTTCAATAAAAAACAATCAGTCTATGGAAATGGAAACGTAAAAAAAACACCCGATTTAACTCAGGCTTATTGTATGTAAGTTCGGCTAACCTACATATGTAAATGTTCAAATCTTCATTAAGATAGTTGATCAAAAAAAAACAATACAATGACAAAGTATACCACCAAAAAAACAAAAGATTCGTTTGACCTCTGCACATGAACTCAAATCCGAAAGCTCCCCTATAAAGTTTGTTGGAAGGGTAAGTTACTGCCGTTACTTAATTTAAACCTTTTAGTATTATTTGATGAAGCTAAAGATTTTTCAGCCTCTATATAGATAAAAGTACTACAAAAATCTTTACAAAATTCATTTTAAAAATTAGTTTTCATTTGCAATCCAATTTACCTACAAAAGAAATCAAAAGTTCCTTTGTTTTGTAAAATTATTCAGAATCTAAAGTTACACACAGACGTACACAAAAGATGCCTATAGAAATGTTTGATTAAAATTTACAGAAATACTAATCTTCTGTTAATTTAAAATATTTCATTAAAATTAAAAAAAAATAAATAAATAAATAATTGTGGGACTAAAGGTTGTTAAAAGCTATTTTAAATCAATAATCCAACAGGTCCAAATAAAACAATTAATGTTTAGTATATACTTGGTTAATGTATTTCAGTAGTACCTACCTATATAGAATTTGTATTATTAAAAAAATCCTTCTAAAATAAATCCTTCATTGAATTTAAATATACAGATACAGGTATAAGGTTGATCCAACTATTGAAAAATACTCCAATTAATTTTAAAGTTAAATGAATTTCCAACTAACATTTATGTATATATGTACCTATATGGATGTATAAATGATTGTCCAGCTATAAACAACACCTACCTTTACAACTATCGGATTGGGTCGTCGTATATATATAATACGATTAATGAGCATGATAAACTGCTAAACTCATGGTCAGTACCAGGTGGTGGTGCTGCTGCTGCTTTTGCTTCATCCTTGTATTATTTAAATTATACCCCCATGCAAAAAAGCATGTAGATATAGCTGGTGTATAGTGTTTTTTAGATATGTATCCTTTAAAAGTGTAGATATACGATTAATTTGCAAATGAATAATATCCTTTTATCATCATAATCGCAGTATAGGTTTATATATTATATAAATTTTCAACAAACACCTAATCTTGCCCAGAGTGTAAATATTCTATACCGTTTAACATCAACACTACCTATACTACCAATACTCGCAAAAGGTAGTTTTAAGCCTTATACACTATATATATTTCAACCGTACCGCACATTAATTTCCGTTTTCTGTTAAGCTGATGTAGGTATGTACAGTAGAGGTGTTGTTGATACTTCTATTTTATTGTTTTTTTTTTTTTTTTTTTAAACTAAAATAGTTACAGGATTAACGATATACATATACCTTCGTGATCCACACGTGTACGTGTCGCGCACTTATTTTATTTAAATTTATTTAATTTCATCACTTTCGATATATTATATACGATATTAAACGGAAGCACAACAATGATATAGCAAGATATGGTTATTTATATGTATTTTTTTTTTTTTTTTTACTTTACTTTGTGCCTTATC
Organism: Epistrophe grossulariae; assembly: GCA_929447395.1. Classification (NCBI taxonomy): domain Eukaryota; kingdom Metazoa; phylum Arthropoda; class Insecta; order Diptera; family Syrphidae; genus Epistrophe; species Epistrophe grossulariae. Next base: position 126,133,540 of record OV839567.1, read on the forward strand.
AACTGTGCAGGATCACAACCCAAAACAAGGAGAATGAATGCCTTTGGAAAACAAAAATCAGGCTTCTCTCAACACACAAAAAATATCCACACACACTCTCTATATATATGATACCTTTTTAGGTACGGGTTATCCTTTTTTTTTAGGATTTACCCTTTTACTATATCTTCACAAAATATCTAGGATGAGACAAATAGAGTACAAATCCTTTAACTGATTTGATTCCTTTTCGTTAACGGATTTTTATATATATTTTACATATTTTTTTTCTTTGAATTATTAAATTATGTTGATCAGAGAACTGTTAGAAATTTAATCCAACGGTGGATATAATAATAAAACCAATGTAACCGGTGTCTTTTTTTTTATAAGAATTAATACTGATTTTATTTTATTTTTATTATAAATCGCAAGGAAGATATGGGAACACTTTTTTGTTATTTAGCCGACAAATTATATTTCAAATTTTCAATATCCACAATAAATATTTAAGGATATATGAAAATAGAAAAACGAAAAACCGAAAACCGAAAACCGAAAACCGAAAACACTCAAAAAGGTTGATTATAATATTTTCTGATGTTATATTTATTTTTATTTTTTTAAGGACACACACACCGTATATAATGCGCACGTGAATAAAACCGTCGTCGTTACGAGATAAAACCAAACGTTACGTTCAGACTCGAATGCGAAACTAGATCCTATATTTTATACAATGCAGACCAGAAGGTGGTACAAAAATGTCCTTAGGTGGTGGAATTTAAAGTGGGTGGCTTATGGGGTTCTTCTTTATTATTTCGAAAAAATATTCTCTATAATTTCTCTCTCTCTCTTTCAAAGTATCCCTTTTATTTTGTATATGTGAACATTGAAAACACTCTATTTTCAGCTATTTACAAAAACACAAGGATATAAGACCAGAAATTGTAATAAGTTGAAATATCTCTTAAAACATTCAAGAGTCAAAATAGATGAAGATGAGGAGAGAATTTGAATGAAAATCAAAAAAAAAAAAATATTCTTTCATCCCAGTGAGCTAAAGTGTTTTGCTGTTGGTTTTTAACTATAACAGCGCATGTTCTTTGAGTATATATATGGAGAGATAAGGAAATGAGTGTATAGGGATATTATTGTTTTTGCTTTCAAAATGTTTGTTGTGTAACGGAATCTTTGGAATCTTTTTTCCGTCTTCTAAACTGAGCATTTGAATTCTATAAATTAATTTATGATGCTCTCTCTATTTAAGAACATTTTCATTTGACCTAGTTCAATGTTTTTTTTTTTTTAATTTTAGTTTTTTACTTGCTGTCCTTAAAAGATTTTTCACTATAACAAATGTTTTTTTTCTTTATTTCATATGAAAGGACACTTTTTATTTTAAAATTGGTTTACGGATGTTTTAAGCTTAGGTATATAAAAAGTAAAAAAAAAAATACCTTTTCACAATAAAGGACTATTAATCCTTATTCACAATTATGTCTCCTGGAAAACGCATTTCATGATCTAGTAAAAAATTTATATGTATTTTAATAAAAAAAAATTAAAATATAATTATATGAAAATGTCCTTTTTGAAGGCCGTTATCCAAGTCATTCAAAACTAGCTCTCTTAGGTCTTCTGTTATCTCGCACGTACGTATATGGAATTCCTTACAGGATTCTCTTAAAAAAAATCTTCCAGGTGTATTTTCCACCTGGAAAGCAGCTTACTTTCCATTAAAAAAAAAAACAAAAATCTCTTATACTGTTCTCTTAACATCAAATTCCGCCCTCTCGCTCTCTGTCAGCGACCTACGACATTTTTTTTTTTTATTTTTGTTGAACTTTAAGAGTACCTAATGGAATTTGATTTCTTTCGTTCGTATACTAGGCTTGTGGCCCAGTAAACCTGGGTATATTATTTTCGTTTGACATATTCTACAATAAATAGCCTTACACTTGTTTTATAGGTTGATTTTCTATACCTACTCTAGCTGAGGTATAATGTGTAATTTAATTTTACACCTTCAATATATATGTACCTACTTAACGTATAATATGATACGTACAACCAATATGGAATGATGTAGGTATATATCATGCTTCGTGTATTATGATGGTCTTGCAAGGTAATAAAGGCCATTAAGTTTATATTATAACCTGTACCTGTAACCCGACACAACACCAACAGCCTACACACACAAAAAAAAAGGGATTTTGAAAAATTATTTTAAGGATACAGGAATTCGAATAGGAGAGCTGTGTGTTCATCAATCTCAATCTATGGGGGCTTTGAAAGTTTGTTTGGAGGAAAAAAAAATAAAAATATATATTTTAAGAAATCGTAAGGATCTATATTTTTTTATATTTTTTTTTTTTGTTGAAGAAATAAACCTAAATAACTTTAAAGAACATTAAATATGCCAAGGCGCGGATAATGATATACGATTGTAAGTATATTCGTGTTAAATGTCCGAATCTGTGAGAAAAACATTAAAATTGAATGGAAAAGTTGCATGCTGGGGAAATTATATGGATGGGTGTGGTGGAGGATAAAAATGATTTAATTGATGTTGTAGTTGTTGTTGTTGTTGTTTTTTTTTTTTTTTTTTTTTTTGTGTAAAAAGAAAGATGAAGGAGGGTTTGAGGAATGTAAATTACAAAGGAATTGAAAAAAAAGGAGACGAAGAAAAAAATAATGTGTTTTTTTTTTGTATGGATGAATGATGGTGTTTTGAGTTTTAGGTTTGAAGAAGAAGGCAAAAGGATGTTAATGGGATTTTATATTGTTGTGCAAGTGTTGTTTTGCAGAAAAATAATGATATTTTCTTTTTTTTTTTTTTATTTTTTATGTTTTTTTTCTTTTTCTTTTTTTTTTTTTTTGCTGAAACTGTTTTATCGTAATTTTAGTCGAAGGACGCACTTTCTCTTTCTTTATTTTTGTATATGTATAAAAGAAAACGGTTGGTCTATGTCCTCGTTTGTCATGATTATGTCTGGAGGACAGCTTGAATAATTTTCTAAAAGATTATATTTATTATAATAATGACATTAAAGTGATAATAATTATCTTTATGCTTTATAGGTATAGTTATTGTGAAGTGTGTTTTTTTTTTCTCTATGAAAAAGATTGTAAACCATGCACTTGAAAAAAAAAATGCTTTGTATTCAAAAGAGTTTTGATAAACCTCTTTGAAGTTTTGAAGAAAATATCTTATAAATATTTATGATTTTTTTTAAATTATGTATAACTATTTGAATATAATATTACTTAAGTGGGTTCGTATGTTAGGCAAGCAATGTCAATATTTGGAACTCTAGTATCTGTGAATCCAAGCACTATTCGCTCTGCATACATATATAATTTCCTTTTAAATTTAATTTTGAAACAAAACAAAACAAAAATTTGGTACGCTAATGACTAAAAATAAATCTGAAGAGTCTTCATGGAGTCAAGGATGGAGGATTATCTGCACAGGAATTTCAAGTAAAAAGTGAAAGAAACTGCCAACTTGCTGATTTGAACAGTTCTTCTGCCCACAAAATAGCAGAAAACTTGAATTTTTCAATGGTAGCAAAATTTTTTTTATTTTCACCCAACAATTTTGTATTTATACAGGGTGATTTGCATAAGGTGTGACAAGAAACTAGTTCATGAAGGTTGGCTTTAGACAAAAAAAAAACGTGTAGGAGGGGATCTATTTCCCCCCGTTTAGGCGGGAGGGGCAATTTTCTAAAAAAAATTGACTTAAAACGGAAAAAAAATATTTAAAAACAACGGTTAAACTTACAATGCCATGCTATACCTTTTAAAAAGCCAGAAAATTTTTTTCTTTAATTTTAATTTTAAATAAAGTTGTATTAGTTAATAGTTTTTGAAAAATTTAATTTTAAACTCGAAACTTTGAAAAAAAAATTTCATACTAATTTTTTTTTTAATTTTATGTAATTAAGTATAATTTTTGTTTTCAAAATTCAATGCTCTTATTAATTTTCAATAAAAAACAGAAAACCGTATGCTAAAATGTATCTTAGTTTTTGAGAAATAAAAAAAATTTAGAGTACTTTTTTCCAAAAAGGTGAAATCTAGTTAATCCAGTTAATTTTTTGTTTGTTAATATTTGCTAAAAACCGGATAATATGCAATAAAGAATAAAAAAGAGATAATCCGCTAGAGTAATAATTGACCTGAGCAGCTCAAACTTGGGAAAACCAAAAAAGAAGTGTTTTTTTGGGTAAAAGTAGCTTTTCTTTCAAAATATATGTATTTTAAATATTTGTTCCTTTAATCAAAGTTTATCGTATGAAAAGTTATGTTTTGCCTTTACCCCATATCAACCTTTGAATGGCTAGGTTGTAAAAATACTAAGCCATAAAGCCCCTAAGTGGTTTTTCTAAGAAAAAAATATATACATATATAAAAACCCCCGCGTATTCGAATGCAATTTTGTGTCAAAATTCCAAAGAAATCGGATTTTACATTTTTATTTATATAGATGTCAGATTCGAAATAACACATTGCCTCAGTCGAATTCCTTTCAACCAAAAAATCGATTTTTTTTTTCCAAACAGAATTGAATATTTTTTGTGGTTGAGTGTAACAGTTGCAATTTTGAATCAAATGGTCAATTCGGAAATTATAAGAAGGTTGTGGATTAATAAAAGAGCTCAAATATCATCGTGTTTAAACATAAATTGTGATGAGGTTATAATTTGAAAATGCTTGCAATTTCTTTATAATCGTATCTGAATAATTTTACGCCTATCGGTCGGCTGTTGAAAGATTTGTAAAATGTTCTTTCTATATATTTTTTTCCATAAGACCCATGATCTTTAAAACAATAATTTTCAACAGAAGTTGGACTGTGTCCACAAACACTTAAAAATTAAACACTTCAAGTCGTTTATTATGTTGCTATGATTAAAGAATTCAAAATAATTTAAAAATTGTCTATTGAACTTGTCAAACGGCAATATTTAAAAATATCATAGATACTCTAAATAAATTAAATTTAAAAACAAAACATACATACATACATGTCAATAAACGAATAAAAATTAAATATGAACAAAGGAAATTGCAATTTGAAAATTGCATCAAATTTGATGAATAAGCAATTACTTTAATCAACAAATTAGTATGAAGTATTGAATGTATCTATTAATTTTGTGACTTTTTTTAATTTTTAAATCATATTTTAAACGGGAATGAAAAATCAAAAAATGTTAATGTATCAGTAAATACCAAAGAAGAAATTTTAAACAAATCTGAACATCCATCAGAACCCAGGGCAACAAAAGATTTAAAATTAGGTACCTGCTATTTATTATAAAAAAATGAAAAAAATCTCTGTATGAGGCAAATAGACTCGAAACAATTTAGTTGAAATTTTTAATATTTGTTCCTAAAAGCATCGGGATGGTTTAGAAAGGTATTTGAGAGGAAAATACGCAAATTAAAAAGGAATACGAAAAAGACAATGATAAGTGGTATGTGCATTGTGCATATATAAAAATAGTTAGATTAAAGAAAATAAAAAAATGTATTAAAAGTATGAAAGTATTAAAAAAATTAAAAATAAATAAATATGGATTAAACAATTAAATGAATACTCAAAAAAACTGTAAGAATTGGTATATGTGCACATAATTTAGTAGTACAATTTAAGAAAGCTAAAATAAAATGTTTATTCCAACCGCAATATCGCAAAAATGTTATGCACTGTGGCGTATACGCACTTTTTTTAATTAAATTTTCAGCAAAAATGCTCCTCCGGTTTGGTTTGTGAACATTACGTTGAATTATGTCAATTGAAGAACATATGTAATTATTAAAAGTAACTCCAAGGTTTCAAACTTGTTTGTTTGTTCTTGCCTCATGCACTTTTAAAGCATTCATCCGACTGAGTTCAAACTTTTTCAACTTATTGCTTGCATTTCCGTAAAGGTTATAGGCATAGTAAAATTAACTTACAGTAGTTGGTCATTTAATAAAATGCAATAAAAATGAATTCACTTAACCGACTGAAACGATTTAAATTAAAAAAATTTATTATCTTCAATCTGTCTGATTTTCTTTCTAACGCTCTGAATCTAAAGATAGAAAGATTAGAATAGAAATTAATGTTTAGATTTTGTTTTGTATTCTATGCATTCCTTAACCATTGTTCAGATTGTAATTGAACTTTGGGAGGTTCTTTTGAGGATGCCTACGAAGATTTCGAAAAATAAAATACATCGCCTGTAGAGTTTGGAAAATCTAATTTGTGCATGTAATTTTTTTGTATCTGTCATTCGTTGATCAGAAGTTATAAGGGTGTAAACTTGCTTGTTTTTCATTTTGAGTTTCATGGTCAAAAAAGCTTAATAAAGAAAAATAAAAAAAAAATAAGGAACATCGCCCCTAGATAAACGTTTTCTCTTCATAGAGCAATTTATTTTTTTTATAAAATATTTATTGTGGTCTATCTGCACTTCTAAATAAAAATATTACTTTAAAAGTTTAGAAACTCAGTTAAAAAAAATGTAAAGAGGTTCAATTAAAGAAAAAAAAGGAACGGACATCGCCCCTGGAAAAACTAGTCCTCAACATTTTGGTGTTTAAAATTTTCCGATAACATTGATACTTATCGAGATCTGCAAGTCTAAAAGAAAAAAAACTTCGGATGCAGCGATCTTCAACTTCATGAATTAAAAGATAGCATATAAAAATTTCTAAAAGCTCTGAAGAATATTCTTATTTTTTCTAAAAACAACTTCTTCGATTTTGATTTAATTTTTTTTGTGACCTTTTTTTAATACACATTACCATATTTGCGTAACAAATTTTACATTCACCCATAGAACCAAAATGTTTACCAAACTTTGTATATAAAAAATCAATTACATATATACATCAAAAAAGATCTTATCGACCAACCCGTAGTGGCAGAGTGGTAGATTGTTGTTTACTCAGGTGATGGGTAGTTTTTCTGTGAGAAAAATTTGCACTGAAAATACCGTTCATAATAACTCCCTTTGACAATTAATGAAAAACGTCATATTAAAAAATATAATAACATTTTGATTTGTTTTTTTTTCGGTAAACATCGACAAACGTCATACGTCTTAGAAAGGACATGCACCTAACTGGTGAGCCCAATTACTGACGTCGTGCCTGGGAGAAACTTATATTTGGACACTTAAGTTGCAGATAAAATTTCCAATAAAGTCAATAAAGTTCACTTAAAACAAGGTTTTTTAATAATACAAATTCTATATACTTTCCACTGAAATACATCAGCCAAGTAGAAGACTTAGCACTATTTTATTTGGACTTTTTGAATTATTGATTCAAAATAGCTTTTCTATTGTTTTGGTTTTTATTCTTTGATAAATAATAAATACAAAATTTACATACATATATTATTTATTTTTTCTTATGATAAATCTAATGGAATTGTAAAACCATCAGAATCAAATCAACATTATTTTGCATCAAGAATAAAAGCAATTCCTTATACTTAGTTCATTTCAACATAATTATATATGTAAGCTGCCTCTATAATAGTTCACGCTAACTTTTGTTCTCCAGCATTTTACATCACAGCAGCTGCACAAAATGTAATTTTTTGGCTGTGATAAAAATAATTTTCTCGTAGAAAAATTTTGATATATTTTTGTCGACACTTCAAGAATGGGATTACGTATGAAGCTGTGAAAAATGTATCAATGGATGGATCATTAATTTACACCATAACCTCCCCCTTCCACCACCTGAATGGTTTAATTTAGTTTTCGGTTCATTTAGATGAAATTCAATTGATAGCTAAAAAAAAATACAGTTCTCATAACTCTGAAATTTTCCAATTCGACTTCTATAGTGACATAATAACTATATGGTTTCAATTAGTAATTAACTCGTATGAAACATGAACCCGAATCAAAACCATAGTAAGAATATCCGATGTCGATGCAGCAACAAATTGGTAAGAACCCCTCACACACCTTCACAGTACCTACACAGCTTTATTGGAGTTTATAAATAATAATATTGTCACTCGTCAAATTAATATTTTTGTGTTTGAATTCTTGACTATATTCCATAATATCTATTATTATTGTTCTCTAAGAACTATAAATGAACTTCAATATATGTACGTCTATTTGTTTTGGACATAGGTACATTAAACAAAATTTTCAAGTTGAAGCGAAACAAATAAGTGTTGTATCTAAAAAAAACTTTCTTGCATTTGGATTCGCAAAAAAAAAATTAAAAACGCGACTGGATTGGTTAAACTTGCCTTTGTGGTTTCAAATGGTTCAGAATTTTAAACATTTACATATTGTACTTGGACATTAGACCTAGAGTCTGTACCGCTTCAACGATTTTCTTCAAATTAAGTATTTAAGGTTTTTAAGTATTGTCATTTTTTTTAGCTGCAAACCAAAAAATAAATTCTTTCACATAACCCTTGAGAATAGTTTAATCCATCACATTTTTTTGATTTTGTACTATTGTTAGGTCAAAACGATATTTTATTTAATTAAATTTTTAAGGTCAATTGAATAGACTATACAGAAATATTCAGAAAAAAATCTACTATAGTATGGCCAGCATGGCTGGAAATAGTCTCAATATTTTCTTTAATAGTCCCAAACACAAAATGGAAATATTTTAAAAATTTGCAAAACTAGCGAAATAAACAAATTTTCTAATAAAAACATAGCCAAAACATCATAAATTAAATTTTATTTATAATTTTTTTTTCGAAAATTTTGATTTGCAGTATTATTTAAACTTATAGATAGGTACCATTTTATTAAAATTGAAAATTGTAATTGTTAATTTTGAAGAACTTATAAAGCAGATGACAACATTATTATTGCTTAACAAAAAATAAATAATTTTGGTCTAACCCTTTCATATAAAATGATTTCTTAAAATTCAATGATCAATGGTATGGTAAATCATTGAAATGAAAAAATTCATTTCATGAAATTCATTTTCAAAATGCAGGCGAGAATAATTTTAATCGTTTCAAAATTAATAATTAAAATATTCAATGAAAAATATAACTGGCACATAATCCGAAGCACTACAAAATTAATTTATAAGGGTTGAATAGATTATAAGATAGTTGAGAGGATAAGAACAAGAAAAACACAATTAATAAGAGAATTATTATTTTTGTTTTTGTGAACTTAAATGAAATTCAAAATAAAATTTTTGTGACCTTTAGTCCCTTGCGTTTCGCTCAGGCACAACAGTTGGGCTCATCAGTTAGATGCTGTCGTACCTTTCTAAGACGCAATTTTTTATTATTTTTGTCCACAAAAATAAAAATAATAATTCTTTTATTATTTATGTATTTCTCCTTCTTATTCTACATAATATGTAGTCCCATGGGCATTATTTTTCTAGGTACTTGAATTTAATCAAATTCTTAGAAAAGTATGATAGTTGAGAGAGACATTTGTTAAAAATGCATTAATGTAAAATTTATTTCTGTAAAATGGTATGATCACAATAATATAAGTACACATAGGTAGAGATTTGATCGTATAGTAATTGTTTTCGAGAAAAATACGATTCCCTTAAACGCTTTTTAAACAGTTGTTTGGAAGGTATCCCGTTAATGTTGACTATATAAGAATAATTTTTGTAATAATTTCGTATACCAAAATTTCCCTTTTCTTTTTCTTTTTTTTTTAAAGTTACAAAATTCTTTGAAAACTATTTCAGAAACGACTATTAAACTTGGCACCCAGCAGATATTTTTTAAAAATTATTCTTATAACCAAAAATAACAGTACCTCCCATGCAATTGTGTTTAAAAACCGGTAAGGAAAATTTAATTATTCTCAAAAATGACTCCTACGATTTTGATTAAAATTTTTTCGAAAACTAATATCTGTACGATCTACCATATTAATGGAAACAAAAATGTTTCTACTGTTTAAAAATGGTATCTCTCATAGAAACATTTTTTTGATTTTTGTCTATCTCATTATCAGTTGAACTGATTTTAATTAATTTTTTTGCACAAAAGCTCCAAATAAGTTCTAATAATATTGCATACAAAATTTTTCAAAAAAATTAATTTTTGATTTAAAAAAAATTTTCAAAAATATTTTTTGAAAACTCCATATTTCGAAAATAGGTATATGATATTTTTTCAATAAATATTTTAACCCCGCATTAATAAAGGCTAAAAAATTGCGTAAATTTTTTGTTTATTATTTTTTAAAAATTTTATGTATAAAACATTATTTCTTTAAAAAACCGCTCCAACGATTTTCAATTTTTTTTTTCTCATAGATTGAGATTTCCTTAAAAAATCGGATGATGCACATCGCATTGGTGCCAAAACAATTTCAGAGGTTGTTTAATAATATTTATGTTTAATTAAATATTTTTTTTACAATTTTTCAGTCTTAACTGTAAGTTCCATGCATATTTGCAACACGGTGCTATATTATTCATAAATAAATTTACCTACTCGCATAATACTACCAGAAACTTAACTACGTTTTAAGCAGGTGGTATATAATATAGGCTCCCATAACTAATTTATTTCTTTTATAAGATAAATTAAGTTTTTCCAATATTAAAACTTTAAAAACACAGTGCAGTGATCGCACATAAGAGCAAGTTCGTGCGACCCAGTCGTGCACCCATTTTTTCGAAACTGAGATACATCTTCTTAAATAAAAATATGCTAAAGTTATAAGTCATCAATTACCTATGTAAGTTCCATATTAGATCACTCAATGTTCGAAAAAAAAATTAAAACTTCGTCTTAAATTGGACAATCCCAAAACGAAAACGACTAACAATTCAATAATTGAGAATATTTTCAAACTACTGAAATTTGTTGGGCTAATTTTTGAGCGATTTGTAACTTTTAATTGTTCTACATTAAATCAACCAATATTATATGCAATAACGAAGGTGAAGAAATTTAGAAAAATACTTCTGTTTTAGTGGAGCGATTGAATATAATTCAATTAATAAGTTCAAGTGACCTGACAGCATCTAACTGATGAGCCCAACTGTCGTACCTGGGCGAAACGCAATCTTTGGAGTTGAGGTCACTTGAACTTATTAATTGAATACAGGGTGGCGCACGAATCGTGCTACAAAAATAAAACGTAAAAACTTTTTTTCTGTGTGAGTAAACGGCTTATTTTTTTTTTTATTTTGTAGGTTACTATTTAGATTTATAAAAATGGATGCTTGGGATACGGAGAAAAGAATTTGGATAGTGCAACGGTACCATGCTTTGCAGTCCGTCATTTCCGTCCAAAGGGAATTTAGGCGGGAGTTTGGCGGTAATCCCCCGAGTAGATGGACCATTATGAGGTTTGTAAACATGTTTGCCGAATCTGGAAGCATCGCACGAAGGCCGTACCATCGAGATGCCAATGTTCGGGTTCAGGATACAATCGCAGCAGTAGCATCTGCAATACAGGCCAATCCGAACGTTTCGACCCGAAACTTATCGGGGCAAATTGGAATTAGTAGACGGTCATTACAACGGATACTTCATGACGATTTAAACTTGTTTCCGTACAAAGTCCAAATTACTAGCAAGTTAAACCCTCAGGATTTTCCTGTTCGCCTGGAATTTTGCCAAAAAATGATATCAATGGCCGAAGAAGACAACACATTGATCAATTGTTTGTTCATGTCTGATGAGGCCCATTTTGATCTTAACGGCAATGTAAACAAGCAAAATTGCCGTATATGGAATGAGTCTAATCCAGAAATGCTCCTTGAGACGGAACTGCACCCAGAACGAGTCACTGTGTGGTGCGCAGTTTCATCAAGGTGTATTGTCGGGCCGTACTTCTTTGAAGAAAACGGTGTAACCGTTACTGTCAATGGGGACCGTTATTTAAAGATGTTGAAGGAGTTTTTTTTACCCAGAACTGCGCCATCAGCAAGATATGGAGCAACTGCACATATAGCCAGACCAGTTATGGCGGAGCTAAACAAAAAATTCGCAAACAAATTAATTTCTAGGAACTCCACTCTTCGCTGGCCCCCAAGGTCACCTGACCTGACTGCACCAGACTTCTTTTTATGGGGTTATGTCAAGCAAGAGGTGTATAAAACGAAGCCCAGGAATTTAACTGAATTAAAGCAGTCATAACGACAATAATTGAGGCGATCCCAACTTCAACTCTTCAGGCCGCAATGAATATTTTTTTGACCAGGTGCCGCATATGCGTGGGACAGCGTGGAGGTCATTTGCGGTCTATAATCTTTAAAAACAACTAACTATTTAAAATAAAATTTAATTTTCTAACCAATAAAAAAAAAAAAAATGAAATACATCGATTAAAAAAAAAGTTATTTGAATTTCTTATTGTAGCACAATTGGTGCGCCACCCTGTATTATATGCAAATCATTAAAATATATAAAACTTCAAGTCACTCAATGTACCTACATAATACACAAACCTTTGCATACACTCCGCTTCAACTAAATAAGCACACAAATTTTCTAAGGTACGTTGTTCATTTTTTCCAAACCATATGCGTTAATGTATATCGTTTGATGATGCTTACTGTTTGCTTATGATGTTGAGACAAGAAATCAGTAAGAATAATTCAAAAAGTACCGTTATTTATTCTCGGTTGCGGTTTGGTAAAAAAAGGAAAAAATAATAAAAATCATAAAAACCGTTATAAGCCGAAAACGAAGCGAAAACGAGAAAATTACCTCTTAAGTTTTTCGACTTGAAATTACCTTAGCAACTCATGGTTTTCTTCTGAGGTGGTGATTTCGGGATACCCTGTATATTAACATTTATTTATTAAATAAACCTTTTAAAACAAAAAAAATGTTTCTCTCTAGACTAACTCGAATTTTTCCAAAACTCTCTCTAACTCGAACAAATCTTGGTATTCCGTAAAAATTCAACTTAAAGAGAGTCAACTGTATATCTGTCGATTATTGTATATTTTTCTTATAGGTACTCTTCATCTCGTCAGGGTCAACCTTAAAGGTTCATTGTTTAAGAAGGTTCGTATAGTTCTGAGAAATTTTTTTCAATTGCATTATTTTTTCGGTCAGTTTGTTATTGATGCTAAAAGTGTCGCTTTCATCTCACCAAATTCCCTTCTTTTTACACTTAATATTATTATTTACATTAAAAAAAACCCTTTATTCGCCCGATTCAAGCCAATTAAACTGATACCATTTTTATTCCAATTGAAAATGCTGAACCTTTTTTGGGTAGACTTTACCGAAGCCAAAAATTACCAAGTAGGTATCTATGTATTTATGTACAATATCTGTGTGTCTGTTTTATGCATGAATTATGAGACTCTCTATACCAAAGAAAGAGGTCGTTTGAATATTTAACAATAGCATAAAACAATATTCCTTTCAGCTTGAATGTGTATCTTCAGATATTTGCCTTTCAACAAAAATTTCATTCATGAATATTTTCACCGCAACAGTGTATATATGCCTACATATATACCTACCTATTCAACATCCTTTGTATACAAAGTCATTTTTTGTTCTTATATACCAGAAAATCAAAATCATATAGCCCAGCAAGACTGAAAAGAAAAAGGTACTCAAACATGTAATTTGCATTCCAACTGCAGGGCACAGAGTATATATCCACTCCTCCTTCTCCATTTTGACCACTGCTGCTCAATTTGCTTGCAGACCGTAAAAGGAGCATCCTGAGTTGGGAAGCTTTTTAAGCGCTTGCTAACATCCCCTTGGAAGACAATCCTTTTGTTTAGTCTGTCTTAACACAACGCGCTCTATATCCACACCGCCATGCCACGCCATGCCATCCAGTGCTTGGGCTACAAGCTACAACAATCATTGGACTTGAACACATTTTGCAACAACCAAAGATTCGGATTTCAAAGCAGTTTCCGCAAAAAAAATGTCCTTTTTGGTAAGTCGGTTTTCATGTCCTTTTTTTTGGGTTATTTTTTTTTTTTTGCAGAAACATTTCTCTGTTGTTGTTTTTTTTTTCTTTTATTTATTTTTCTGTCAAAGAAAATTTAAGGGGTCGTTTATAACTCGGGTCGTGTGTCCTGGTGGCAAATAAAAATTGAATAAACAAAAATAAACGAACACTGAACATCCAAACATAACAGAACTAAAAATTTTATTGGTATTTGAAATTTCAAATCCTTATATTTATTAGCAATGTGCTTTTGTTTGTTTATTTTAAAAGAAAGATGTAAAAATGATGCGTGGTATTAGGTTTTCACATACTACTTCTCGTTTATATATTATAGAGATGGAGTCCTTTTTCTGTTGAGCTGTGAGCTTGTTCACAAACGTTGGGTTCTTCTGCCCTTTTCCAGTAACACAGCACATCTCCAGGCTACAAAAAAGGAAGAAAGAGGATTTTTTTGTATTTCTTAAATTTTTGATTTATTTTTATTTGCTTTACGAATTTGTTTTTACTGCTCCTTGCTTGCACTGTTCATGTTCATATTCATATTTGTGTGTATACAATACATGTATGGTTAGAGGCTTTGAGTTTTTATTTAATTTTTAAGGTGTTTGCGTAAAATTTTTTTATTTTATATACCTAAAGGCAAAATTAGAGGATGTGTTGGTATATACATATTTGCAGACATGGGTTTTTGGGAAGTTTGTTGCTGTTCTCAAAAGAATTTTGATATTTTGTCACATTATAGGCATTAAAGTTATTTTGGCAATAACCTCCCAACCCCCCAACAAATTTATTTCACTTTATGAGTTCATGGTTCACAAGGCTTTATTATTAATTTTCTCTATATAGTACATACTTCCCGGATCGGTAGTGAAAAATATTTTGTGAAAATTTTCACCCTTCAATTAGGTAGGTACGTATGTTAAGCAGAAGGAATATGGAGATTTTAATATAGAAAGTATAGTCTTTGGCTGATTTGTTTAACTAATAACAATACTAAAATTGAAAAGCCTATACAAGTAGGTAGGGGTACCATTTCTCTTACCTTATAGTGACGGCTTTTGGTTGCTATTATAGATGACTTAAATCGTTAACATTTTTAGGGTGTACTTGTGTTATCTTTAAGAAATGGTATAGTGTTTATAAATTTAATTAATTGTTTTTGGATGAAGATATAATATCTATATGGTTTAAATATTTAAAATTAAGAATTACCTACCTACCTACACCAGTTGTGTGAGTTCAACCTAAGCCTGTCACAGCTTAATTTTAATATGTTGTTTCAGCAAGTTATACAGCCACCCACAATTCCAAAAAAAAGGGTCACTAATACTCACTAGGTATACAAGATGAAATCAGTTGGAACGTGCGTCCGTAGGGAGGGCTTATGGGGCTTGAGCCCCACCAAGCAAAATGACATATTATGCTAAGATTTCCAATAACATCTGTATAATAATCAGACCTATTATGGAGTGGACTGTATTCCTATTAAAAAAAATAAATTAAATACAAAAAACAAATGCTTGGTAATAAGATTGCACGTCAATTGTTTATTTGAGAGTTCAAATGAGAGTGAAGTAACGGCGAGTTGCCGTTTGGTTCAAGTGGTGCGCTTGTATATGTGCACACCTCTTTCTTGATCTCAATATAGAATATCGAACAACATCGAAGAATATTTTTTATTATTTTTTTCGTTCAAATTTCATTTCCGTTAGATTTTAGTTCGAACAAAATTATTATTTTAATTTACAAAAATCATATTGGTATGGATAAAGTAGTGAAATTACTTGTTCATACCACACGTAATCTAGATTTTGTTTGACTTTTCGAACGAATTCCAGAATTCATAAAAAATAAAAAAAAACGTTCCTTTCCAATCAGGCAACGTTACTACCATGACATTTTTAAAAGCTGCCTTTAACTTGAATCAGTAGAAAACTATCTTTTCATACTCTTTTTATAGTTAATGAGCCGTATTCATAGTCATTTTAAATGTATGCTTAAACCTAAACCTTCAATTTTCATTTATTTAAATTTCTGTCAATGCACTATTTTTGAAGTCGAATAATTTAATTAACTTCTATTTTGATAAACACAGACATATCTAATACATAATTGGAAAAACTGGTATTGTTTTATAAAAAGTTGTTTTATTTCAATATTAAGATATGGAAATAAATGTGGAAGGATGCATGGAAGCGAAGCTAACAATATACCAGAAATTGTTTAGCTTCACTTCTGTTTTCCAATCCGGATTTGTGTTTTATGTGCTACCAGTGACGTCTGCACCTCACATTGAACTATTTTTTTTTTTTTTTAGTTTCCCTTTTGTCGAAAACGATTAAACTGATTTTGGTAAATTTTATAATGAGCTATAATTTTGAAAAATTTTAATAGAAGGCAATAAGATCTTCTATTAAATTTCGTCCATACAAAATTTATTTATGTACCAAAACACTAAAAATATGTATCTGGATTTTTAAAAAAAGTTTCAAGTTCTTTTTTGAAACTTCATATTTCGAAAACAACTTCATCGATTTTTTTAAACTATTTATTAAACATTAGGTATGTACTTTCAAAACCTTTTGAGTCATTCCTCATACAAAAATTCATTTTCATCGTAATTTCAAGTTTGATCAAAATCTCGTGTTCAATTTTTTACAAATCGATAACTTACCATACATAGGGTAATTGGTATAAGGTGCACCAAAAAGATAGACTGAGCAGGTTGGGTTTAAACAAGAAAAAAATGGTACGGGAGGGCTGGAGGACCAATTTTCTAAGAAATTGACTTAAAACCAAAAAAAAATATTTAAAAACAACGGTTAAACTTACAATGCCATGCTATACGTTTTTGGAAAGCCTGACATTTCTTCTTTAATTTTCATTTTAAATGAAGTTATGTTAATGAACAATTTTTGAAAAATTGATTTCAAAACTTGAAAATTTTGAAAAAAAATTTTTTTTTTAAATTTCAAACTAATTTTTTCAAAATTTTATGTAATTAAGTATAATTTTTGTTTTCATAATTCAATGCTTTTATTAATTTTCAATAAAAATCAGTTAACCGGATGCTGAAATGTATCTTAGTTTTTGAGAAACTAAAAAAATGAAAAACACTTTTCTTCAAAAAAAAAACTTTTATTTTGGTTTTCCCAAGTTTGGTCTGCTTAGGCCAATTATTTGTTTAGCGGATTATCCCTTTTTTATTTTTTATTGCATACCAACCAGTTTTTAGCAAATATTTAAAAAAAAATTAACTGGATTAAGTAACTAGATTTCACCTTTTGGAAAAAAGGACTTTATATTTTTTTTTTTTAATTTCTTAAAAACTAAAATACATTTTAGCATCCGGTTTTTATTGAAAATTAATAAGAGCATTGAATTTTGGAAACAAAAATTATACTTAATTACATAAAATTTTGAAAAAAATTTGTTTTTAATTTTTTTTTTTTCAATTTTTTTTTTTTCAAAATTTCGAGTTTGAAAATTAATTTTTCAGAAAATATTCACTAACACAACTTAATTTAGAATGAAAATTAAAGAAGAAATTTCTGGCTTTCCAAAAAGGTATAGCGTGGCAAGAAGAAGAACAACACTTTAAGCCACTCAGCTTATATATATTTTTATGGATACTTAGGGACGAACCGCACCTACAATTTGAAATCATAAAAATTTAATCAATAAGTAATTTTGAAGAAAATAAATAAGATTTTTAAATAATTATGTAATTCTTTTCAAAAAAGATTTTACTAATTTATACAACTTTTTTATAATTATTTAAATTATTTTCTGTTAAAATATCCCTTTAATTCTTCTATGTAATAAAAAAAAAAAGAGTGTGCGTACTTATGTACACACGCTAGAAGTAAAACTTCTTTCACGACAACAGGGCAAGTATTTTCAAAATCGTGACGCTGAATTTTGTAATTCGTGACGGGAATTTGTATGTCGGTTTGACATGTCACTGACAGCTCCATAGAAAAATTTTTTACCCCCATGCCGCAAAAGAAGTTTTACTTCAAAAATGTATATTCATTTTCTTCATGAAACTTTACTTCGGTAAGAGCGGAAAAAAAATTTGTTTGAACATATTGGTAGGTACTTCAGAGTGTATAGAATGGTCTCTAAGGTTCCAATTTAACCATAATTTAAATTTTTTATTTTAAGTTTTGAGGGTCTTAATAAGCGAAATCAGTGATTATTTTGTTGTCAATATAAAGCAAATAACTTCATTATTTGTTCTTGACAAAAAACATTAATTTTAGCCCAACCTTTCACATAAAATGATTTCTAAGATTTCAATAATCAATGGTAAGGTAGTTCGAAATAAAGAAATTAATTTACTATGGAATGTTGGGCCAAAATTAGATACCATAACCTTTGTACAGGGTCATTCATTTGGGCAGACGGTTACAGTCAATTCGGAGCGATAAGACCGAATGATAACCGATTTTTTTTGGCCGGCCGCGGCGATTGAAGATCATGACTTGGACGATATGTGGTTCCAACAAGACGGAGCAACAAGCCACACAACAAGACCAATTAAGGCTTTATTGCATGAGAAGTTTCCTGGTCGCGTAATTTCACGTTTTGGTGACGTCGGTTGGCCACTAAGATCATGCGATTTGACACCGGTAGATTTTTTTCTGTAGGACTACGCAAAAGACCGTATTTACGCGAATAACCTCCGAACTCTAAACGAAATTAAAAACCAACATTACTCAAATTATGGCTGAGATTACCACCCGAAATGTGCGAAAAAGTGGTTAAAAATTACCCCAAAAGAATCGCATGCTGCGAATCTTCCCAAGGCGGCCATTTGAATGATATTAATGGCAAAGTCCAATCTTTAAAATGAAATAAAATGTTCATCAAAAATATATCGCTGTGTGTGTTTTATTTGGCTTTACTTACGAAATCGTGCAATAAATGACCCTTTATCAGCATCAAAATAATCCTTGATTTTGCTTTTTAAACAATATCTCAAAATTAACAATTAAAGTATTCAATGATTGTTTTTAATGCAAGCCATAACTGGAACCTATGACAGTTTTGATGCGACAATTAGAAGACAAAATATAATTCATAAAAAGAAGTCATGTTTTTGTTTTATCTATGAAATAACGGGTGATTTTTAAGCTGGTTTGGTTTTGGCAACACTGGTTTTGACAGCTGACGTGTGTTTAGTACCTTGTGTCACTGTCAAACAGCTTCAGTTTGGTTTGCAATTTAACCATGGATCGTCTTACAAATGAACAACGCTTGCAAATTATTGAATTTTACTATCAAAATTCGTGCTCGGTTCGAAATGTTCATCGCGCGCTGCTTCCATTTTATGGTCGGCATTCTCGACCTTCTGAGCAGTCTATTCGGAAGATTGTGACCAAATTTCGCACCAAATTTACTTTGTTGGACATTAAACCACCAACACGTTTACGTACTGTGCATAGTGAAGAAAATATTGCGGCCGTATCAGCTAGTGTGACAGAAGACCGCGAAATGTCGATTCGGCGCCGTTCCCAGCAGTTAGGCCTTTGTTACAGCACTACGTGGAAAATTTTGCGGAAGGATTTGGGCGTAAAGCCTTTTAAGATACAGCTGGTGGAAGAACTAAAGCCAGCCGACCTACCACAACGCCGAATTTTTGGTGAATGGGCTCTTGGAAAGCTGGCCGAGGATCCGCTTTTTTATCGAAAAATTGTGTTCAGCGATGAGGCTCATTTTTGGTTGAATGGGTACGTAAATTAGGGTGTCCATAATTTAAATGAAAAAAAAGAGAACATTTCCAATATGCAAACATGACCAAAAAAAAACATCAACCAAAAACGATTAAAATAACGACTTGTTCACAAAATATTTTTTTAATTTATTAAGAGAATTAGTTTCAGGTATAGAAGACAGAAGAGTTTGAATTTAAAACAGTTTCGAAAACATTAATCAATTGCCGTGTTCAGAAAAATGAGATTTCAGAGATTTTTCTCACTCAAAAAGTGAGCAAGCGAATCCAAGATTTTTTTTCCTCAGAGTTTTGACAGCAAAGCTGAGAAATTTTGCTGAGGAATCCTGTTCAGGTAACTGAGATTGCTGAGATCTCCGAGATCTCATTTTCCTGACCATGTCTATTAATTCAAAAACAATAGTCACGCTGTTCTGATTTCCATTCCGAATCAAATCCGTTAACAGAATATAAAAAAAAATATAATGTGTAGAAATTCACACAAATGCACAGAGTTTCAAGCTAAAGGAACGCACCTTTTTAGCTGAAACAACATTTTTAAAATTTTGCCAATTCCAAATCGGATATAAAAATTCCAAACGTCAAGAATTTTCAATCCGATCGAAAATCAAAGCACACTCAATCCGCAAGTATTGAAAGCGAGAATTATTTCAAAACACCTATGTTCTTATTTATAAACGTTGTCTAACATTAGACAACTGCCTAACTTTGGAAAATGTATTCAAAAACCTTGTTTATTGTTGTCGTATAGCTGCCTAACTTAGACACAAGAGTAGATTGTCCAAACCGAGAATAATGTGATATTTATTTTAATTAAATAAAGCATATTTCCACCAATTTGAAAATAGTTAGACAGTGTCTAAGTAGACACAAATCTAATAAGTACGACTGCTAGAGTTTGAAAACGATAGGATTTTATGACCGATGGGAATTCAGAACAGGTTGAATGTTATGATTCTTAATCTGAAGTTTCATATTTTTGAAAATTTCTTATTTGTGATGGGTATTTATTTCATTTAAAAATATATTGTAAAACTTTTGAAAGTTTTAATCCTTCAAACTGTAAGCCACTATTAAAATTGACTTAACAGTTCCCAGTTCCCACTTTTAAACTGTTATTATCTTCTAAAAAGTATGCTCCACGTTCAAATATTTCCGAGGAAAACAGAAAAAAAAACCAAAATTTTTTAAAAACTTCATACATAATTATATTAGGTATGTTCCTTTGGCCTGCGCATCATCTACTGTTAAGTACTTCTGGCTCCGTAGTCAAATAAGTTTAAAGCACTTCAATAATGTAGATACGAATTGTATCCACGCAAAAAAGCAGCACTATCAGTAAAAAGAAATTACATATATAGTAAATTATTGTTGTTGGTGTTTCTCTAATCAAAAATAATATACAAATACAAACAACAAAAATTACATTTATATTGAGGTTAGATTTGTTGGCAAAATTAAATTACTCCATTCATCATCTACTAGTAAATACCAAGAAGAAACTTTGCAGGGCCCAATGGAACAGACCTAAAAATAATAATAAATTCGGAAAGAAATTCAGAATTATTTAAAGAACAAAAAAAATTAACCCTTTTTTATCAGACACTGTTTTCCGAAAGTCTTCATTTTTTAGTTCCACATTCTCTAACATTTTTCAAAATCAAATATTCGCAACATCATCAAGATCATCTAATGAAAATTAAAGTATCCATTTTTCTATGTACTTAATATATTTTTTGTAACAATTAATGCATTTTATTTCAAGCATTGTACTTCACTTTCAACCCGCTTTTATTTAAATTGTTAAGGATTGATTTAGGGCTGAGTGGAATACATTTTTTTTGAGAGAATCTAAAATTGTTGAAACTTCCAAGTTCCAATGGTGAATTGTTTTCAAAGTTGAGAATCACATAAAATTTGAAATATGTACAATTAATTTTGAAGTTCATTTGTGGAAAACCTATTTTGTATTTCGAAAAAGAGACTAAAAAGAGGACGTGCAAAAAAAAGATAGCAAAAAAAGAATTTTATGAAAAAAGAGAGTGTAAAAAAGATCGGAATGGAAAAAGAGAACATGTTCTCTATAAAAGAGATGCTCTGGAAACCCTAACGTAAATAAGCATAATTGCCGCATTTGGAGTGAAGATCAGCCAGAAGCATTGCAACAGCTACCAATGCATCCCGAAAAAGCCACTGTTTGGTGCGGTTTATGGGCCGGCGGCATTATTGGGCCATATTTCTTCAAAGATGATGCGAATCGCAGCGTTACTGTCAATGGTGAACGCTACCGAGCGATGATAACAAACTTTTTTTTGCCCGAAATGGAAGTTCTTGACTTGCATGATATGTGGTTTCAACAAGACGGTGCCACATGCCACACAGCACGCGAAACAATGGCGCAATTGCGAGGCGAGTTTGGTGAACAGTTAATTTCACGTTTCGGGCCGGTCAATTGGCCGCCTAGATCGTGCGATTTGACACCATTAGACTATTTTTTGTGGGGGTATGTCAAGGCTAATGTCTATAGGGACAAGCCCGCTTCGATTGACGCACTGGAAGCCAACATCCATGCATTCATTCGTGAGATACCGGCCGATATGTGTGAAAGAGTATGCCAAAATTGGACTCAGCGGATGGGCTACCTGAGACGCAGCCGCGGTCAACATTTGCATGAAATTATCTTTAAACATTAAATTGCAAGGTTCAAACTATCGATTCAAATAAATATTTCATTCATTTTTTCGAATTTTTTGTGTTTTTTTTTTTTAAAAAGTTCTGAACCTCTTAAAAAATCACCCGTTACAGGTCATTTTCAATGTCCCTATACTTACTCTATGAGTGAAATCTGTAATTTTTTTTAAACACTCCAATTTTTTTTTTTATTTTTTCAAATATTTTTAAAGAAATCAGAAAACGTGTCAAAAAAAATTTCAGAAATAGATTTCTATTATTACGATATTGAACAATATTTTTTTTGTGAGTTCTATATAATCTATATGAATGCGTGTGTGAAAAACTGAGCTATTTTTTAAATTTTTGTAAGCCCACATAATATAGCTACTACCTTCAAATTAACTCCATTTTTAGCAAGTGGCATAAAGTATTGGGAATCTATATTTAAGTATGTAATTTATTTATTTTTTTTAACCACTGTGTTATCGTACGTAAGAGCATGTGCAGCGTTCGACTCACTGGCTGAACACAATGCTCTGCTGCAACTGGAATCGAAGCTGCAGCTGCAACTGCTTTAAAAAATGTCGTACGTCGTTTTTTTATCTGCCCACAATAAGCTGTACAGCTTTTTGTATATGTATTTTAAAGGAAAAATAACAACCACGAGTTTATTATTCAATTTTTTTATTTCCAATATTTTTCTTTAATTTATTATTTTTTTTCGCGACTCAAATGAGCACTAAAAACTTCAATATTTTTTTCCGGCTCTTTTTTCTTCATATAAATTGAAACGTCAGAAGTGCTGCACGTGAAAAAGTTAAAAGTTGGTGAACCTTTGCAGCACCGTCTGCCGCACTGACTGCAGTTGCGTTGCATTGCGTTGTGTTCCTAACATTGAATTTGTGTGTATTCAATATTTTGACAGCTATTTTCGTGTCAGTCAGTCGTGGATTTTATTCCAATCTATTCAAAATCCGTTTTTTGTATAAATGTATAGGTACAAGTACAAAATCGTATAGACTCTAGATATTGAACAAAAGTGTGACACATGTTTCAAGTGAGACCTAAACACTACTCATATTAAACATCTTTCTTATAAGCATAGATATACTTTAGATATATTCGTTCCATGGTTAGATTACAGTCAACACTCAACACGTTGTCATGTGAATATCCAGTCACAGCACCCAAAAGTCTATACACACGTAAAAAATATTTATTTGTGATGAGTACCTACCTACGTCGATATTTCATTAAAATATTTAAATAAAATGGACTGAAATTCTATACTTATAAAGAATAAAAATAATATGAAAACACGATGTGGATTATCCTGGAAATTAGAAGCTTTAAAATTTCTATTTTCGGATTTCCTTTAACTAAATCAAAAATTAACAGAATATGAAATTTCATGTTTGCAGCTTAACTGGAACTGTGGGCTTTTTTTAAAGTTCAATTTGAATTCTATCAACTGACTCAAGTGAGTTATAAATAGATACTGAATCTTTAAAAATTCCTTTTCAAACTTAAAAAAAAACAAAAAGAACAAAAAACAAAGCAGAACATACAATTTGTTTGAGTTAAATTTTTTTTTCGATATAATAACATATACAACACAATTTTATGCGAACATAAAATATTTGTACGCAATTCATGTTGAAAAATTATTTGTTCTCTTATTTCCTATACTTCTAAATATAACGCGGAAACATTTCTTAGCATAACAGAAATTCCCAGAAGAATATAGGTAAGCGGTATAGACAGGAATTGTATGCCAATGATAACATTTTTTTAAACATTAAAATAAGACGTCGTTGGGGAGAACTTTTTTTTTGAAAGCATTTTATTCCCTTGGTCTCGAATGTACTTTTTTTTTCCCCCAACTCTGAAGCCTTAGTGCTCTTTTACCTTAAACCGCCTCTTGATAGCCCTAGAACTGAAACACAACTTACGACTATCTCGTCACGGTACTCCTTATTGCATCCTTTGCTCTCTGTATTCAGATTGGCCTTTTGTATGTCAAATGTCTCGAATTGTTTTGTTGTTGTTGTTTGAAAAGTTTTTTTTTCCTTCAGCGTCCTTCCCGCAACCTTTCTTTCAACATCATCATGCTTTTACTCTTTTGAAGGGCTTTTATTTGAACAATTTAATGGCTTCTTTTATTTAATTAAGTGTATGAGCCATCAGACTTTTGTTGCGCCACTTTTTGCTGTTCGACGTTTCCTCTTCTTCATGTTGACAAAAAGAGTTTAAAAATATCCATATATACATTATATTCATAGGAATCTCTGATGAGTGAAAATAAAGCCCTTTGGGAAGGGAGGATGCCAAAGTCGAAGCCGATGCCTGCGAGACAATAAAACAAACTTTAAATTGTTAATGGAGATGTAATTAAATTAGAAGTTTAACTTGAATTTGCTAATTTAAATTTTTAAGAGAAGAGATTTTTTTTTTCTCCATTTTGTATTTTAATCTCAGTTTTTGCTAAGCTATTTTGGACTTAAATATTTGCATAGAATCTTTTGAACAAATACTTTGTTTTTTTTGTTGTTGATATAAACAGTGACATCTATCATTACCGGCTTTTCTTTGGATTTAAAAATTATAGTATAATAATTGTTCAAGCACAGACGCAAGTACACGAATGCTAAAATAACGAATATTTGCTCTGGTGTGCAAAGTGCAATCTTTGTTTTACGTTTTCATATAGATGTCATTGTGATATTCATATTGCCAGCATCACTGTCCACCTAAGGAAGTTTTCACTGTATTTTAATTTTAATAAATTATTTAATGTATAGGTACATTGTATATATTTATTATAATGTTATTGTAACGGTAGCTTTTAACGGATTTGTCAAATACATATAAAAGAACTTACGACCAGGCCAAAATTTAATTTACTAGAACAAAATTTTTAAAACAGTTTTTTGTATATACTAAATTTTGTAAACATTTTTATGAAAAAAAATGGTGCACCAATTTTTAGTATTCCTTTATGTTTTAAAGAAAAATTACTTTTTTCTCAGATACATTTAAAACCTCATTTAAAAAAAAAAAAAAAACAGTGTAGGTTTTTTGACTTTCTTATCTGAAGTAATAAGTCCTTGTATGGGGAGTCTCAAGCAGGGCCGGACCAACCATATGTGCAAGATGTGCAAATGCAGAGGACGCAAAATTCTGTAGGTGCATCACCAGGAGCAAGAAAATGTAATCTGATCTTGCGCAAACAAATATGTTTCACCATTTGCCACCTGTATCTTGCATAGGGCGCGAGTTTGGCTGAGGCTGTCAATAAATTTTATATGAGATTCGCTTAATCGCATCGTGCGTCGGTCGGTCGGTCGCGTTGGTTTGGGTACTCTCATGTATGGCCTATAGTAAATAAATTTTGACAGCCGAAAGTTTCATCGTCATTCCGAATGTTTCGCGTTGGTTTGGGGGAGTCTTAATGATATAAAAATTGTTTTAATGTTTCTGCAAAAAAAAAGGATTTTTTGTAATTTAAATTTTTCTTAAAAACTAAAAGACTTGCAGCCATCTAGTTGTTAGCATTCGATTAAATTCGATTAAATTAGTAAAAGTACCGAAAATTATAACCAAAAATAGTAATTAAAATTAAACAATTACTTTGAGTTTTTTTTCGAGTTTTATTTTTAAAAATTTTAATTTATTTAAAAACTAAGCACTAAAATATAACGTCATTTAAAAACATAATTAAAGAATGAGCTTTAACATAGTATTGCCAATGTTGCCATTGTTTTTTCAATTTTAAGATATTTTTTTTTTATTTGCCCCTCCCACTTTAAGGGGTGGACATCAAAAGTGGCCCAATATCTCAAAAACAATTTCGTATAATGTAGCAGCAATGAACAAAATTATTGATTTTTATCACAAAATGTACAATTCTAAGGGCCAGTTTCACAGTGCACACTTAACAAAATAAGTGGCACTTAATTTTCCCATTTTGGCATTTAAGCCGCAATTTTACTTCCTCAGTAAGTGGAACTTAAGTGGCCAACATCGGAGACTTAAGTGTCACTTATTCCGATCAGTTTATACTGTGAAATTGGGAATTAGTTTTCCATATTCGGCACTTAAGTGACACTTACTTCACTGTGAAACTGGCCCTAAGCTTACTAACTAAGTAAAACACTTACAGCCCTATTAATACAGTAGACACTCGATGTAGTGAATCTCGGTAGAGTGAACTATCCAGTATAGTGAACACACAACATTTTATACAGACAACTCTAAATAGTGAACAAAAGTTATCTCGATATAGTGAACACACATTTTTTTTTCAAAATTAAACAAGATTATGCCAGCAGCAATGCGTTTACAGCATTTTGGACGTTTTTTAAAGATATTTATGAAACATTTACAAGAAAAAGCAGTTCAAATCAATTTAAAGTTGAAAAACAAACAAACATAATTAGTGATTTCATTTTTATAACAAAAAAAAATAATTTGTACCGGGAGCTATGAAGTTTTTCGTTTTTATGAAAAATAACGTTTATTGTATATGTTATTTATAATATTATAAAATATTTATGTTTTTTTTTACCCAATTGAAATTATTTTTTGGGCTTTAATAAATAAAATAATTCATTTTGTATCAAAATCACACTGGAATGCCTTTTTAGTTTCTCTCTCGAAATAGTGAACAATTTCGAAATAGTGAACAGACCTGGGGGGTCATTCCGTAAAATGATTATCGTCAGACGATAGCGTTTTGGCGATAGTCTTGGTTCACGTAAGGCGATAATCGTCAAAGTGATATCGTCAAAAACGATATCGTTTGCACGATAGCTAAATAGGTATCGTCTGGCATTTATTCCCATCTGTTAATTTAGTAAATTGAAGTAAAAATGTTTCGGCGCAATTTATTTGTCTTACAAAGTGAAAATGAAAATTCAGAAAAACTCCAACTAATACGATTGCGAAGACAATTAAGAGATAAATCAGATCCTTTATCTCTTCCAACCCATATGTAAGCACAATGTTTTTTTATATAAATAATCTTTCCAATTTATTATTGTAAAATAATTTAAACCATTATAGTTTTGTTCAACGTTTTCGGCTATCAAAAGAAGCCTTCGTGATGGTACTCCAATCAATAAACTTGCCAGACGGTTGTCGTTCAACCTACATACCTCCAGTATTAAGATTTGCTGTAACCATTGAGACTTTGGGTGGCGGAGGGTACCAATGGTTGACAGGCAACGATTTTGGACTAGCTCTTGCACAAAGCACACTATCGAAAATAGTTTCAGAAACAACAAGTATTTTGGAAGCCAAGTTATGTCCTCAGTGGATAAAATGGAGTCTTTCCAGAGAAAACGAAAAGTCTGAAATAAAGCAATGGTTTTATCAAAAGTTTTCAGTACCAGGAGGTAAATTATAGAATCAATTCTTTACAAAAATCATAAATTATAATTTATTATTCATTGAAAATGCATTTAGTTGTTGGCTGTATAGACGGCACACATATTTATTTACAAAGACCACGGGAAGACGAACAAATATTCTTCAATAGGAAGGGTAAACATAGCCTAAATGCAATGGTTGTAAGTAATACTGAAAACATATGAAAATCTTTTAATAAATTTTGTTTTAAGATTTGTGATCATAAAATGAGAATAATGGCAATTAATGCTAGATACGGTGGATCTGCACACGACTCATTTGTATGGAAACATTCAAATGAAAGGCAATTTTTGGAAAATACTTTCAATGCGCGAGACCATAACTGTTGGCTTATGGGTGAATAGCAACAATTAGTTATAAATAACTCACTCTAATCGACATTTTTAAGGTGACAGTGGGTATCCACTAGAACCTTGGTTGCTTTCACCATATAGAAGCTCACCCGATGTAATGAAAACCCATTTTAATAATATTCATGCAAAAGCTAGAAATTTAATTGAGCGGTGTATCGGTGTTTACAAAGGTAAACATTATGATAAATTATAAATTAATCTATTGCAAGAATTAAATACTTATTGATGTAACCCTCAGGTCGATGGAGAATTCTGTTGGAAGAAAGAAAGAGTTGCTACGACCCGATAAAAATTGTTACCTTTGCAAATGTTTGTGCTGCTCTACATAACATTTGTATACATTATAATGTTGAAAACGACAACATTTTAATAGAGAACGAAAACTTCCCTAGTTATAGATTAAGCGATTCGCAAATATCAAGTGGAAACAACGCAATGAAACAATTAGCAATCAAAATAAGGGATGATATTAAAAATTCACTTTGAACTTGAAAATTTATTTCATATCAATAAATTTGTACTTGGTACATTTACACAAAGCAATAATGTAAAAAAAAATTAAATTCATTAACATAAAAAAAAAACAACTTTATAGACATAAAAAACTAAAAACAAATTCATAACTTAAAAGAAAAAAACACTTAATTGACATATAAAATACATAGGCATACATTTTAAAAATAACCTTTGGTTAATTGTTTCTCGGCGATTTCATTCCGCCTTTCAAGAAGTGCAATTATTTTTGTGTGGAACATTGCATCCTGCTGGTTACGCTCTGTTAAAATGTTTACAATCTTTTCTTGAAATATGGAATCCTTTTCCATTTGATTGTTCAATATTTGTTGCACGGTCTCGTTTTCTTTCCTGCGTTTAGGGGTACTGGCTGACGTAAACGGAGTTGAATTTCTATATTCCAGAACAAGAAAAATAAGTATAATGCAGAATGTTAAAAAAATATTAGGAAACTAACCTTTTCCTTGTTTGTACTGACTCAGTCTCTTTCTCGGGAGAATGCTGTGGGCTTTCCACAATTCTCCTCAACAAAGTCTCCAGAGAATCTTCATCTAATTTTGAATCCGAAGGTTCTGCTGCAGATTGTGCTGCTGCTGCTGCTGACGTTGTTGGTGCTGGTGCTGACTTTGTTGCTGCTGCTGCTGACGTTTTTACTGCAGATGGTGCTGGAGATGGAGCACCAAAAGAACAAGACTTAAGTCCGGATACTGCTGTCCGAATGGATGTCAGCTGAATGACCTTTTCGTCATCCTCCGTAATTTTTATTTTTTCAAAAGGCCCCCCTCCAGTTTTTTGTATGGAAAGCAAATTTTGACTTATTTTTTTTTTTGCTCGGTATTTACAATCTGTCCATACCTATGTACATAGAACGTTTATAAAAGAAGTTATTAAAACCACTATTAATTTTGACTTATTACCTTTCTCCAACCAGCAATGTTCTTAATAGGTGGCCCATTCGAATTTAAAATTTCAGCCAAATTGGCCCACAATTTATTAATTTCCTGCTTCCCTTGGACGGAATTGGGTTTATACCCATTGGCCAAGACGGGATGGTCATCCATAAATTGGATACAAATTTGGATTTGATTTTGTGTAACTGACCTACACATGTACATATAAATATAATATTTAGATTTATTAATTTATAATAATATCAGAGATAATAACTTACATTTTGCAATTTTTCAATTCAATCGGCAGGCGGCACCAAAACAAAACACAAAACAGTAAACAATAAACACAACAAACAAATTTTAGGTCTGTTTGGTAACAAGAAATTTCTTGCAAATTTTCACATTTTCACAGTTTGAGAATATGTGAAATATACCAAACGATCTCAAACTAAAAACGATAGACGAGACGATAGTGATATAGTTACGTGAAGAAAATTATTGACGATAACGTTAACGATAATCGTTTTGACGATTATCGTTTCACAAATTACGGAATGACCCCCCCTGGTTTTAATTACTTCACTATATCGAGCGTCTACTGTAATCACAAAGTATAGATATGAAACAACACTAACACATGTTTTAACTTATAATTCTTAATAATAAACGTGTTTTAGCCTTAAATGACATTTGACAATGATCGGATAACTTATCTTGTTATCTATACTTTGGTGTTCAACGAGCGGATAACTTGAATATTTAGTACAATTGAGGGAAGTGCTGCCTACTTTTCGGTGTTATTCAGTGAACAGATAAAATGAAGACCGAATAAGTTTATTAAAATTTTATTTTATCAAAAGGATAAGTCCACTATCCATGTGTTAGGTAAAACGTGTATTTACGAGCGGATGGTGTATTTTTATTAATAGGGCTGTTAGTTTTTTTTTTTCGAAAACGGTTATGAAGAAAAGTATATTAATGTTTTTTGTAGAAAATTTTCTAAGCTACAAATTATTCCTTAACATTTTTTTCTGTACAACTAAGCATTTGGGAGATGTTTGTGAAAAAAAAACATTTTATGGGGCCTTTAAACCCCTGTAAAATTGTTAGCGGCGCTCATATCGATGAGGACTTTTGACAATTTCTTAAGAAAACCATGAGGAAGCTATATATACCAAAATCAAACTTTCGTAAAATTTGAAACAAAATTTGTTTAAACGTTCATTTTTTTCATTTTATTTCTTAAAAATTTTGAGTTTGAAAAATATTTTTATCCAAAACTTGTCAATAAAAAATTTAATTTAAAAACAGAATTAAAAAATGTCTGGATACTCTAGTGATACCCGAAGTATGCCCACTCGTTGGTGTAGGGTTCTGGCCCTTATATATAGAAGCAGCATACAAACATTAAATTTATAAACAAAATTGTATAAAGTTCAAATGACTTCAACTTCAAAAATTGTGTTTCGCCCTGGTACGACAGTTGGGCTCGTCAGTTAGATGCTGTCGTACCCTTCTAAGACGCAAATTATGGTAGTTTTTTTTTTTCTTACTAAGAACTGCACGTCTTCTTTATTCAAAAAAGATAATATCGAAGTAAAGTGAAATATGAGTATGACATAGCGGGTTGCCGGTTGGTTTCCTCTGATGGCTTGCAAACGGCCACGCCTTCTTCTCAACTCGATATGTATAATCTCGTTCAGTAGTTTTCTAATCTTCTTCATCTTCGTTATCAAAACTGTTATACATATATTTAAATTTCATTACCTAGTCTTGTTTTTTGTTACGATAATTTTTACGTCAAATATTCCTTTATTCACCCTTTATTAGCACATTTGATAGTTCTTTTGTATAAGGAACGAATGTTTTCCACTTTTCATATACAAATTACCAGTTTAAAAAATGACAGAGTGACGGAGGGTTAATATACGAAAACTAATATAACAGGATATGAAATAAAACTCAATCTGTTAATAGAATTAATATAAATTTAAGACATCATTCAACATACATAATATTTAATTTCATTAGTTTTTCTTGTGAGTTGTGGGTATGCGGCTAACGCCCGATTTATTTAGCGAAATCAGTGTGCATGAATCAGTGTGTGGTTATGCGAGCGGCATGCTAGCGTATATGTATATACAAATCTTATCACCTTAAGTGTGAATCAATCTTCCAATAGCAGAGGTAATTAATTATACCAAACCAACCACCCTCATTCTGCGCCAAGCCGCCAACAAAATGTAACACATCCATATGGATGATGTCATTGATTTATGGACGCGTTCTTCCTGCGTCGTCGTCGTTCCTGTCGCTCACAGTGTGGTTATGGGAATAATGAATAATAACACTTCAGACGGACCTACCCGAAATGATGGTACATGATGCGGCCACAATTTAAAGGTCGATGATAGGATTCGAGTTAGTGTTGGTGGCGGAAGAGGGCGGATGATATGGTGGTGGGAAAAGGTGAATGTGGAGGGGTTTTGAAAATGGAAATGTATGACTAGGAAAAAGAATGATGGATACTCTTGTTTTATACTCTCTCCTCGAGAGTATAGATCTTCCTGCCTATCCTATATTCTTTAATAGAATATTTTCCAAAGAATCCTACTGTTTTCCGAAGGGTGCGTTGCGAATGAAACCTTCATCGGATATCCCTTCCTTCCCCCCCTTTCACCCACCTCCCAACCAGCAGTAGGTACAAGGATAATAATTTATAATTTATTTACCAGACAGGCTAAATGATATGCCATAATCTCATTCCTGGAAATTGTGGTTTTTTTTTTGTTTTGTTTTTTGTATATTGCCTTTGAATGTTTCACAGCTAAAGAGGCATAACGTGAAAGCAAGTGGAAGACGAAGACGACGTGCGTCATTAGAATACAATTTAAGTGAATCCAAACGCACGAACACGAACGTGACGTGGTCGACTGTGCAAAGCTCTTGTAATGCGATAAATTCATGACCTCAGAAGTGATTGCTTATCACTGTGAGTTTTTGTCGCGTTGTTGATTGTTTGTCTTATGATATTTGTCTTGTGTGATAATCTTTCATAAGACAAATGAACAAGAGAAAGAGGATTCCTTTTGGCTATACATATAGTCATTTATTAATCCTTATAGATTTTGTTTTTATTTATTTATTTATTTTTTTTTTTAAGAAAATTGTGTGTTTTGTTTGTGATATAAAATTATATAAAATACAATTCAAGGCTAAGAAAGGACATAGATTAAAATAAATAACTAAAAGGGTAAGTTTGTATAAGTTGAATTTTTGAATTTTTAAGAAAATTTTATACCAAGTTCATTTGAAATAGAAATGTTGTATAAAAATATGAAAAATTTTTCTCATGTGTAGATGACATGTTAAAAAATTCGATATTCATTTCGAAGTAGGTACTTAATATTTTTTTTTAATTTCTCAAAAACTAAGATACATTTTAGCATACGGTTTTCTGTTTTTTATTGAAAATAAAAAAGAACATTGAATTTTGAAAATAAAAATTATACTTAATTACATACAATTTTGAAAAAAAAATTAGTTTGACATTTAAAATTTTTTTTTTTTTTTTTTTCAAAATTTCGAGTTTGAAAATTAATTTTTCAAAAACTATTCACTAACACAACTTAATTTAAAATGAAAATTAAAAAAAAGATTTTTGGCTTTCCAAAAAGCTATAGCATATGGCATTATTAGTTTAACCGCTGTTTTGAAATAATTTTTTTTCCGTTTTAAGTCAATTTTTTAGAAAATTGTCCCTCCCGCCTAAACGGGGGAAAATAGACCCCACTCCTATACTATTTTGTTCTTGTCTTAACCCAACCTACTCACTCTGAATTTTGGGGGCACCTTATATCAATCACCATGTATATGATAGTTGTATTTTGATCGATTAAAATCACAGATTTTAAAGTAGCAAATATGAACTAAACCGGCAACGGGTTCTAAAATCAGGAGCAATTCCTTCGCAACCTATAACACTGGTCCCAACTAACAAACTCTCCAGAGCTAAGCTCTTGAAATGTCAAAAACCTTCCATAAGACTCTTTTATATCCCATTGCTATACTTAAATATTATTGTCTTGTTATGAAACTTAAATAGGTCTCATAGCATTTTTATTTTAAGAGCTGTACACTTTTCTACCTTTTTCTCTCTTCAAAATACTTAAATCTTATAGCTAAATCAATTTTTCTTCTTAGAATAGGATTATATAAACTTACAGTCTTATAAGAGTCCCTTTGTGAAAATTTAGTTCTAAACAGATGTCCGTGGTCTTTATAATCGCATAACAACACTTATATAAGAGTTTCAGTCTTTTTATACTTCTATGAAAATCCTTACAGGATTTGAGTTTAATACCTCTTATATCAAGAGTATCTGGAGTCCAAATAACAAAAGTGTTCCAATAGGAGGCTTATGAGATCAGTGACAAATAATTAAATTATTAAAATATGCATTATTTTGAAGGCGTTGTTATTTTTCGTGGTAAAAGTTCAAATTAGTAGATATATTTTCAACCGCATATGCTGTTTGGTTCACTTATGTGAAAAACAGTAAATATAAAGTATCACCATTATAACGCATAATAATAACTTATTGACTTACAAAATAAATATTCTCACACTAACCTTTCAGTTTTTGACATAAGACACACACATACGCAAATAAAAAAATTGTTTGTTTCTCTCTGAGAATTTGCTAAATGAGAAAGATATATATAATTTTTTAATATTTACAAAATATATACTCTGTTCTCTTTTAAACGAATCTTATTGGAAGAGACGCATTCTCATAACAAAACTAAATTGACGTATGAGAGCCTCCTATAACTAGGCCATTTAACGCTTTTCAGTGTTATAACAATCTAGTAGTATTCTTCAAGATTACTTTTAGCTCCCTTACTATAGTCTAGTTAAGCTCTTGGAGCATCTTATGAGAGGCAAAATGTTACATGGAGTGTTAGACAATAACGCCCAAATCGGTTTGGAAATATCGCCCAAAATAATTCAGAACAAAACAATTTTTGTTTTTTTCTCGATTTGGGCAATTTAAATAATTTTTTTAAAGGAAAGAACGCCAAAATAAAAATTTTTAAAGCCAAATGAAAAATGACCCCAAATATGAAAATATCGCAAAAAAAAAAACCAGAAAATGGAACTAACACCAAAATCTTAGGAAATAACTCCCAAATAATATAATAAAACTCAATACTAACATTTACAATATGGATTTTTGAAAATTAAACCGGCGTATAAGCTCTGAGGTATGTATGGGGAGGCATGCTGCCCCCCTGCTTTGGAACATTACAGGATTTGGTGTAGGTGCGATGCTGGGTGCATAATGTATTCATAAGTTTCTTTAAATCCAGATGCTTCAAATGCAAACGAGACTATGCATACACCCAGCCTCGCACCTACCCCAAATCCAATAATGTGCCCAGCCGACGGATAATGCAGGAGGGCAGCATGCCCCACATACATACCTCACTGTTTATGTGCCGCCATTTTTTAAAGATTATCTTATCATTGAGATTTCACTTTGGAAATTGAAAATATTTGGGCGATATTTCCAACTTAAGATTTGGAAAAATATAAATTTGGACGATATTTCCAATTTTTTTTTTTTTTTTTTTGTGACAATAGTTTTTCACCAGGAATTAGCAAATCCTCTAGAGAATATATCTCTTTTCTTGAAAAAATGCATCTTGTACCTTTAAGCCACTCGGATTTGGGAGAAAATTTTAGGTCCTGTCCTTTTCTGCCAATAAAACGCACACAGGAATAGTTGAGAGTTGTAAGTAACCAAAGACCCTGGTTTTTCACGACATGTCGCGCCACCAAATTAATTTATTTTATGATTGCTTAATCCACTCTCTTATACAAAGTACCTACAAAACTGTTTCGTATACCTTTCGACGCCACTATGAAGTCCATGCTATTTGCTGAGACTCATAATATACAACATATTAAAAAAAAAGTTATAACAAAATTTTAAATTCAATTTTCAGGCTCCACAATTTTGTAGATTGATTTATAGCAATTTAAACAATTTTGTATACATGTTTCTCTAACTAAGTATTTATATGGTACAAATGCATGTTTAATTATTAAATAATACATATATACGTATTCAATATTGAAATTCTTAACATTGTCATCATAATAACTGCTAGATAAATTACTTATAAATATAGGTATGGCTGTATCTACTTTGGAAAACTCATATATATATGTTCTCACTACGTGCATGTATACCTATATAAGCTTGTTTACATTCAACCCTGATTATTACTTGATTATTATCATTCAATAAACCTCAAGCAAGTATGCACAGCAATCAACACTTCAATATTTAGACATCAAACAAAATCACAACCCCATAGGCAATATTTCCAAGTAAATCTCTTAATTAACATTATAATATAGGACAAGCAAATTCACTATAATGTTATTGAAAATTTCTCTGCTCGTCAACCATACGATGCCTCTGATAATTAAAAACCAAAATCAAACAAAAAAAAAATATAGCATCAACAATAAACAATAAAAATTCCGCCCCAAACACAGAACACAAAAATAACAAAAAATAATAATAAAAAAAATAAACATCGCACGAAACAAATCACAGAGAGTTCTGTAATTAATGTCAACTTGAGGTACAATCCCACCCCAGCATACAGTCGTCCCAGAGCACACCCACCCACCTCCCAGTGCTCAAGGCTTCACTTATCATTATTTCTTTATAGTGATTGACAAATTGGCACTTGGCCGTCCCCGGTAATTACCCTCGGCTCGGTCGGCCACTGAAGTTCGAGAGTGTAAATGAGAAGCATTCGTTGGATTACCTGCTTTTAATTACACGCCGAGCTATCGAATGCTTGCTTTAATGTGGTGGAGGTGGTCGAAGTGTTCTGCCTCTCACCGCATCCCTGCGTTGAGTGTTAGGGGCACGACATTTCATGGCTATTTTCAATTAAGTATTGTTTTTTAACGCCACATCGCTGCCGAACACACTTTTCATTATGGCAGTCCAGTCCAAAGGGATGATGGACGGTGTGAGAGTTTCATTACGTTACGACTCAAGTGAGGCGTTCATTGAGCTCTTCCCTTTTCAACCACCTGCACCCACAACCTTTTGAAAATAAAAAAAAAAAATTAAAATAAATTATAAAGGTATAAAAAATGATTCGACGAAAATCGATAGTCAAGTTTTATTTGATACTTCAATTAGTAAAGTTATCGCGCACCTTTAACTGACTCGAAAATTTTACAATTTTTTAATTCTGTTCCCGTATAATATAACAAGCGTTTGGTCCTTTTTTTTATCGTTGTCGCTTGTTGTTTTACTGTGTGTGGTGGTTCTTCGTGTGGGAGTGTAAAAGTTGGCTGAAAAGTTAATCCAAGCTTTATATCACATACATATCTACCCATAACACATACATTAATAGAACGCGAGTTCTCGATACACCGCATCTAGGATGAAATATTTTTTAGTGTTTTTTGTCGTTGGTGTCCTTTGTGGGGCGAATGTCATTTGCCAAAAAGTTGAACCTCGTCGAGATGAAACGGTATGATTTTCAGTTATTGATTTTATTATTATTATTTTGCTTGTTTTTTTTTTTGTTGTTGTTGTTTTATTTTATTTTATTGTTTTTTTTTATTTTTACTGTCAGTCTACTGGAAAATTTTGAGTTTGGTATTCAATTTTTTACGACAAGATATGCACGTAAGGTCGGTACACTCCACATCAATGAATTGAGTTCAAAAATGAATTACATATTTCTGTCGAATTCAAGCAGCTCGTAGCGTAATAGGAAGTGCATATATAGGACTGGTTATATACGTCAAAGGTCTTGGGTACAATGCCTATGCCAACCAAAACCCAGAAATGTTTTTCACGGGCTACTACAAAAATTGACAAATTCACCAAAGAGCATCTCTTTTTATGAAATAGTGCTTCTTACCTTAGCCTCACACTGAATGTCTAAATAAAGAGGAAAGTTCACTTAAAGCTTAAAAATATTTTTTTTTTTTTGGAAATTTGTTAACTTTTTAAAGAAATGACGACCGTAATTTTGATACCTGTGAAACATTTCAAAATAATTTTTGTCAATCTTTCACTAATGCCTATAATGTAGACACGAAACGCGATCCTACTTCGATTGCCTAAAAGGCAAATTTAATATAATATTCCACAAATAAATTGGGATAATGTTTCTGAAGCTAGCCGAAGCTTAGGCACAATTTAAGTGGATTAAAATGACCAACCCTATAGCTGACCATAAATGCCAAAGCACAATCAAAATCAGTGTTGTTCGACTTTTTACTTTACGTTTTTTACACAGGTTTTTACGTTTTTCACATTAGTTTTTACTTGCTGTATTTTAATTATGCTTATGTAAAAAAAACGTAAAAAACGTAAAAAAAAGTAAAAACAAATCACGAAAAATAATCAAAATTGGTTACCTTCAACTTTCAAGATTGAAGATGACAGTTGGATAAAAAACAATTGGGTTTTTATTTTATTTTCGACAAAATGATTAAAAACAGATTCTCTAATCTATTTCAGTCCAAGTTTTTCATTCAAAAATGCTTCAATTATTTATTTTAATTTTGACAGATGCTTGTCATTTTCTCTCTTTTTTCTCAATTATTTATTTTTTGTTACCTCTTCTTTACCTTTTTTATGAGTTTTTTACGTTTTTTACGTTTTTTATGCTATTTTTACGTTTTTTACACTTAATTACGCGTTTTTTACCTTCTTTGACGTAGAAAAGGTAAAAAATTGTTTTACAGGGATCAAAATTGGTCCATGGACCTAGCTTAAACCAAAGCACAATCTAAATTGGGATATACACTTGCCACTTGGGACCCTGACCATAAATGAAGCTTTGGCACTATAAAAGTGTGGTTGAGTCCCTTTATGGGCCGTTGTCAAATCACTGGAAGAAATAAACTGCGACTGCCGAAAATCGTACCTATATCATGGTGAGACATGATTGGTACGCATTTTGGTATTATTGGCATGACTGAATAGCTAAGACTTGCAAAATTAAGATCTCCAGTACTTTTGTTGTACATTAATGTTCAAGTTCATGTTAGCATGACCAATAATTTGAAAAATTCTTAGAAAAAAAAATTTTATTCTATTTTTTTAATTTCCCATAGGCCATACAAAACCATGTTCTGCTTTCTTAAATTCGATTTTTCTCAAACAATTTAACTTTTTTTAAATCAATTCTTCTTTATTTTTTCGTAAATGTTGGATAATCTTTCCGAAAATGGGGTACTTAATTCGAGCTAGATGAACATTTAATTAATTTTGTTGTTGTGTACTTAATTAGCGCTTAATTATCGCCTAATGATGACACGTCACAAAAAAAATGTTCTGCTGACTTTGGTCTGCCAACTTCAGGCAGCCGTTTTCGAGAAAATTAAAAAAAAAAACTCTTTTCCATTTGCTAGACGTCAAATTTACAAAGAAAAATATTTGTGTTGCTTTTCAGGGTTGAGGAGTTAGAGACAGTAATTAAAGGAAAAAAGAATAAAAATCATACAAACCGTTATAAGTCGAAAACGAAACGAAAACGAATTACCTCATGGTTTTCTTCTGAGGCGGTGATTTCGGGACACCCTGTTTATAGAAAAGTAAAACCCTTAACTTTTCCGATTGGTTTATTTCAATAACGGTTATTTAAAAAAAAACTATGTTTATGTTTTTTCTAGGAAATTTTCTAAGCTACAAATTAGTTCTAATATTTTTTCTGCAACCTTCAACCCCTCCTTAAATTGTTAGCGGCTTTCACATCGATGGGGACTTTTGACAGTTTCTTAAAAACACTATGAGGAGGCTATATACCAAAATCGAGCTTTCTGCAGTCGATTTATTCCTAATTGTTTTTATGGCTATTTATATGACGGGACTATAAAAAAGAGTTGATAAAAAAAGTGTCTTTAACTTGGTGACGCGAGGTGTACCTTTATATTTTTTTTTATATTAAAAAATGTAAACTGAAAACCTGTATATAGGGCTATGGTTATGCATGGTGTAATGTACTTTATTTTATTTATTGTATTTTTGTTTAAATTTTATTTCTTCATTTCCTGCAAAAAAAACAAGGACTTCAATTAAGAGATCCTTTTTAAGGGTACGTATATATTATATATGGATATTCAATATTGAACTTTTTACATATAATGGGGGTCACTTATATTTGGGCAATCAATATTTTTTTATGTGCATAAAAGTTTATTATATTTATCATGAAACACATGCTTATAAGTAAAAGTCACCTTCGAATATGTAAATATTTATATTTTGAGTTGAAAAATTTATAGGTGCGTAAATTTTTTTTGTCATACTCAGATGAAAATCAAATCATAAACTTTCGCCTTTAAATAATAAAAAATTAATAGCGCGTTAACTCGTTTCAGAGAACAAGGGCCTATATATAGTAGCAAAGATAATAAAATACTATTCTATTCTATTATCTTTGATAGTAGTGACTTATCCTCGTGAAGTCTCAACCATTCATGTGTGTGTGCTCTAAGCCAACAGGAATGGCCCTATCACCACAATACATTGTAAAATTTTTTTTTAATTAGTGTTCCTATCTACATTAATTTAAGGAATATGTTTTGAGGATGTACAATTATTTAATAACAAATTTTTGAAACTTTTACTTTAAGTTAACTTGGGCATCCAAGCTTGTTGAAAAATAAGTTAGCGAATAAGCAAAATGGTTGTTTTTCAAAAGTCTCAAGGTCTGCTTATCAACTCTGACATAACTTAAACAAAACATAATATTAGTCATTATTTAATTTATGTGTGTACCTAAGGCCAGACATAAATATATGTTTATTATATAATACCTTTTTAATTGCAGTATCCTCCACCGGAATTATTAGAACTTCTACGTCCTGTACATGATGTTTGTGTACAAAAAACCGGAGTTACTGAAGGTAGGTTATACATGCCGTTGAGCATCTATATGTTTTTTGTTTGAATTTATAATTAAATGCAAATGTTAAACCTTTTCAATTTCAAAAATCAAAACCCACAAAACATAATACACAATCATAAACATACATACGTACACACGTTTCAGAGGCAATCAAAGAATTTAGTGACGGAGATGTCCATGAGGATGAAGCCCTTAAATGCTATATGTACTGTGTATTTGACCAAACGAATGTTCTGCATGCTGACGGTGAAGTTCATTTGGAAAAATTGCACGATATGCTGCCAAATTCTATGCATGACATAGCTTTGCATATGGGCAAGAGATGTCTCTATCCCAAGGGAGATACGACATGTGAGAGAGCGTTTTGGTTGCATAAATGCTGGAAGCAAGCTGATCCCAAGGTATGTCTCTATACCGTATAGGTACAAGCAACTGTGCATCTCTGTATGTTTAGTATATATAGAGAAGCAAATCGTGCGAAATGTAGACACTCCGGGCATATTACGTTTAGTTGAATGCAATTAATTAGAAGACATAACTTCATTCATGTTGAATTGTTTTTTTATTCTATTTTTTTTTTTTTTTATTATTTTAGCATTATTTCATCATTTAAGTTTGGAGAAAGGAACTCATTTTATAAACAAGACGAGATATGACCATCATATACGGAAACTTTTCAATGGACTATGCAACAGGAACCTGTTATAAACATATATTTTTTTTTTTATTTTTTCAAATTTTGTATAGTTTTTATTTTATGTGCTTTATTTATTTAAATTTTGAAACTAATTATAATTTATAGCAAAGAAATTTGTAGTTTGTATTAATTTTGCGTTTATATTCTATACCTTTATACTTTCAATGTTGAATTTAGCGTACAACACTTTTTATGGTAGGTATAGCGTTATTTTTGGTTATACAGTAGATGACAGGTATAAAAAAGTCTCATATAAGAAAAATACGCTTATAAGACAGACATTTCAAAAAACACTGCACATTCCCATAAAGATATATGTTTAATTTACCTCATATATAAGAAAAACGTTTATAAGAAAAACACTGATATAAGAACATTATTCTGATACAAAATCGCATTCACTACATAAAAAATTAAACGTTTAAATAAGAAATCAACAACCAAATGATGCACCACCTGAATTTCACAAAATTTATGAAATCCCAAAATTTTTTTTCGGTACATATTTCCCGTATGGATGAGACAAAAGTCTTAAAATAGATCTGGGACTAATGTGACCCTCTCAAATACGACAAAATTCCCCTCAAGACTTATTGCCTGGGGGTTTATATATCCTGCGGAGAGTAGATATCTCTTGTGATAAAAAGGCGCTTCTTACTTTAAGTCGTGATTTTTCAAATAATGCAAATAATGAACAAGTGAAGAAAGAAACAAAATTCAATTAAATTTTACATTATTCCATTTAAGTAAAAAAAAATATTCACAGAAAAATTACTCAACTTAAAAGAGAATGTACAAAAATTCTTTCACTTTTTTCTGATTTTTTTTTAAATTATTCTTTGAACTCTAAAGTATAGTACATGTAGCCTGCAAAAATTGAAACAAACAATATCATGAACGAAAAATTTCGTTTTCATTTTTGTTCTGCAGTACGCTGTTTCACAACTGAAATTGAGCAGATTATTTGGAGAAGTCTCCACTTTTTTTCACACTGCATTATTTGCATGAACCATTTATTGTGTGCGGAAAAGTGACATTCGAGTTTCATTTGTATTGTAGGTTTTGGAAAAACCATAGTACCTTCACCTTCGTACTCGTAATAAAATTGTATATTTAAGTTGATGTTGTTTTAAATGAAAATACCAATGAGAGTTAAAAGGAAAAATCAAAATCCAACAAAAATTGATGAAAATAATATATATTGTTCAAAAATTCACCTAGCCAAGAAAAAAGCTTAAATCGAAAGTTTTGCAAATACGGGTCTTTTAATTTCTTATCTGCTTCTAGAAACTATAAAATTTATTATTAAAAAACATTATCCTGATTTTAAGAACTTGTTTTCTCCGACGAACGTCTATTTTTAATTTTTTATTTTTCAAATGTTTATAATATCTCTATAGTTTTAGATTTTTTTAAATTTTCTTACATATGTACCTACGATTTTCTTGTATTTATAAGATTTATCGATTAAAGAAACAAAAACCTCTGTCGTTTCTCGTTTAGAAAATAGAATCTAAACCTTTTTCTTCGTTTACCCTAATTTACCCAACTGAAATTCAGAATTTAAAAAAATCACGTATTTAAAATTTTTAAAATAAAGTTTCCTTTAACATGATATTTTTTGTTTATCAATAAAACCTACCATATGAGCTGGGTAAGATAATTGCAAAAATCCAAAAATCGACATTATAAGCGTGGCAATCCTATGCATTTACCATATTTCGCCAGGCAACCTATGCGCAAAATGTTTGTTTAGATACTACTTGAAAACTGTATACTCCTTATCATGGTTACTCCTTATCATGGTTACTCGATTAGAGTAGGTCGTTCTATGGCGGAATCTTAGACTATTACTTTTAAGAATACATATATGTATACGAAATACAGAATAAATAATAAACAACTTCTGAAATACATAATATTTATTTGTTTTTGTATAACAATTATAATTCATAATGAACGTCGTCTTCAAATGCAGAACTATTCATTATTATACCGTATGTATAGTGAAATTAATGTAAAAATAAAAATACAAATTTGAAAAAATGAAAAACTTAATTGATAATCCACCATCGGGCTTATGAGTCCAAAAGCATAAGCCCCCCAAGTTGCACACATTTGAATTTTGTAACTAAAAAGCGACCAAACTTGTTGCATTCGCGTTACTTAGAAGTTTTTCTGAAACAACTAAGTTGCTTAGAAGTTTCTGAAAAGTTTTTGTTTTTTCCCAAAAAAACTGAAATAATATGAGTTGCATTTATGTTACATAAAGGTTTTTGCGCTCATAGTTTGCGACTAAAAAGTAATGGTTCTGAATATAAGTTACTGGCAGTTACACCAGAGTTTTATACAATCTAGCTTGAAACTAATCGTGTTTGTAACTTAAATTGAAACAATTCAGTAACTTTCATCTTTTGCAACCACCGAGTTACTCAATAGTAACCTAACTGTGACATGTTTTAGAAATCCGAATTGCAACTCATATGCAACTAAAAGAAACCTAACCTTGAATACTTCACAGGGACTGAACAGAGACAGAGTGAAATTAGTAACTTGAATGCAACTTCCCAATAACTACTTTTTTCAACTGTCAAAGCGTGAAATATTGTTTTTTTTTTCATCGCAAAATGGCAGCTAAGCACCTAACATTAAAATTTATTGAGAAAAGTGAAAAGAAATGGAGGTTTTGCACAAATTATTTTGACTACAGAAAAATCCAATTTTATATTTTTTCTACACAGTTGTTATTTGGAATTTAGTTTTGATTAAATGTTCTTATTAATATGCATATGACAGCCAAAGCTATTCTATACCAAGTATATGTTTGACATTTGACTGCACGAAATATGTTGTTATTATATTGTTACAAAACGGTCAAAAAGAGATTTCAATTGCCTTAGTTACTTGAACAATTACTAAAAAACCTTTTTGTAACTTCACTTATGAAAGGAATTTTGTTTTTTTTTTTTTTAATTTTTTTGTTCCAGAAAAGTTTTCTGAAACGCTTCAGTAACTCAATTAGTGTCAATGAATACTATACTTAAAAGCTAGTTTCTAAAAGGTTACTATGGGGTTATAAAAACAACAAGTATTGTCAACCATGTTTTTTGACAGAAATAAGAAATATCAATTCTTTTTC
The DNA here is from genome assembly GCA_929447395.1 of Epistrophe grossulariae. Taxonomy (NCBI): domain Eukaryota; kingdom Metazoa; phylum Arthropoda; class Insecta; order Diptera; family Syrphidae; genus Epistrophe; species Epistrophe grossulariae. The sequence continues at coordinate 126,177,849 of OV839567.1, forward strand.
TTAAAACTATATACGTTAAATACGATTTTTACGCTTTTAAAAAGAAGACTTAACATACAATACTTTACAAACTGTCAAAACTAAAAGATTTTTTGGGTTTAAAGGTTTAGAATAAAAAAAGAAAATTAATATTTTTTTTCCAAAACTTTTAATTTTGTTTATTTTCAGAGCCCGCAAGTTCTAGAGGGGGTAGAAAGTCATATTTCATGGTACAACTGCGAGCGAAAAATAAGCTCAGAAAACGTCCAAAATATATATAATCAGTTTATAAATAAGGTATCCAAACACTAAAATAATCATAACTCTGTCATTTTTTTTACCAGTCATACTTTACCACTCGAAGTGTTTCATTTTAATTTTAAAAAATAATTTTGAAACTAAAAATAACTTGAAAACTTTACTGTAACTTACTTCCAGTTACATTTCAGTCTTGTAAAACTGCACTGTAACTATTTGATAAGTTCCAATGCAGTAACAAGAAACCACTTGTAACAATTCAAAATGATAACACACAAGTTGCATATGTAACTTTTTAGAAACTAGAATTTAGTTGCCAATGAAGGCCATTTTTGCGCTTTTTTCGTTGCAGAGAGGTCGTGGTGACTTATTTGTAACTTTAATGTGACCACCACTTTGTGACATAGAAGTCGCCATGACTTCATAGTTACAATGAATGCCACTTGGGCAGATGATGGGTTATTAAATAGGAAACGCGTCGCTTTTTTAAAAAACTAAATGTTGTGAAATTATTAAACATTATTTGAAGTAAACTAAAACAAAGTTTTTCTTTTTTTCAAATTTAAATTTTTATTTTTATTTTTACATTAATTTCATTTTACGTAAATAAGCTAATTACAATATGTAATTTTTAAAATTTTTTTTTATAAAATAACCATTTTATTACTGTATAATTTTCGTGCTTTTGACTTTTTTCATACTTTCTCTTTGTTAATAATTATAATAACATTTACCACGCATACTTCTTCAATTTTAAACTACGGGATGGATTTAATCAACAAAAGCTAGTTAAATTAAAGCTTGCGTTAAATCAGTGCCAAATAAGTTATTATTTAATAATTAAAATGCTTTAAAGTATTTTAATGATGTATATTTATATTAAAGTATCATACGCTTTATACTTTGTGTAAATATTATTTTTCTTATACATGTAATATGTACATAAATTGAGTTCTGTATAGGCCTTAAATAAATTATCACTTGAAGGACAATTCGCATCTATAATTCCATTTAACTTGTCTACAACAGACATTATTGCCTATAGGGTTATTTTAACTCTTTCGTTAACTTCCTTCTTTACTTAAATAAATTAATCTCTCTGACAAAAAATTTAAATGTTTCCGTCATTCAAAAAATATAACTATAACCTCATGTGTATTGGTTCGTGAAAAAATCAGCCAAACGAACTTGCAGCATAAAGAATTGTATTAAAATTAAAATAATTACCTTACTACTCGTTTTGCGATACAATTTACCCTTTGCTTTTCATTCATATACATACATATTTTATAAAGGACAGCAAAGAGTTTGCCGGATAGACTTTGATAATCGACTTTCATTGGAGCCTGTTGAACTTTGTTTTTTAATATTTTTTTGTTTGATTATTTAAAAGGTAAAAGTGTGGTGGCTATGAAGAGAGTTTATTGAAAAATTCAGGGAAATATGGATTAATTGGTGATGCCAAACACATGGGTTATCTAAAAACATGCCGTTCAAATGTCAATTCAAGAAGAAAAATCATACGGGAGGGTTGGGATGTATTGCCCTTCGCTTAGGTGAACAAAAATTTAATAGAACAGAACAACTTTCTGAACGCTTTTACTTCTTTTTTATTTTTCGCCTCCCCCAAATTTCTATCACGAAAATGACATTTGAATTTCTCATATGTCAGAACCTTTTTTGGAATTTTTAAATCCGATTAAGTGCAATCTTTTTGACTCCGCTTAAGTGAAATTTTTGTTCACTAAAGCGGGGTTCGTTTAAGTGCAAAACCCGCTTAGGTGAAAGAAAGAATGTGACATTTTGCAGTTTCTCTTAAGCTGGTTTTACTGTGCTATGAAAATTGTTCATTTTTCATGGAACTTAAAATAAACCACGTTTACTATTTAACGATAATTTTTGTTCGATATTATTACAACAATCCTTTTTGATAAATTCATGCGTGATCCTTTCGTATGTTAGTTAAACAAAATTTAAAAAAAAGTAACCAATTTCGTGAGATAATTAAAAAAAAATAAAACAAAACAAAAGCATTATAAAGCCGCAAACAATGCCAACAAAATAATTCGTTCACAGTACGATATACATATATGCAGGCTTCAAGTCAACACACCAGTATAATATGTATAGATTGTAGGTACCTATAGGTATCCTCAAATGTAGGTGGCTGGAAAATGACAATATGCAAACGGCTTCCAGGCCGCCCAGGTCCACCTTCACAATCAACTGTCTGACAAGTAATTACAGTACCGGACTTGATATGCACTGTCACGCCCCATCAAATCTGTCATGCAATGAAAACATCCATAATAATTAGTGGATTTAACATTGCTTTTTTTATTAATAGATTGAACACGATGAAAATATAAAATAAAATGAAGGTAACTAAAGTATCTATCTATGTTATATTTAATTTGCAAAATTGGTTATGTATCCCATTCCCACACACAGTGTAAACGAGGAGATTTTAAAGAAGAGAGAAGAGACAAGTAAAATGTAATGGTAGATTTTCGGGTGCATTCAGATGGACGCGGAATGGAAAATTCCAAACATCGGCAATCAGTTGCATCTGCTGCTGCTGCTGCTGGAATGCAATGTAATTCAATTATTTAATTTTCTGCCTGAATGCACTTTAGCTCCATAATAATTACAAGAGTACATTTCGGTGTCTATCCGCTATTGTTGCTGTGGTAAGAGCAGTGGCGAGGCGTCATATTGTTCATTTCGTTCATGAACGCCTAACTTTCCTATACAAATATTAAAATTTTCACTTATCCTAACAACCCACAAAATTATATACTCATCTCATTTGAGTGAATTTCTCACTCTGTTTCCCAGTTTCCGACTCGTGCAACACTTTCATGCACTCAATTTAAATCAAAACAAACACCACTAGCAACAATAACGTCTCTCTCTTTTGACTTTCAACATCAACTCGTTCACATGATTTGAGAACGAGATGTATCCACTGAAAGTATACACACAAACAAAAAAGTATAGCTCTCATCGTATCAGCCGATTCGTTCAAATAAGCTGTGAACGAATCCAAGCAAATTTTGCTCAAAGTTCACACTCAAATATGTGTATGGGAGAAGTGTAGGCACAATGTATAGGTACATAATATATTTAGATAGGATAGATGTATGTTGACATTGTTCTATTCGTATTTCGTGCTGGAAGATTATGAACGAAATGAGAATTTTGACAATGAATTGAGTTTTTTTTTAATGAAGGTAAGAAAACGATTTTTGTTTAAACTGTAGATTAAATTTTGGAACGTTTTTAAGGTAATGATTTTATAATTTGGGTAAAATTTATTTTAAAAAATGACGTCAAGTAGGTAGTAAAAAAGTTCTTACGTATGCGATTGTATAATTGAAAAACTTTGGCAGAGTCAACAATTTTTTCGTGAAACTTCAAGTGACTTATATGAATTAATTTTTTAAATTTAAACGTTAAGCATTTTCTTGAAAAAAATCGAAATGAGTCAGTTTTTTCAGAAATATTTAAACTTTGTGAGAGAAGTATTAGAACTTTCAATGATTACCACTGAAAAAAAATATTTTGCGACAGAAACAGTTGGAAGATTCTTTTCATTAAAATGTATTACAAATATTTTTGAAGTAATAAAGAAGATTTGAATTAGAATTTGTAATACCAACATATGTACCTGTTAATTGTAAACATACAAAAAATTTAAATAAATGAAGTGCACGACCGCATTTTTAATTCACGCTTCGCCACTGGGTAAGAGTCAGTTACACCCAGGCAGATACATATTATGACATGGTGCTTGATGTGTGTGTCTGTGCTGTGCATCGTTGCCATAGGTGAAGATTTCTGTAATAAGCCAGATTTCAACTTAATTTCAAAATTGCTCTTATATGGTTCAAAGTTATAAAATGATTATAAGCACTGAAGATACGATACCAATTTATTGATGTACGATCAGGAACATAGTTACAACGAGAATGAATTTTGTTTATGAAATTTTAAGTCACTTCAGCCAGGTTGGTTCTCAGCTATATAGTTGCCTGTAGTTATCAACTTGGTTGAGGTTAATCTCCACTTGTGTGTGATGTGCAACTTATAAAGTTCTCTGCTATCAAAGGAATCAAGCAAATTTTAATTACTTCTATTCTTCAATTCTATACAGATGCGGGATTAAAGGATCCCCCACACCAACGTGAATCTATCGCGGCGACGACGAAAACAATAATAACAACGTGTTGTTTTCATTGAAAACCACGTGTTGTTATTATTGTTTTTGTCGTCGCCACGACGAATTCGCGTTGGTGTGGGGGATCCTTAAACAACGTGTTATACAGAAGATAAACATATCGAAAATCTTGTTTATAAACATGTTCCATCGATTGTCTAACTTAAACACTGCAATTGGTTCTCCAAACTAATTCTAAAGTTCCTATACCCACTTCAATGTATGTAGTTCAATAAACTTAAAATTGAAAAGTTATTTTGAAATGTCTGTTGAGCGTATCCAAAAGTTTGAACAATCAGTCCCCCCAAAAAAAGACTGCAGCAAACTATAAAATCGGGACCCGATTCATTCAAGGAAATTAACAGGATAATCGGCAAAAGACAGCAAATGCCTGCAGAGAACATTAGCACCGGACAAAGGGAATTCACGACTGCTAAGGATAAAGAGGAGGCGTTCGCCGAATATTTCGAAGAAAATTTCGTACCAAACCCGCCCAGCGATCCTGAATCCTAAGAGCAAACGAACATTGTGATTACGATTTTTAACGGAGAAGTAGCCGAGCTATTTTATATATATAGATAGTGGACGACCTACGAAATCATCTGGACTAGCCATGATTTCCAACTACATCATAAGGAGGTTTCCCCAAGTTCCTGTTCAATAACTGCGTCAACATTTGCTATTTTCCGAATAGATGGAAAACAGCTGAAAAAGTGCCGATACCGGAGAAAGTAGATAGGAGCTCTGTTTCTGGATATCGTCCCATGTCTCTCCCAATCAACACCAGAAAAATCCTTGAAGGACTTACTCTTCGGAGCTGAAGGCGTTTTGCACCAATAAAAAAATATCATCCCCGACATGCAGTTTGGTTTTCGGGAGAAAAACTCAACCTTACATCCACTCATTAGGCTTCAGAATGACGTTGTTATCACGCTCAGTAACTATCAGGTTCCGTGATAGAAAAAGCTTTCGACAGCACCATTTAACTTTCCATTTTTAACTTTCCAGGTTTACTAATCAAAATAATTTTCAATTTTCTTTATTTCAGGTCATTCCTCGACCAGGGGCCTATTTCACAGAACATACATCACATACATTACAGAAATGTATGTGACGTAAAATAGGCCCCATATGAGTGGGCGTAAATTTTAAATTTTTTTTAAATTATGCGTTTTCTAAGTTGACGCATAGTTTTTCTAAAAATTCAAAATTGAGAATGAGCCAAATTTGGTGACTACTTTAAGGTACATACATAAGTTCCGTAAAATAGGCCCCAGATTGAAAACAGCCAGTCAACAATCAAAAGCATCAGCGCATAAGTTGCCCAAGGATCGAAACTGGAACAATACTGGAAAAATACCTCTACAACATCTTCACGTCGGATCAACCTCAACTAAACAACGCCATGAATTTGTTGCTCTATGCGGACGATTCTCTAACATATGCCAAGTCCACGTCACCAGCCCGAAGAGTAGAAGTGGACGTTAGATGCCTGTGGGAATTCTGCACAAGATGGGGCATCAAAGTGAACTCTGCTAAATCCGAGTTTTCTTGCATCAGAACACCCGCGGGACAGCGAAACACAACTGCCGTAGCCTAACGGATCGCGGCTGACAAAAGAACCAACGGTGAAATATCTGGGTATCAACTTCGAGGAGAATTTACGTTTAAACCCCCACGTAACAGCTACTCTGAAGAAAGCCAATTTCGCATTCATCCACTAATGCGAAAAAGGAACGGACTCAGCCAGAAGACAAAGTTGTTTCTCTATAAGCATCTTCTCACAGCGATCATCACATATTGTTTTCTGCCTGATTTACTATTTCCAAAACCAGCATGAGAAAGCTTGGAGCGTTTGAAAGGAAAATTCTGCTGATCTACACTGGACTCCACTTTGACAGTCAGCGACGAAAACACTTCAGAAACAAGCGATTTTACGAGGCATCTGAAATAATACCCCTGGACAAATATACCATCATTGTTGCCAAAAGGCTGATGAACAACCTTAGCAATCATCCAAACCCGCTGGTGAGAACCATTTAAGCGAAGAGAGACACCCTGAGCCACTACTGGACGAAGGAATTATTTCTATCACCGACGACGAAGCAATCCAATTTTACGAGGACGCAGCGTTAAACTATGCCACCCTTACCCTACATCTCACCACAAAGAAAACCGTATTTGAACAACCCGAGATGAATCATCTAGAATTAAATCCATATACATAGTATAAAACAATCAATGACAATTTTTTTTAAATAAATTTAATAAAAATAAAAAACATAAAATTAGGCCCTTATGTGCCAACCAGAAACAAAATTTCAATGCAATATTAATAAATTTTGTCGCGCGAGAGCTTGTGAAAAACCAGGGCCAAGTGAATTACAACTGCACTCAACGATTCCAGCGTGTGCGTGGTATTGGCATAAATGTAGGGGACCTTTGAATTTCCTCAGAATCCGAAAGGCTGAGGTGAAAAACTGTTTTTCATTTCAACTTACAAGTGAGAATTCGTGGAGAATTTGTCAATTCCACACGAAAGGCAGTACCCGCAAAAAAGATTTCTGTTTTTTAGGTGGCACATATGCTGGAAACGAACCCAAGACCTTGAGGCGTGACAGTTTTAAATGCTAACCATTACACCAAGGGCTCCTACTGCTTTGCCTATAGTACGCAGATGGCGCTAAATTATAGTTTTCATATAAAATTCAGTAGAAAACTTAGACAAGCTTAAATTAATCAAAGCATAGCCTGAGGTATACAGCTGCAGCAGCTAAAAAAAAATCAAATGTTTCTTACTAACTGTACATCACTTATCTATCAAAATTTAGCTGAAATATTAATTTTTTCGGCACATAAATTTTTTTCTTTAAGAATTAAAGAATCGTTCTTTAACATCGGACTAAATCGTCTAAGATTTTGTGCAGAATTCTTGAAAATGTTTAAATATAATTTCTTCTCAGATAACAGCTTCTATGACAAATATCCTCTCATATGGCAACACCGTGTTTACCATCAATACGAGAATAATGTATAGAGGAAATACTAGAAACTATAATTTTGAATCCAAATTCAATCAATGCTTTTATTATATAAACGACAAGCAATACGAATTTAAACAGTATCTTGAAAATTATTCGAATTCTCAAGCACATTACAATATACAGTACACACAATATAACTACATACTTTAAAAATTCTGATATTCTGAAAATTGTTCTACTCATGTTTAAATGCAAAAACAAAATGCAGATTTTGAGTTAAATAAAATATACCTACTTGATTTAAAATTAATTAATATCGTTTTAATAAATTATGGTATATGGAGATAAAAATATGTGCGAAGAGCAAAGTCTTCACCCTATAATTTTTTGCCTTTCAATTTAATTGTTCATAAATTAATAAAGCACTGTAGATTTTTAAGTGCTTTTCAGTAAATATTATCGTGTATATCCACAACTCATTATGAGAATTATATAAAGAATCTTTTGAAGAAGCTATTTTCATTAAATATTTTACATAAGAGTCGTAATTTTTATATTTTCCTAAAATGGAATCCCCCTAGGTCATCATATTCATGATCGCATCAACACATATCTCGCATCATCCACTCGGGACGGATAAATTAAAGTCAGACACTTCATATTTATATCTCAGGCAAAGTGGAATAAATAAATAAATAATAATTTTAACTATATTCCTGTAAGACCTAAGGTCTTTTAATTGCAACATGAATTGCACGGCACTAGGTCAGAAGAAATTGAAGGATAGGAAAGAATTTTTGCTGGCACAATGGACTGAGAAATAAGGTGTTAATTTATCTAATTAAATCCCACGTGTGGTTTTCAGTTGAAACTGAGGCAAAAAATAAAAGAATGCTGCCTAGAGTGAGGCTCGAACCCACACCTCAGCAGTCAAGCACTACATCCACTGCGCCGTTGACACCCAAATGATAAAATAAGTAAATAAAGCATTATCAACTTTTATTTAATAATAATGGAATCCTTAAAGAGCATAACTGTTATCTATACCAATGTATGAATAATTATTATCAATTTGTTATTATTTTGATCTTTTTGGAGTACCCATTTGCTTTGAATTGTTCCACTGAACTATTTTTGTATGAATATATATAAATAAGCACGTTCAAGGGTTCTAAATTGTAACAAAAATCTTTTAAAACAAAAAATGCTTAGTTATCTTCTAATTCATAAATCAACAATCAACGGTGATAAAAAATTAATTCATGAATCAAAATAACCTATTAATAATGAATTATTAACTGCTACACTTTAAGTAGCAAGTTTAAAAGAAAATTTATTACATTAATGGTCAGTTGTACAATAGTGGTTCAGCCCCGGTTCAAGATTTTAACTCACCAATTTCAACGGATTAACTAACGTTCAACGCTGGTTCAAGTATGTAATTGGTTATTATCACACACTTGAACAGTAAACCACTGTTGAAACTCAATTAATCCGCCGAAATCGGTGGATAAAAATTGCTGAACCACGGTTTAAATATTTGTACAACTGGCCCTAAGTGTCTGTTTCACAATGCCTGAGTAAAGTTCTAATTAGTTACTCGACACATAAATACTGGCACATGATCATAAGTCCACAGGTGAAATACTTGCCATTGTTTTTTGACGATTTGTAAAAATATTATTTTTTAGTTTGTGGACTTATGACCCTGTGCTAGTATTTATGTGTCGAGTAACTAATCAGAACTTTACTCAGACATTGTGAAACAAGCCCAAAATAATTAAAAGAAATTACAGAAAGCTTTCTCGAAAAGTTCAAAGTTTTACATTTATCGACGTTAAGAAGCAAAAAAGTTACGAGCACACCAATCAAAAAACGAAATAAGATCACATTGCATTGCAACTCTTCACAATCACGAGTATTTGATATAGTTTTGAAGATTGTAACATCATCGGCATAAATGAAACACTAAGAGTGCTTCGAAACAGACGGTAAGTCGTTTATAAATAAAATGAAAAGGATGGGGCCTAAATGACTACCTTGTGGAATTCCAGAATTAACTTTGAACTTGTTTGATTCACAAGCATTGAAAAGTACTGAGTAAGATCTATCGAATAAATAAGATTGGAGCCACTTTACAAAATGTTCACTTAATCCCAGCTTTCTTAATTTAAAAAGGCAAAATTCGATGTGAGAGTATGTCAAAAGCCAAATTGTTTTTATTTTTTTAATGAGTCAATACAGTTTTCTGCCAGTTCCATTAAAAACGTTACAGTAGAGCGGCCTTTTGTAGAACCAAACCATGCTGATTTGGAACGATAATAGATTTAACATAAAAACAGCGATTCACAAATAATAAACTCAAACAGCCCATTTTACCTTACACATGGATAGTGGACTTATCCGTTTGATAAAATAAAATATTAATAAACTTATTCGGTCTTCATTTTATCTGTTCACTGAATAACACCGAAAAGCAGGCAGCACTTCCCTCAATTGTACTAAATATTCAAGTACTTCTTTCATTTTTGAAAGCTAACTGTCATATCAGTCAGCTTTGAATTGAATTAGGTAAAGTTATCCGCTCGTTGAACACCAAAATTGGTGAGATAAGTTATCCGCTCATTGTCAAATGTCATTCAAGGCTAAAACATGTTTATTATTAAGAATTATAAGTTAAAACATGTGTTAGTGTTGTTTCATATCTATTTTGTAATTATTAATACGGCTGAAAGAGTTTAGGCTTAGGGATCACAGATAATCTAGCAATATGCCTGTAATTTTTTATGTAAAGGGATTATAAAGAAACTTTTCCAAATCGATGGAAATAAACAAGAAGACATTGAAAAATTAAAAAGATTGGACAAAGGCAACGACAAATGATACAATTGCTGTCAAGATTAGATATAAACTTAGCAATGTTGGCAGTATTGATATTATCAGTCAAGCAAATAAAATATTTCAATAGCCAAAGTCTTGGGCTATTTGGTCAGGTTTATCACAGTTTAAAGTATCACAGTTGTACGTATTACAGTTGAGGGCACTTTTGAAGAAGTCCGAAAAAAGTTGCGTTATAACCCGTAGATCATGACTTGAAATGTACTTAGATTTGTGAACAGCCGTGTAAGGATTAGATTTTCTTTTACTATTTATGAATTTCCAAAAGTACTTCAAATTCAATTTAAGATCTCTTTGCACCTTCTGAATGTAATTAAGATAATTATTTAAACTTGAAATTTTATTGAAAATATTTTTTGATTCACAAAATATTTTTAAATTATTCTCAGTTGGAGAAAATATAACCAAATACCAATCAATCACATTTTATCCTAAACGCGTCAAATCTCTTCCCCATCTCTATTTTCTTCTTATTCAATACATTTTCATCAAGAAGTCAATTCGCTACATAAGTCAATTTTTTGAGAGTCCGGGTGCTCCTAACTTTTTACTTAACAAATTTGACGGTATAATCCCCTGACCATGAAGAACAAATTTCAAAGTAAAATTGACCTCATGGCTGCGAATAAATGATTCAGTAGCAGTTTATATTATCTGGTCCATGTAGAAATTATTTGTGCCCATCTTCTAGCGAATTTTACGAGACGGTTCTGTACTGTTGAGTTATGTTGAAATGTCCAGCGATTGGCAGCGGATTATATTTGCGTGTCTAATAGGTCAATCATCAATAAATAATACATTTAATCAGTACATTATTTCCTGATTCACTTTAATGCTGTGGTCGATAAAAAAAAATCGGAATGCATCAATTTGCAATTACAGTAGCTCAAATCAATACAGAAACAGGCGAATATTTAATTTAGACGAAATGTGTTCACAATATAGACAATTATTTTATAGTACGCAAAAAACTAACAAAAACAAAAAGACAAACAACAATAAGTCAACACAATTTCGGTTGACGAAACGAGATTACATAAATACTATTTCAAAGATATTTGATGTCATGATCCTGACTTAAGTCACAATTTCTCAACTGGCTCAATTTTTTTTTTTTCGGACTTATTTCAAAAATCGGCGTTAGGCAATAACGCCCAAGGAAATAACGCCCATAATCGATTTGGAAATATCGCCCAAATTTATATTTTTCCAAATCTGAAATTGGAAATATCGCCCAAATATTTTCAATGTAAATTGTTTTTGTAAAATTTGGGCGATATTTCCAAACATTTTTTTCAATTTTGGCGTTCTTTCCTAAATTTTGAGCGATATTTCCAAAGTGAAATTTCAATGATAAGATAATCTTAAAAAGAATCGCAGAGCATAAACACTGAGGTTATTTCCAATTTTGGGCGTTATTTCCTATTTGACTTTTAAAATTTTTATTTTGGGCGTTCTTTCCTTTAAAAAAAAATTAAAAAATTAAAAATAAGGCCCAGAAAAAAAAAAAAAAAACAGATGTCAAGAATTTGGGAGTTATTTCCTTGGTCGTTATTGCGGAATATTTTTCAACCCAACTCAATTAAAATCGAGACTCGTAAGTCACTGCAAGTTTCTAAATTTTGTATTAGTTTTTTAAGATATTTCTGAAATCTGAAAACCTTTTTTTCACATCCAAAGTGTAATTACATACTTTGTTTCGATGTAACCCTAAAAAAGTGATGTCGTCTGTCGAAATTTCTGCAATCGAGACTCGTAAATGGTTTCGGTTTTCAGCGTTAAATAGAAAATTAATGTTTTATAGAGTGAATTAAAAAGTTTCACACCATACAAAATAATATCCAAAAATTTCGCTATGAATAAATTCAAAAGAAGCCACAGTAGGTAGGTACACCATTGCAATTGTCATCGCATTTGTCCATTATACTCACTAATTTCCATTGTTTTATAATTAAGTATCTCATATTAAAATAATAACCTGTCATCAAATGTTAATTGAAAGCTTGACCTGCCTTTTTACGATTGTAACCAAAGTTGAGCGTGTATAATATAAAAACTGTACAAACCCACCTCTGCAATTAATATTGTTTCTTGTTTTGTTTTTTTTTTTTTTTTCTGTTTGAAACGATTTCAAACGTGCACTGCTATATAAACTGACAATTGAATGCAATTTTCTGCATTTTTCATAAATTTTAGAACTCACATAAAAAAGCTTAAAAAAAATATTATATAAAAACAATTATTAAGCGCTTGGAAAAATCTGAAAACCGGAAAATACATATTTGCTAAGATTTACTTCCGTCGTGCGTCGTCGTTGGGAAAGGAAACTACACAAAAAAATGGCTATGAAAATATTTTCGTTTTTTGTAATTATAATTTGTGGATTTTGCGGTTTTGTCCAGGGACAGCAACCACGACGTGATGACGAGGTGAGTGGCAGTGATGTACCTAAAAAAATAAAAATGACAGCTCTTAATATTCTTGTATGTGCAATCTAGCCCCAATGGATACAAAATTACACATATCTATTTGTTTTTTTTTTTTACTCTGTGACCAATTTTATTTCAATTCAATTATTTTTTGTTTTTATTTTTATTGTGATAGTGGCCGCCAAAGGGTATTTTGGCCATGATAAAACCAATTACTGAAGCTTGTGTTACAAAAACTGGCGTCACCCAAGGTAAGGATTTTTTTTTTCTTTTTTTGTATGTTCAACAATGAGTCTATATGTAAATTATTTGGATTGTTGTATGTTCCTCTTTAAATCAAGTATTATATTATTAAATCTGTAACAGAACTGGGTCACACCTTTTTGAACTTGTTTTTCAAGGCTATAAGTAGTTAATAATGAAAGATGAAAGGTATGGGTTTATCAAACTAATGAAATGAAAAGGTTGAAAACCGTCAAAATTAAAAAAAAAATTGTATTTTATTTTTTTTTTTTTTTTCAAATCAAAGGTTTGGTTTGCATTTTTGCAATATTAAATAAAACAAGCCATATTGACGAAGGAAACATGATTGATAATTTTCAACAACGACAAAAAAACGTAAACATCTTTATTTTGTCTTTAGAATTATTTAACTAAATGTCTTATATATGTGTGCAGTTTTTTAAGTTTTAGTATTAAATTTTACAAAAATCCTTACAGTAGTTTTCAAGAAAATTGAAAAAAAAAAAATATTATATGGAAGATATCTATTTTTGCATTAATGTAATCAGATCTTGAGTCAAAAATTCTGAAGGACATACAAAATTTCGTTTTATTTATAATCCTTTTGTAAAGGTATACAATTTGTATGGTTTTATAGACTAACAGCCATATTCATACGTCACTGTCACTGATACCTACGCCACAACAACGTGAGATAAAATTGATTTTGAGATTTCCATATTCTTGTTGCATCGTCACAACTTATATGCACCTGCAATTTTTATGGAAAGGAACACATCTCCATACTATTGACTATATTATGTAAATTTTCAAACTAACTTGTCTACCCCGGCCACCATGCCTATACCTACATGACGCACGTGCTTAAAAATCGCAGGGGATAATTTATTCGTTTAAAATCCGCCTAAGCTTCACAAGAATTATCGAAATTGTGATCTCCTTTTAAGTAGCTCACAGCCCACAAATTTGACATTTTACAATCACGAAAAAAAAAAAATTAATCAATGGGAGCGTTCAGCAAAAATTCAGAGCTTAATAATCACCTTGCTGTGGTGATTTTTTGTAAGGTTTCTTATGAGGACTGGCTGAGAAAATCGAAAAAGGTTATCAAATCACAACAAACGTAACAAGGAATCAACTTGACAAGAGCCTAAACTCCTGAAACAAGTTTTTCTTCAGGCAATTTACATCTCGAATCAAATCAGCGAATTTGGTGAATTAACTCTGCACTTATAACTGAATAAGTATTTCTGGCAGATACGTGTCAAAACTCTTTCGAAATAAAGATGGGATGAGTGGAAATCACCTTTTCCATAGTGATGCATATTTATTTATTTCAATTTTCGTCTATTCTCGATTAGTTTTATCGAGGCGAGGATTACAGAACGTAGACACAGATTAATTAGCACTCTAAAGAATTATGTCAGAAAACGATCCTATTTTAATACCTTTTCCTTAACCTCCGTATATCTACCCTTTTAGCTTTCAGCTATGAACTTTTATTTGCTTAGACCTCTGATGAAATATTCTGACACAAATATCGGTCATCAATTCAAAGTTCCTTTTGTTCTGCAAAACAGAGAAAATGCAATTGAATTTGCTTTTAGAGAGCTCCTTTCCAAATAACCAAACGAAAACATCATTTGTGATTGTGACTTAGGCCGATCCCGCACACAGTTAACGCTATTCTCATGAAATAAGTGTTTTTATTTCTATTCTGTCTAAACATTTTCAAGACAAAGCCAGTGGTTTCGAAGTGGCACGATTTTGCATTTTTGACACGAAAATTTCATTGTGGCACGAAATAATTCAGTATGGCACGTTCTTAGTGTTTCCATTTTTTACTTAAAATAAAGCGAATTTAAAAAAAAAAAAATTAAGAAAATTGCTCCATATGGAGTAAATATACAGACAGAAAATCTTATTTTTGACAACACACGAATTTTTTGTTGTATTTCACCCCACAATTGTATTATATTTTTTTTTTTAATAAAACAATTTTTGTTTTCATCATATGGCAAGAAAATGGCTCGGCTTTTTAGAAAATAATGCATGGACATTTTTTTTTGGGGACAGAAACAATGGCCCAAGCTTTCTGGCAAAATCCGTTCATCATATATCAATTTTCTCCCAAACTATATAGACTTTAGCCCCAAACTTTGTCGAGACAAAAATTTCAAGAATTCATAACTTTCTACACTATTTAGGAATTGGCCGTACACTAATTTTGTTTGCATAGTTATAAAAGACGAAAAATTCAGTCATTACAACTTTCCCGCTAAAACTATTTATTTCGGAGATTCAGATAAATTCGCATTTTTTTCAAACTTGCGGATTCAGGATTCAGTCAGGGTTATGGTGTCCTGGAAATATATAAGCTTTCCCAATGCTACTGTTTAAGGAGCGAAGAAAATCAGCCTTCCTTTATTAATTTCTTTCCACAAAAAGTCTATTTTTCCTATTAATTAAATTTTTTTATTAAATGTAAGGTGAAAGCTTACCTAATTCATCAGATACCTGCTGACCATTTTTCTCTAACAATCTTTGCGTCTACAGGTTTCTATATAATAGACCCCACAATATACCTACCTATACATAAATTATTATACTTTACCTATCCTAATCAATTTATTCTTCATTTTTCCTACGAACGAGAAGCCGAAACTAATCACTTAATCGAACTTCAAATAACCTTTTAATACAATTTTTTTTTGTTTCATATATCCTGCTGTATAACGTGTTACCGCATTAAACAACCCTTTTTCCTTTCACAAAATCACCCAACACTAAGTTATGTACATACATACCTATATATATATACCAAAACCGTTTTAATGTCCTAAGCTATAAATCATCATTTCCCATGAAATTCAATCTTGCAGAAGCAATTAGGGAATTTAGTGATGGTGATATTCACGAGGACGAAGCCCTTAAATGTTACATGAATTGCATATTCCATGAACTTGAGGTTGTCGACGAGAATGGCGATGTTCATTTGGAAACCCTTTTTCGTAGCGTTCCGGTTAGTATACGCGATGTCCTGCTAAATATGTCAAAGAACTGTATCCACCCGGAGGGCGATACTCTTTGTCACAAGGCATGGTGGTTCCATCAATGTTGGAAAAAGGCAGATCCGGTGGTAAGTAGAAAACTATGATCCTACTTTCACACGCAATTTACTTCAATGGCTTTTCAATTTTCTTTTCTTTCATTCTTTTTAACAATTTTTTTTATATTTTTTTTCTTTAGCATTATTTCCTACCTTAAAAGACTGGAAAGCGGTTACTCTGATGAACATCAACGTTGACAAAACGGACCTGCAATATATTTTGATTTTTTTTTTATTGTGTAATTTTTATTGAATTTAAATTTAAATTTTAATTTTATTAAAAATGTAAAAAAATATCAACTGTTGCTGTTGCTTGCCATCAGACTTAAATTAAAAAAAAAATATATCGAAACTTATTTATACATAAAAGGATCCAACGCTAATGCACATTAAATTGAAACTTTATAAGAGAAAAAAAAATATGTTCCTTTGTCGTTGCCGTTGTAGAATTTTGAATTACCATATCGGCTTGTACCAGATCTTATAACTTGGTCTTAAGGCAAATGTATTGCAACCACCATTAAATTTTAACGATAAATGAGAATTAAAATAATTAAATCCCATTAGTAAACCAAAAAACGTGCCTCTTTAACTTAAGATTTCAATTTATCAGGCTGTATTAAATCATAAATTAAATTTCAATAAAATTATACAATGGTATCTATTGATTGAATTCTCGTTCATATAAACACTTTTAAAAACATAGTTAACGCTGGTATCGAGAATATTTGTTCGAAGCTATCTTTATACAATAAAATACTTTTTAATTGGCTGAAGAGAATATTCTCAGTTAGATCAAACCGATTAAAAAATGAAAATAATTTTTAATTGGCTAAATTCTCAGTAAGATCAAACCGATTAAAAAATGAAATTAATTTATTATTTAATTCTTACAGAAATAAAACAATTTGGCTTTCACGCATCTAGAAAGGTCTCGGGATACCAAAGAAAGTCAAGCTCAATTTTTAAAAGTTTATTTTTATATACAATGTACATGTACAATGTATATGCAACTTTTGCCTGTAAATCATTTAGATACATTTTTCCAAAACAGAACTATCATATACAAAAGAATTTCTCGAAAAATGGCTTTATGAATAATTATCTTATTTTCCTTTGACAATGTTGAAAGGATTTTCTTTTGGCGAAAGGGAATAACATTTTTATGACTTAATTTTTTTTTTATATTTTTGGTTAAATGTTTTTAAAAGACAATTTTCTGAGAAATTTTAATTGACGATCCCAAGAAACTACTTTACCAAGAACTTGTAACTGGCTGCAATTGGACCATGAAATGCTTTTATTTTTCGCGTGAAAACAAAATGGCTTGCATCTTATCACCATTTAGTTTGAAATGGAACAGCCAAAGGAAAGGTTTTAATATATAACTATATATCTGATTATTTTATTTTCGCAATCACAATAAAAATGAAACTCCTTTTTTTTTAAATGCATTTTTTTTTGTTTTTGACTAGTAGCATTGATTTAAAAAAAATTTTGTATTAAAATCAAAATTCACAGAATGCATGGCTTATAAAAAAATACTTGTTTTGTGAAACGAAATGTAGGATGGTTATTCATACCCTTAAGAGGGTTATTCGAAAAGCTTATAGGCAAATTTTCGGTACGTGATGACTCTGTCGAAATCTGGCATTTGGGAAACTGTTGGTTTTAGCAGAAAACTTAACAACACCAAAGTTGTGGGGCAATGAAATGATCTTTCATTAGAATTTAAATTTATTAGAATTTATGTCATTTTAATGTTTAATTTTTTTTATTGTCTCGCATTTTTCTTCTTCCGTGATAAGCTTACGTAAATTATTCTCAAAATACAATTTGTAGAACACAGAATTTTAATACATACATATACATCTGTAAAGATGATGCGATATAACAGACTTAATTTTCTTTATATCAATTGTATCATATATGGGTGCTTTTGAAAACCTGACAATGGGTGATATGCTTAAAACGGAAGTAATTACTAGAATTATAAGGTTTAAGTAAAAACTATAACTTTTAGTAAAAGGTTAGATTTAAAGTACTTATATTGACTTAATTTCGTATGCACAAAACTAAGTTCATATACTTGCTGGTAAATACTTTCAGTAGGTAGGTAGGTACTAAATGAAATACTTAGAATTTATTGGAAATTGATAGTAAATACTTTTTTTCACAATTTCTTGCTAATAAACACAATTTTTTGCAAGATTATAACAATTGCTAATCAACTGCATTTGTACAATATTCATTCCGATCAGAAGTTGCGCTTGGATATTGATGCGGGCGAATGGAAAAAAGATTTCATTCTTTCAATATGAGTTTATTCGAAGCTCCAAGTCTCCTCTTTATGTGATGTACCATTCATATTTTGCATCCAATTTTTCTTCATAATTTGATGGAAATTTTATCAAATGGCTTAATCTTTTCTAAGTTTGCAAAAAAAATTTACTGTTCTGAAACAGTAATTTGACTTAGCTTATATCTCTTTAAAAGCTATAAAAACTTAAATAATCGTTTTATTAAATTACTAAATGACTTGCACCCAGTGTTGTTCAAATCCATGTAACAAAACTACTTTTAACCGCGTAAATAAGTGTAAAAAAAAACGTAAAAATCCCGCAAAAACGTAAAAAAAAACTCGTATAAAAAAGGTTCAGAAGAGGTAAAAAAGTAAATGACTGAAAAAAAAGAGAAAATGAAAGGCAATTCTATCAAAATTTAAATAAATAAAGAAAAAATAACGAAAGAACAAATAAATATTGAAGCATTTTATAATGGAAAACTTGGACTGTTAAATAGATTAGAGAATCTGTTTTTTAATCATTTTGTCAAAAATAAAATAGAATAGCTTTTTATTCAACTGTCATATTAAGAAGTCTGTCTATTAGGTTCTTATTCTTACAGTTTAAAAATCTAGTAAAGTATCAACACTATACGTGCTCATTGTTCATTATCCATATAGTAGCCAATATAGCCAATAGTTCACTTTTATTTTCTAGAGTAAAGATAGCCCCCAAATTCAGTTTGGTGAGTGAAAAGAGCTCTCGTAACAAACTGAAGCCAACTGCTGTAAAATTCCATACTTTTTGGTATGAGCCGCTGATTCATAGATGCGCGGTAATCGTGAATATGACAAAATTTGAATCATTCTTCCAACGACGCAAAGCGACGATGGAAAACATAATTTTCACAAAAAAAAAAACAAACAAAATATGTGGAATTTTAATTCAATAAATAAAATACAAAAAGAATTAGCGCTAAAGTGATCCCCGCAGTAGATGCTCAAATAATTACTTCTCAAACCCAAAAAGGTTTTCGAAAGTCAATAAATGCATATTTTACCCCATTTTACCCTTTAAATAGATGAATTTTAAAAACAAAACTGAGAAATTTGAATCAAAATCCTGTACATGCTACAGAGCTTGCTAAGAAAAAAATCAAAATCGGATTATTACTTAATATATTTTTAACTAATAACTCAACAAGCCCAATTAAAAAGTGCTACTACTTGGCTGATTTATTTCAGTAGTAGGTATATAGAATTTGTATTATACATATTTAAAAAAAAACTTCTTAAAATAGTCTTTTTTGTATGATGTTGATTTAGACAAATATTGCACTCGACGATGTGAAACCAAAAAATGAAGATTTTCGGAAAAAAATTTTCTTAAAAAAATTAAAAATTTTTTGCCCCTCAAATATATGTATATGTAGTAATGAATTTCATTACGAATTTATTATTATTATTAGTATTATTCTGCATTTCAGGGCAAAATGTAAAATTGAAGCGTATTTTTTCAGTAATTGGTTCACAGTGATGAGTGCACTAAATATAAAAGAAAAATTTAAAAGTGGGAACACTTTTAATAGTGGCTTACAATTTGAAAGACTTCCAAAAGTTTTACAAAAGGCATGTTCAGGAAAATGAGATGTCAGCAATCTCAGTTACATGAACAGGATTCCTTAGCAAAATTTCTAAGATTTGCTATAAAAACTCTAAGAAAACAATATTTTGGATTCGTTTATTGATTGCCCTTTTTTTTTTTTGAGTGCGAAAAATCTCTCAGATTTCATTTTTCTGAACGCTCCAAATATATTTTAAAATGAAAATAAATACCTATCATAAATAGGAAGTTCTCAAAACTATGAAACTTCAGATGAAGAACAGGAATCACATTATTTGGTCATCGCACAACCTATGGAGAAATCGAAGTTTTTAGGCGAGAGAGCCTATGGTTTCGAGTAGAACAACAAAATTGAACTAAAAATACAGACCTGTTGTTTGTTTCTAGTCGAACAAATAATCTTTTGTCATTAGCACTTCAATTTTTATTTTTCTAAGGCTAAAGATTTTTTGTTGTTCGAAATGTCTTATAGATTTGTTTGATGGCACAAAACGAATTTTGGTCTTCGTTGAACTTCTCTCGAACAAACATAGATATGTGGAATTCCGAATTCTTCACAAGCTTTAGAGAGCTTTGTCTGTCGATATAAAGAATTAGTTTATTGATTTGATGAAAGAGCAGATCGTATATGAGCGCGTCAGCCATCAAGCCACATGAACTATTTGACTGCTTCCGATGCAGATACTTATGCTGCCTCAGTTGTGCTGAATGCTGTACACCGTTGCCTTTTCAACGACCGTCAAGCAAACAGTCATCAATATAAACTTCTAGATAAACAACTCTTTGCGTGTGTTGTAGCACAAAGGCACAAAGATCAGCTTATAAAGATGTTAAACCCAAAATCGGTCGAAAAACTCTTGAATCTGGTATTCCAGCATCTTCAGGCTTGCTTCAAACCATATATGCTCTCATAATAAGTTTGCAAACTCGATAAAACCATCGTTGTACCCCTGAGGTTGGCACATAAATATTTCTACATTTAAGAAGGCTGCCTTGACGTCAAATTGGGAAAAGGGTGTAAGGTGTTGATTGGCTACAATAGCTTAAATTGTGCGTGATGATGTGAACTCCGCAACGCGGGGCTAAAGCTTTCTACAAAATCGTTTCCTTCTTGTTAAACCATTTAGCAAAGAGACGTGGTTTGTAGCGCTCGTAGGTATTTTCTGAAGACAACTTTGCTTTAAAGACCTAGTTGTTTTTTTTAATGATTTTCCGGTTTAGGAGTACATCAACCAGCTCCCATGTACTGTCATTTACACTTCTTGCGATTGTATGAGCATCTTTAAATATTTCTGGCGAGAAAGTAGGTATACTGAAAGTAAAAGCATACCCTTCTAAAGCATTAGTCTAAGATCCAGAATTGGGTTTGGAGCTATTTTGGAAATGAATCCGAAGTTTTTCTTGGTAGTTAGGTACGGCTCCTCATATTCATGCACCTTACTTTGAAGTTTCTCTCGATATTCACTGTGATCAACGTCGATACTTGCCTTTTATACTGCCTTTGATCTTTATATTTGATTTTTCTGGTTCAATAGATTCGGGCAATTGAATCTAACTAAATAAAAAAAATTCTTTGAACAAAACATTATATACATATCTTTTTTTGTTTTTCCCTATTTCACCGTATAAATAGTGAAATTTTGAAAATATTCTTGAAGTCTAACCTCTAAATAAAAATTAAAAAAAAAAAAACAAAAAGAGTGTTTAAAATTTTTTTGTTTTACTAAAGTTCACCCTTTTGAAAATATTAAGCCAAACAACATCGCTTAAATAAACAAGACCTTTCCAACTTCAAAAGAATTTTCAAATCGAATGCAATTTTTTATTTTCCTCATGTTGCTTTATAAATAGTAAAATTTTGAGCAAGCGAAAAAAAAACTCAATGGGCGCGGGTTCAATAAAAATCGCTTTACATCTTAATTTTCAGTTTTTTGAATTTATGGCGTTGAACGGAAAAAAAATCTGAAATTTCAGTCTAAAGTCATTGTGTCAAATTCCTGCATTTACATATAGGATTTATATTAAAGAGAAACAAAAAAGAACTTTAATTACATTCGTAGGTACCTATATATTAAACATTGAGCGTGAGTAGCTGTGACAACAGGTTTTATTATTTTCTCTAAAAGTCTTTTTATTGATATGACGTGTCGCCTACAAAATTATAGAAAAACTTTCCAAAAATCAATATAAAAAATTGTTGATTTCAAAATTCACTTAACAATAAACAAAAATATTCGTTCATTTAAATAAGTATTGAATTTTCATGACAAAAACTAAAAAAATCAACCACCAAAAAGATGAAAATTATAAAGTTCAGCTTTTATGTGACAGTGCTTCAGCTGATTTGGCACTTCCCCCACCACAAACAATTTTCATCTGAATTTTCAGATGAGAATTTCTTGTCTGAAAATTCAGTGAAACGTCACTAAACTTAACTAAAAGTCATCTAACTTTTTATGACAGCTAGCCAATCAGAAGCCCTTAAAATTCAGAATTCTGAAAATTCAGATGTAAAACTTAAGACATTGAACGTACCCAATTTAGCGTGTTTTGCTTTAACGTCCAACAGATGACGCTGTTAGTTTCCTTGGACAACAATATACCTTGAGTGAATGATGGCCAGTTTTCATGGTGGTAAAAGTCCAAAATGAAATATTTAAAACAAACGTTTCGGACTACAACCAATGTTTCTGCAAAAATCTGTTTCCAAACTTGTGTAAAAAAAAGATGGTCTGGAACATGTCCACACGACACTTTAAATACCTTTATTTAATTTTGATTTTTCCACCAGGTGTTGCCTGTGGAATTAAAGCAAGAACATGAGCGCGTGAGGCTAAACAAGAGAAATAAAAGTGGCTTACAACACCCATCCAAACGTATAACAAGTGTTCACATGTTGCTAGCAATATAATATACGCGTGTAAACAACAGCACTTAGTTGGGGTGTCCTATCACCAGTAACAAAATTATGTTTATTTACGTACAAATAATCCTTTTATATATCATGTATGTATGTATGTATGTATCATTGCTTACCTATCTACCTACCTAGTTCCATGTATTGTTACATTATGCTTGTTACATAATTTTTCCTGTTCTTTCTGACGGTAAACTCTTTTCCGTTATTCACCCCTTTTTATCAATTGAAAAAAGAAAAGCCCATGGCAGTAATAATAATATGGAGGCGGTATTCTCGTTAACTGTTATTTGGCGGCGGAAATATACATTTACACAAGTGTAACTGATGAGCGTGAGTTACAGGACATATATTTTTTTTTTACCGTTGTTTTTAGGTACAGTACAGTTAACATGATAGGTAGGTAGGTACATGAAACGCTTGGCAGAGCATTAGATGAAGTGGAACAAACTTAACTCCCATTCGATATGTTTTATTTTATCACATTTTTCACATTGTTGTGTATATCGAAATTCGAAATGGGTTAACAAGAAAGGACCCACACGGTTTTGGCCTTATAGCTTATATATATTGCAACAAAAAACAACAACAATAGGTAGATGAGAATAATAAATGATGGCTTTTGTCTCCAATCGGAAAGCAGAATAGCAACGCACGTTGCCAGATTATGACGGTTATTTCAGGTAAAATGTACCTAACCTACCTGTTATATGTTACGCCAGTTGTCGTTGTATAGTCGGTCGTTTGGCTCACAGACAAAATGCGAAGTGATTTATGGGGGTGTTTTGTATGAATAAGCCAGAATTGACGTTCGTTGCTTTAGATGCAAAAACGGATTTGTACGCGTAAATGTCCTGAATAATAATGGTAATAATTCATTTTTGACGATAGAGTTGTTTATTTAGAAATCCCGAAAGAGATATGTTGCAGGTTGCTAGACTTAAAGAAACAAGAACAAAAATTAGAAAAGCTTTAAGGGACCATAAAATTTAATTTTATTTAAAGGATAACAATTGCATTGTATAAAGAAACTATGTATTTCTAAAAGGTCTTTTAAAAGGTACTCTTGAAATTTCTTAATTTAAAGCCGCCATGTTTGTTACTGCATACGAAGCCAAATATGGCTTTACATTTTGGTCTAAAAATTCTTCTTTAAATTGTTTAAAAAAAATTAATTTCCTTGAAAAAGAAATTGTACCATTTTTTCTGGGGCAAACACAGGAAAAATATAAAATGTCATTGAATAGGCATTTTTATATGTAGTTTATAATATTGCAGTTAGCCGTGGCGTATAGGTTAGTGCGTAAGTAGTCTTTATTACATTGCATTGCATTTACACTGAAAAAAACAAAATTCTAAGAAGGTTTTTTTTAATAATACAAATTCTATACATATACTATCTACTGAAATACATCAGCCAAGTAGAAGACTTAGCACTATTTTATTTGTTCTGTTTTTGGCTGACAGAGGCTGCAAGTTGTCATAAAATTGAAATAAAAAAAAAATTGGTTGGAGGAATTCTTTTGCTTTTAAGGTGAGCCAAAGTATACAAATTTGTATAGGGGTAAAAAAATATTTTTGAATTTTTTTTAGTTTTGAGGAGGAAAGTGGATCAAACATTTGTTTGTTATTAAAATAAAAAATAAAGAAAATATTTTTTTTTTATTTTATAAAAATACATACCTACCTATTTAATTCAACATTTTTTGGGCTCACTTTTTCGACTTTGAGATTAAAAAAACTTTCACGCCTTAACCCATTCTCTCCCATTGTACTTTTTAAAGTACAGTAAGATGCATTCACTTCATGGTCATGTAAAAGTATGCTACGAAAAGAAAATGACATGTTTTAATTTTTCTTCACTCTATTGAACTTTTTCAAGTTTTTTTCAAATATTTTTTTTTCTATAGCATAATAGACTTTTGTCCAATCGTCTTTTTACGAGAACACCATTTTAAAATATTATTCGTTTTGCTTCCATCAAAAAGTTTGTGTTCACAAAAAATTCCATAAACCAAATATTGTACTTATTTTTGCAATATTCGTTTAAAATAAACATAAAGGTTTGAAAAAATCAGGTCTTTACACATTTTGATAAATAGATACGGAGGTAAGCAAAGCTTAAGTTAGATGTACTTTAAAAAGTACAATGGGTTCATGCATACATTATATTTTTAGTACCTATTCAAAATGGATTTCAAAACTATTCCTACTATAAAAACTTTTATGAAAAACGATTTCACAATCCCCATTCTGCCAATGCGGAGATAGTCAACGGTATCATAGTCCTCCACCGGTGGACTATGTTATCGATGAAGAGGAGATGGACGAAGAAAACATAAAGACAGTAGAAATACCACGAGATGTTCCATTTTTTTTTAGCGGCAGACGGCTAAGCATTCGACATCGATGATGACATCTATTGTGTGAATTGAAGAATTTAATTGCACCACATGTATGGACAAAATCCATTTCAAGAACAAAATTTAAACGAATAGAGATTTACATATTTGAGCAGAATCCAAAACTGTGCTTCTGATTAGTTTGGACTTAAAGAAATTGAAGTATTTCAAAAAATTGTTTTGATGTCGAGGTAATACAACTTATTGTTAGCCAAACCATGTTTTACGCCAGGCAAAAAAAAATTAACATAACTTTTCATGACCAATATCATCAACCAACATTATATTGAAAAATTTACAGATTTCACTCATAGAGTAACTATGGGGACATTGAAAATCGCTTGTGTTAGCTCGATAAAATAAAAACATGTCTAAGAAACCATTCTTCAGTCTGAAATTACAATATGTAGATACATATTTTTAGTGTCAAATCCCAGTTGGCGCCTGGCGGTCAAATTAATGTTGTTCAGTTCAGTAATTTATTTAATCACGGTTGATGTTGAAGAAAATCAAATATTTGCTCAAATTTTCTCAAATTGATTAACAAGTCTCTCAACTTATTGAACTATTTATATATAGGCAAGTTATTTGATTTACTGTCAAAGTGAACCCTCAATGCAAACCTAATTTTTTTTAGGCATTCTATAATATTTTGCATTTTGAACTCATCTTTTAATAAATTTAATAAACTCGAGTCGTGTAATTTCTTAAGACAATATAAATGGTTTTGACAGTTAAGCAGTATTCTTTTATCTGAGTATATGAAAAGCAAAGCACCAATTAAGTTGACAGCTGAGTTGACAACCAAATTGAACCGTTTTTTTTTTTTTCATTTGAGGACCTTAAGGTAGAACTGTAATAGTCGGAAGATGTTGGAAGAAAATTCTCTCAGTTCACTTACGCATGGAGCGGTCGGTGAGCGCTCTTCACTTCCGAAAGCAAAAGTAAAAAATTGGTCGAAACAAGCAAAACTCAATTATGGGCACGTCATATGAATTCTTTGTATTCGTTTCGTTTCGTACGACCACTTAGGTCGGCATCCGACTATTATAGTTCTACCTTTAACCTTGAACATCTGAACATTAGAACTAAATCAATATAAATTTATTAAAGAAGTTCAATTATATTGCAGTACCTATGAATATTCTAAGTTCAATAATCGCATTGGCTTAGACGTAGGTAAAGTTTTGTAACATAAATTTATAGCCTGAGTATTTACTTGAATTCTAAGACCTTAACCTCAAAGATCCGATAATTAGAACAGAAGATAAAAGCTTACCAAATAAACCCTTTTCGATATTTATATTTAAGTTGCTTAGGTAAGTTAATCCTACCTCTAGACTGATTAACGTTAACTTAAATACCTTTACCTTCAACAACTTAGAACTAATGCTGTAAGTTTATTAAAGAGAAACGCAAGTAGGTACCTTTGCATATTTCAGGCTCAAAAATAACATTGGTTTGGACGTAGGTCAAGTTCAAAAATCGCATTGGTTAAGACGTTGGTCAAGTTCAAAAATCGCATTGGTGTAGACGTAGGTCAAGTTCAAAATCTCATTGGCTTAGACGTAGGTCAAGTCCCAAAATCGCATTGGCTTAGACGTTGGTCAAGCTCAAAAATCGAATTGGTTTAGACGTATAGTTCAAGTTAAAAAATCATATTGGCTTAGACGTATGTCAAGTTCAAAAATCGCATTGGCTTAGACTTAGGTAAAGTTTTGTGACATAAATTTATAGCCTTAGATTTTACCTTAATTTTAAGACCTTAACCTCAAAGATCCGATAAGTAGAACAGAAAATAAAAGCTTACCAAGTAAACCCTTTTCGATTACTACATTTAAGTTGCTTCGCTAAGTTAATCCTACCTCTAGGCTGATTAATGTTAATTTAAATACCTTAACCTTCAACAACTGGTCCTTAGAGCTAATGTTGTAAGTTTATTAAAGAGATTCACAAGTAGGTATCTTTGCATATTTTAGGTTCAAAAATCGCATTGGCTTAGACGTAGGTCAAGTTCAAAAGTCGCATTGGTTTAGACGTTGGTCAAGTTCAAAAAACGCATTGGTTTAGATGTTTTTTTGTCACATAAATTTGTAGCCTGAGATTTTACCTTAATTCTAAGACATTAACCTCAAAGATCCGATAATTAAAACAGAAGATTCCAAATCAACCCTTTTCGATTAGGTATTATATTTAAGTTGCTTCGCTAGGTTAATCCTACGTCTAGCCTAGTTAACCTTAATTTAAATAGGTACCTTAACCTTCAACATCTGGCCCTTATAGAACTAAAGTTATAAGTTATAATCATAGAGGTTCAAGTATAGGTCTCTGTGCATATTCTAGGTTCAACAATCGGATTGATTAAGAATGAAGTCAAGTTTTGTCACACAAAATTTTGAAGCCTATTATTAAACTTATTTCAAAACCTTAATCTTTAAGATCCGATTATTAGTACAGAAGTAAAAAGGCAACCGCAAAACAACTAAATCAATCCTTTTATATAAGTATACATACATAATGTCATACTAAGGCTAAACTCATACTGGAGCTGCGAGCAGAGCGGTGATGCGAAAGGTGAGCAGAGCGACGAAAACAAACAAACGTGTTCTTATGCGAGCTCTCATACTGAGGCCTCTAGCAACGAGGTATCAGTTCTCATAAGAAAGCATGTGTTTGTTTTTAACGCTCTACTCACCTCTCGCATCGCCGCTCTGCTCGCAGCTCCAGTATGAGTTTAGCCTAAGGGGTCAAACCTCTTACGTCTCTGAGCCATTCTGAGACATTCCAAACCATTTACATCCACAGGTCCAACGAGTTATGGTAACAAAACGGTGCACTCTAGCGCTAATTGGGTCAACAAGCTAGGTTGCTCGTGATCGCCATTTCTACCTTCCTACCTACCTACATACATAATGTATGTACCTATATAGATACGTAGGTATAAGAATTTTGTTGGCGAAGCCAATTTTGTTATTCAATTTTTCAATTTTTGCAATTACTTATTTTGATGAATTAAACCTAAACGTTTTTCACCTACAATTTTATGTTATTTCAATTATTTTTTAACTGAATAAATTAGTTTGATATTTTACTTTCACTTTAAGACCTTTATTTTAAATATCCGATTGTTAGAACAGAAGTTATAAGCCAACCAAACCAACCTAATCTAATATTTGCAAAATACCTACAACAATTTAATCAACATAACGTCATTTGCCGTGATGAAATTAGTTCTCAAAAGCCAATCTTTCACGTTTTTAGTATGAAATTTTGTAAGCTTTTGCAAACATTTTGATGCAGATTTGTAGCCTGTCATTTTATCTTTAATTATCTATCTTAATATTAAGCTCCGATAATTATAACCTGAGTAAAAGGCTTCTAAGTGCGCTCAAATCGAAGCTCGTCGGTTGGCGACGATCAACGTGTAGGTACGATTCATCGATTGTGTCTTTAGCTTCATTTTGGCATTTTCTTTGGTAACACCAACCAAAAATTCGATCCTGAGCCCCCTATACGCTAGAGTTCATTTCGTTATATATTCATTTGTCCATTTAATCATTTTGGTAACACCATATTTTTCTCAAAACGACCCTATAAACATTTTCAATGTTAATAAGAGGCAAGAAATGGTGGTGGAACTTTTCACAGACATGATTTCGTACGATGTCCAACTTCGGAAGCTCCACAAGCGAGTAAATAATAAATAAGGGCGATCGTCTTCAGTTCACAAGAGCAGTAACACTCCATTACCTACGATTTTTCACTCTAAAGCAGGCACATACTATACTTACTATCACACAAAGTATTGCGGAAAGCCCAGAGTACCACTTTCCAAAAAAACTACCAAATCAACTCAGATGTCGCCAGTGCCATTTAGTATCAAAACGGTGCTGTGAAATGTGTAATGTGACATTATGTATCCAGAAAGATTGTTTTAAACATTATCATATTAATGAAAATTATTTTGATATGTATGATCCCATTTTACTAAATAAAGTACACCTTCATAACCTCTTACATAAATTTTTTTTAAATAATTTTTATTTTATATATGTTTTAAATTTAACCTCAATAAATAGAAAATTTCATAAAAATTAAATATTTTTAGTTTTTGATACCCTTGGGAGTTAATGGGTTTTAAATCCAGCTACATAAAGTTGCATAAATATTCACGTTTGCCTTTTCACGTATGTATTTTCACGTATGCCTTTTTACGTATGCGTTTCCACTTATGCAACTTTTCTTGTATGCAACTTTTCACGTATGCAACTTTTTACGTATCCCTTTTCAAGTATGCAACTTTTCACGTACGCAACTTTTGCACATATATGCCTTTT
The DNA here is from genome assembly GCA_929447395.1 of Epistrophe grossulariae. Classification (NCBI taxonomy): domain Eukaryota; kingdom Metazoa; phylum Arthropoda; class Insecta; order Diptera; family Syrphidae; genus Epistrophe; species Epistrophe grossulariae. The sequence continues at coordinate 126,207,532 of OV839567.1, forward strand.
CACGTATGCCTTTGCACGCAATTTTTTCACTTATGCCTTTTCAAGTATGTATACCTTTTCACGTATGCAACATGCAACATGCAACTAATCGACCAATGTTTTCAGTCGTTTTTTTTTTGACTCGACTCGACTCGACTCCGCTCAGCAAATTGGATTGAGTCGTATCACATCAACCTGTGTTAAGTACAAAGAATCCAAGCGAATTTCAATCTTTCATACATTATGTTAGCAAAAGTACGAATTATAGCCATAGTTTAAAATTTGTGGTGCCCCTCCTAGGAGAATTCCCTAACTACGCCAATGACTACAAGAGCAATTTTATGCGAACCAGTCTTGCTAATTTTTTTTTTATATTCTCAAACAACTGCTAAACTTTTTTTTTGTTTATCAATTCATATTTGTTTCTTAAATACTTAAGAAATGGCGGTTGATGTGGGGGAGATATTTTAAAAAATATGCACGTGCAATGATGAGATGAAATTGATAATTAGGCAATGGGTGCGATAACACCTTTCCCATTGACCAACAAAACAAAATCTTGTCTAAAACATCTTGCCTACAAAGAACTTTGTTAAGAATCACCAAACAAATATAAATAATTGCAAAATAATGAACTCCGATTTCTTCAAAGTGCTTGAATTTAAATGCGTTCTTGCAATTCTCATGACATGACACATGCCAAGATGAAAGGATAACAAAAAGAGTAAATTCTAGCTCAGTTTTTCTATCAATAAAAGTACATAGATCCGCTTGCTTAGCTAAAGAGGAAACGTTTTTATTCTCAGTTTTTTTTTCCTATGCTCTAAATCGAATGCAAGATTCAAAATCCTTTAGTAGATTTATGTTACACAAACTAAGGCTAAATCCCCGACTGACTGAACATCAGCCATAGAAAAATTAGGTAAAAGAAATAAAAGTGTATGTATATAAGTTAAAAAGAAAAAAAGAAGCAATGAGTTTGGGAACCCATCGGTCTGGATGGCGGGAGAGAAAAATGTGATTCCCAGTTATTCCAGGTCATAAATAAAACTTAAGCGATGTTAAAGCCAATAAAAAGTGTCGCTCTTGGCTTAACATTGGCAAAAAGTTACAACCGAAAAATTTGTTTCAATCACTATATACATATACATACTCGTATACGTTTAGCTGAACTGGCATCAGTCCAGGCCACAAACACACAAAGTAAACCGGTGACAAAGCAGCGAGGCTCCTGGAGCTTCAAAAATATAACACAAACCTTCGGGCTTATCGAACGAGCGGTGAACACTATTTCCCTATTTTCTCTCTTTTATATCCACCCGCGTTGCTTTCGTCGTAGGAGACAGCAACAATGCGGACCCCGGACAGATGATTTATTTCTTTTTCTGCAGCGCGATAATAATCCACCAGTGCTAAAAAGTTTCGCATTAGAGCAAAGGACCCTCCAGCCACATTACATAGCCACTATTATATTGAAAGAGAATGGCGCGGCGGTGGCGGTGGCGGCGGCATTGTGGTGTGGAATGGAAACTTCCCTGTTGAGCCATAATTTGAATCCTCGATATGTTTGGCGGTCTGCTTCGAAAAATGTTTAATGTTAACTTCCTAACCAATGTCGTCGTTACTTTCTTTTCATTTTGCATATTTAGTGGAAATTCACCAGCTAAAATTCTTATGTCAACAATGTGAGCGTGATTTAAAGATCATCCAGCATATAATTGTAATTACAGCAGAATTTCGGAAAGATGAACGGTTCTATAAGATGAACAGCTCGGAAAGATGAACGAAATATTTCCACTTTTGAGTGTTCAAAAAGATGAACAGGTTAAAATTTTGTACTCGAATAGATGAAAACTTTCTTCCAAACATAATAATGTTCTTTTTCTTTGCATTTAGTTCCTCCTGAACAGTGTTTACTTGTTATGTAAATAATCCTTAATGTTTTTATTTATAACCTTATCTTCTTCCTCAACAAAATGTTGATGCTCGAAAAGATGAACAATTTGAAAAGATGGACGGGCCCTGTTGTATATCTGTTCATCTTTTTGAGATTCTACTGTATTATCAAGCTCAGTTTCTTTTACTTTTGTGATGTTTTCATCGGTGGAAAGTCGAATTTTTCTTACAACCAAGAATGCCTTCGGTGTTCTCTCAGTATATACCTAAAATTTAGAGCTTATTCAGACTTATTTTAGCGGAAACTTGAATAACTATACGAAACTATATGTGAGCTATAAATTTTTGGTTTGTGCAACAAATTATAATTTAATTAGCTACAAATTCAGATATCAAAATTGTTTGATTCCGCAAAGTGGCGGAAGTATTTATCGAAAAGCTTGCTTGCTTGCTTGGCTTGCTTCCTACCTAGTTGGTCGTACTCAATTTGTCTCTATAGATAATTATTTTTCAATTCCATTTTCCGTTTCGTCAGGTGTTCCTCAAGGAAGTCACCTAGGACCTCTTCTTTTCCTAATTTTTATTAACGACTTGCCTGAAGTCTTTTCAAATTCTCTTCGTCTTCTCTTTGCGGACGATCTTAAATTCCTTAGGTGTATTAAATCTGTAAATGATTGCAAACTTTTGCAAGCTGACCTTGAAAGACTGACTGAATGGTGTATGATGAATGACTTGTTTTTAAACGTCTCCAAATGTCAATATTTTTCTTTCTGCCGTAATTCCTCACCAACTTATTTCGAGTATAAAATTAAAAATAATATTCTCGAAAGAGTTTTTGAAAAAAAAGATTCGGGTGTTGTGTTCGACACTAAACTCAATTTTGTCAAACATAATGAATACATCGCTGCCAAAGCTAATTCTATGCTAGGTTTTATCAAACGGAATTCCACTGATTTCACTGGTCCCTATACTCTTAAATCGTTGTATAACGCCTACGTCAGATCTATTTTCACAAGGTTTGTTATTTGGAAGCTTGGCTGGAATATTGAAATACGCTCCTATTCAACCAGATGTCAACTTATTGGCATTCAGTCGCTAGAAAATCGTCGTAAAATGTTCTCGGTATTGTTTATAAGTGATATTTTGTCTTATCATATATTAATTGTCCACATATTGTATCTCTGATAAATATTTACGCACCATCTCGTCATCTAAGAGAACGTTTCCTATTTTTGAAGGATGAACATAGAGTTATAACTATGTACTCAATGAGCCTTTAACTCGCTGTGTCAGGGAAACTAACCGTATTTCAAATTTCGTTGACTTTAATTTCCACTATAGTAGATTTACTTTAAAAGCCAAATTACTAATATACTTTTTAAATTATTATTGAATGTTATAACGTATCTATTATTATTATAAATTGTTTGCATTATAAACTTTTTTTTTTGTTAATTCGATAGTAAGATAATTTATGTCTGATTGATGAATAAATAAATAAATAAATAAATAAATAAATAAGGGACGTGATTTTCCAACCGCACTAATAAACGTAAATTCTTTTTGCATATTATCATGGACATATCGCCCGTTGAAAACAGTAAAGTCAAATGATTAACAGAAATCTCACAATGCTTTTCGATAAATACTAAATGGAGAAATTTTTCTTTGCCATGATGATGTGGGAAGCTTTGTATAAATGGACGTTTTCCCTTCCTCTTTTATCCTTCGTTGATGTCATAATTTTTAAACTAATTTGTGTAGGTACCTAGTATAGGTACTACCTACCCAGTTAGCATATAAAAGCTGGATTCTGTCCATGAATTTGGCTGTGGTTGTTTCTTGTTTTCTTGTTTTTTATTTATTTTTTTTTTTTATATCAAAAAAAGGTTTCACCCGGTTTATACTGAGTAGTTATTATGAGTGCTCAAAGTTGAGGGCATGCACTTGTTTTGCCAATTATTATTTTTTTTTTTGTAGGAAGAAATAGTTTGGAGCCAAATTAAAGAAAAATTAACTTTACAGAAACGACAAAAACAACATTTTTTTTTTATTTTCTTATTACATATTTATTTTTCACCTCATAGTTACTATACCCAAATTAAATGTGTGTTTACTTTTCATATGATTCCGGGTATTATTAAATTAATTAAGTTTGTAAGAAGAAAACGAAATAATTAAGGATTATATTCTTAATGTTAAAATGCCAAACATATTGACAGCATTGCATGTGAATGAAAACTGTAATATAATTTGATTATACAAAAATAATATAAAGCAAAAAAAAAATTAATAGCAGAAGGTATTTAATCAAAAAATAATAATTTTGCAAACAGAAAAATTAAATAGTTCTGACGATAGCTCGATTTTCTCAATAACTGTTGATGTATTCAATTAAAAAATCTAATTGTTTGCTTTAATTTATTTTCGGTTTTCCACTTAGTTTATATTTAAAAGTTTTATTTATCTACAAAATATTTTTCCATTTAACACACCCTTAAACTTAAAATATAAAGTTTATATGAGCACCTTTTATCGTATATAATCCTTTAGATTGAATTCAATTTCATCAGCCAAAGTTGCTTGCCTCTCTTCTTCAAGTCTCAATTATATACAGACTGGCACTGAACTAAACATCAGCCATGGACAACTTTTTTTGTGTAATAAAATAAAAACTTTATGGCACAACTTACATTTCTGCAAATAAAAATGATAAAATAATGTTGACATTTGCTGAAACACCTTAGGCCACATTCACATTTATTAAATTCAAGGTTTTTTTTTTGTTTTCCCAGTTACTAATTAACCACAAGGGCACTATCCACTTCATTTTCTAGCATTTTAACCTTACTTTTCTCCTCTGTTGACGGTATTACTGGGAAATTTACTATATTTAATAAAAAGAAAAAAGTATTTTTTGTCGTCCACCAGTGAGTATTTTCTCTTTTCTGTTTTCAGACGAAAACGGGAAGTCTTTCAATTTCCTTAATTGTTGGACATACATATATTTATTAAGATTATCTTCATTTGTTTTAATCATCATTTATATTATAAAAAAAAGAACAAATTGAGGTGAGTGTATCTGAGTGTTGTGAAAATATATGAAAAGATGTTTTTTTTGTTGAAAAATAAAATACTAATAATAACTACATGTGTATATTACAACATTATCAATGAAGCAGTTTTTGAATCGAAAATATTTTGTTTTGTTTTTCGATGCTTTAAGGGGCAATACAACTTCTGTCAGATTTTATATCTATCTTCAATAAAATAGATCTAAACAATCAAAAACAATTTGAAAATGTTGAAAAATGTTCATTTTAATTTGGAAAATTGTTTGCCTCGACTGAGTATTGAACCTAGACTAAGCGTCTTCAGAGTCATATTCACTTCTCGTTGTGCTATACCAAAGTCAAGTGATCAGGGGTGGAATCGGCTAAGGTGATAAATGATTGTCACATCAACCATAGTCATATGTGATTGTCATTGAGTTTTCCGATTGGGTAAGATGATTCAACTCATTTTAATTCAATTGAATACTTTCCATGGCATTTGTCAAAAACATGGTTGTCATAGTGAATGTTTCAAATATTTGTAATGAGCTTTTGAAAATATAGAATGAAAATAACATCTTTGCCATATAATTTTTGTGTTTTCTTTATCTCCCGGAATGTAGTAAACTTTTTTGGTCACAAGAGTGTTTATTTTTATTTGTATGAATGGTAGAAGGGTAAAAAAAAGAACTCTGTAAAAGTTGTACAGTTTTTGTAAGCTGCTGTCAACTCTAGTCGTATTTCGGCAGAAATGTCAAATTTGTTGGAAAATGACAATCATATTTTTGATGTGATAGCTATCAAATGTGATATCATCTTATACAGACTGAATTGGTTGATTGTGACTCTTACTTATCGCAAATCACCTACAACGATTATACCCCAGGTTTATTCTAAGAAATGTTGTTTTTTGTTTGAAAACTGCATTTAAATCAACTGGAATTTTGAATAGCCAGACACAAGCAAATAGCTATAACTCTACCCTATACAAACTTCACTCATTTGTTTGTTGTTTCATTCAAAACTTTAACAAATTTATAATAGAAGATCTCGCCATAGAAAGACGTACCTTCATCTGGTAATTCGATAAAGAGTATATAGTTTCTTAGGTACTATCTAGTGTCTAAACTAAAATCTATCCTATCCTTCTATTCCTTCTAACATTTTCCTAATTTATAAGACCATAGGTCTTACTGGCATATACATGTTCGTGTTGTTTTTTTGATCAAATATGGTCAAGGCATAAGGTTGCCATGCTTTAATGGTGCATTTTTGGTTTTTTTCAATTATCTCACCCAGCTCATATGGTAGGGTCTAGTTTTATAAAAATATAAGGGAAGGGAAACTGTATTAAAAAAAATTTTGAAATACGTGATTTTTTTTAAATCGGAATTTCAGTAGGGTAAATTAGGGTAAACAAAGAAAAAGGGTCAAGATTCTATTTTCTAAACCAAAATAATAGAGAGTTAAATTTTTATGTAGTCGATAGATCTTTTTTAGGCACAAGAAAATTTTAGAAAATCTAAAACTCGAGATAAAAACGTTTAAAAGCAAAAAAACGAAGATTAGACGTTGGAGAAAAAAATCACCTAAAATCAGAGTGTAGTGTAATAACATCATTCATTAATTTCATTTCCTTAACCAAAGCCAAAGTAAACAAAGGCACATGCATTCTATCGTAACATAAAAATAAATATTTCATTGATACCCGAATCCGTAGTAAAATTTCAATTCAAATTATTATTTTTGTTTTGGCCAACGTAGCTGAGTATTGTGCTCAGGGCATTGGCACCACATTGATGACTATGCACTTGAAGTGGCACAAAATAATTTTATTACACTAAACTTCACATTGACCATATTATTGAGTCACAAAATAATGCCCCAGTATTTATTATAGAAACATTAGACTATGAAGAAAAGATGTAAAATGCAAATGCATTTATTAGAGGTGTGTCAGTAATGAAGAATTATATTGATATAAGTGGGGATAACCCAAAAATTGTAATAGAATTAAGTAGTTTAAATAGCTGTAAGAATTTTTAAATAAAATCAGTCTTAAACACAAACCATTGGACTCTTATCTAATATAGCGGCATCCTGCCCTTATTATCAACGAGCTGCGCTTAACAAAGCATACAAATAGCGTGCTACGCCATAATAGCTTAGGGCTTATAGGCAAAACTCTTTACAAGAGTAATGCTTTCTAGAAATAAATTTTATATTTTTTAAAAGCAGATATAAAATTTTCAATGCAAACTTTTTTCTTGACTATGCGAATTTTTGGACAATATATATTTCTTTAATTAGCTTTTGTTGGACTTTGGTTTTTTCCTTTCTATTCTCATTGTTAATTTCATTTAAAACAACACCAACGTCAAGAGAATTCTATTACGAGTACAATGGTACTTTAATGTTTCCAAAAATATTGTCCACACTCGGAGGTTCCGAACTTTTTACTATATACATTTTGAAATTTCTCAGTGCGTTAAACAATTCAAATATTCTCAGAGAGGTGACAGCAAATTTGGAGATTGAAAGTACATATGTATAACCAAAATGTAAGTAAATGAGTTAAAGGGCAAAAGTGTCATAATATAATATGCAATACAAAATTCTGCTTGTTTTTTTTCTTAGCTTGTGGCAGTGGCGAGGCGTCATATTGTTCATTTCGTTCATGAACGCCTAACTTTCCTATACAAATATTAAAATTTTCTCTTTATCCTAACAACCCACAAAATTATATTACTTATCTGCTAATTTAAGTGAATTTCTCACTCTGTTTCCCAGTTTCCGACTCGTGCAACACTTTCATGCACTCAATTTAAATCAAAACAAACACCACTAGCAACAATAACGTCTCTCTCTTTTGACTTTCAACATCAACTCGTTCACATGATTTGAGAACGAAATGTATCCACTGAAAGTATACACACAAACAAAAAAGTATAGCTCTCATCGTATCAGCCGATTCGTTCAAATTAGCTGTGAACGAATCCAAGCAAATTTTGCTCATAGTTCACACTCAGATATGTGTATGGGAGAAGTGTAGGCACAATGTGTAGGTATACATACATAATATATTTAGATAGGATAGTTGTTGTATGTTGACATTGTTCTATTCGTATTTCATGCTGGAAGATTATGAACGAAATGGGAATTTTGGTAATGATTTGAGTTTTTTTTTTAATGAAGGTAAGAAAACGATATTTGTTTAAACTGTAGATTAAATTTTGGAACTTTTTTAAGTAATGATTTTATAATTTGGGTAAAATTTATTTAAAAAAATGACATTAAGCAAGTAGTGAAAAAGTTCTTACGTATGCGATTGGATAATTCAAAAACTTTGGAAGAGTCAACAATTATTTTGTGAAACTTCAAGTGACTTATATGAATTAATTTTTTTAATTTAAACGTTAAGCAATTTCTTGAAAAAATCGAAATGATGATGAAATATTTAAACTTTGTGAGAGAAGAATTAGAATTTTCAATGATTACCTACCATTGAAAAAACAAATTTTGCGACAGAAACAGTTGGAAGATTCTTTTCATTAAAATGTATCACAAATATTTTTGAAGTAATAAAGAATATTTGAATTAGAATTTATGTAATGCCTGTACCTGTTAATTGTAAATATACAAAAAATTTAAATAAATGAAGTGCCTGACCGCATTTTTATTCACGCTTCGCCACTGGCTTGTGGTATATCTGGGAGGTTAAAAATTGTAATTTTTCCAATTATTCTGTGGGGAGTATGACAACTTAAATTCATAGACAAAAACAAGAAATGGTCATGCTGTGTCATTTTACATAAGCTTAAAGACCTCAATGTTGGTGATCCAATCAATAGTATAGTTCCTTTCCTTTACATTTTTAGTAATCTCCAATAGTTCCAAAGTACCCTAACCTTGGAATGATCAATGTTCATCCTGTTGAAGCTACTTCGCTAGGGGTGGAATGAGAGTCAAAAGGCCTCCCGGAACTTTCAGAAAAAAGGGACCACAAAATAGTTAAATAAGTAGAAGGCGTGACTCGTGAGAAAGAATTAGTTCCAAAACGAAAACGACGATAGCAAAATTTGTATCGTTGTGTAATTGAAGTCATAAACGGTCTGCTCCGAAATTTTTATTATGTTTTTGAGTTAACAAAAATGTATCTAGATTTTTGAAAATATTGCTACAATAATGTGAATTTTATATAATTGATATTTTCTACTTCTACCGAAACATCGAGGATACTCGAGGAACAATCGAAATATCGTTGTTTTCTATTGTTTCTGTGAACCTTAAATTTTATGTGAAAGCTTTCCTTTATATAAAGTGAAAGTACTTCAATAATATTAAGGTAACTTAGGTTAAAACTGAGGCAACAATAGCTCAATATTTTAGTGAGGGGAACTCTCAACCATTCCTGTGAGCATATTGTTTGGCAGGAATGGAGGGCACCTACAATATTCTACCGAATCCGAACGGCTAAGATGAGATGCAATTTTTCATGACGAGAGATACTCTGGGAGGATTTTTCAATTCCTCGCAAGAGGCAGTAGCTCATGAAAAACATTTTTTTTTTTTTAAGGTAGCATAGGCTGGGAATCGAACCCTAGACCTTCGACGCACTTACAATTACGTCACGGGCGACTACATAATTCATGATTATAGGTCCTTAGAAATCCAATTTTATTATAAAGTTTTCTTAGTAAATATATAGATTTGTTTTTTTTTTTTGTCATTTAATATGAGTTAAAGAAAAGAATTAAAAATATTTTATTTTTAATATAATAAAAAAATAATAATAAAAACTTCACATTTTATTATAATATAGTAAATTATAATTTATGCAAAGCTTTTAAATTGTTTGACTTTATTTTCTTTTTAAGTTTATGAATTTCACACCATATTGAAGGCATTTAAAACCTTTCATTATTTTTCCTGGATGTTATTTGATGATGGAAAGTTTCTATGATTTCATGTGTATATTATTTTCCATTCCGTTTTTCTTTTTCAGTCAAAATTAAAAAATAAATTTACTTAAATGAAATTCTGTAGAAATTGGGGGCCTGTTTCAGCAAACACTTTTCACTTTGCAAATTTGCAAACAAATAATTTTCTGCAAAGTAAAAGTGCAGTGTTTCACAAAATTTGCAAATTGCAAAGACTTTTTACTTTTCAATTTTTCAGACTAATTTTGAAAAGTGAAAAGTTTCATCAGTCATCTCACGTTGGCTGTCTTCGTCTTCGCAATCGTTAAAAGAAATAAGGTAAATGACTCGTTATCAATTTTAAATAATCCACAACAACATTAAATTTATCCACGAATTAGAAGAGAATTGTACAATTAACTTTTTAGATTTGAAATTAATAAGAAAATACATCAAATCGAATCGACGCACATAGCCATTTACCATAAACCAACAAACACTTCTAGATATAAGTATCCCAAGCAATGCCTTTGCCTATCCAACACAAATTATTAGCCTCCCATTCTATGACACATAGACTGGTCAGTTTACCATTATCCAACAAAAAATTACAAACAAGAATATACGTACATATTAAACACAGCATATTATACATACGTAGTAAATGGTTATGCATCAAATTTAACTGACAAAATAATTCGCCATCATTCAAACAAACATAAAAAGAACATCTTTCAACTTTTTTCACACGGAAGAAAACAACTCAATCAGCTGATCTGAATCGAGTGTTAATGACCTTCGCACCAGTTATTGATGATTTTGATATTCTCTAATATATTCAAACTAAAAAACCAAATTAACAAGTGTCAAAGATAAAAAGAACAATTTAGAAAAATCCGGGGTTTAGGAAATAAAGGGCAAATGTGGACTCAAATATCATGGTCAAAAGATCAATTTTTTTTAGGTTTAAAGACCATCAAAACTATATTAAAAACAACGAACCAAAAAAATGTGCCATTGCAGCTCATGCATTACAGGAGCTACATTCGCCAATTACTTTAAATGATGCTCACCCTCTCAAGTGTCTCGGACAATAATAAGCTTGACGCCATCGAAAGCTTTTATATACAAACAGACAACTCTGCACTAAATGCAGATAATGGAAACATAGAATCAGATTTGTTCAATTGTGTTTAATATGTTTTCTCTCTTAATCTACATTATTGATGTGTAAACATCTATACTGGCGGTAGAGTGAAAAAAACGTGACGTATCTTGTGATCGTGATCGTGATTGACTCTAACCCTCACTTTACGTTACGTATATTGGGTATGTTCCACACTTGGTCGGTCACTGACTCACTTTTTGATTTTTATCTTTTTAACGGATGCTTTAAAAAATCTCAAAATTATGCAAGCGATAGATTTTGTTGATCTTCATAGTTTTTTAAAATTTTATATTTTTTGAGATTTTTTCAACCGAGATATTGACATGATTTCTGTTGTTTTGTTCATCACCTCATACATAATTCTTTAGTTATTACATCTATAGGATTAGTTTTTTTTTAATTCACATCTAGGGAAAAAAAAACAATTAATTTGCTATATCATACATAACTTTACACCCTACACGACCTTCACTATAGTTAAATAAGAAATAGTTAAATAAATCTCGAAAAAAAAATAAAAAAATGGGGTTGTTGTTTATTGCAAACCGACGCGACGTGGTTCAAGGGAGAATTGTCCAATTTTTGTTAAAATTGAAAAACACACGATTTGCTATAATATAAAAAAAAAATTAACAAAAACTGCTACGTGGGAAGGAGATGGGTATTCTAAAGACGGTGGAATGTGTGCAACAAAAAACCACAACTTTGGCAAATTTTGGCTGATAACTTTTGTACTAATAATAAGATCGTTAAGGTTGTGGCCTTAAAATTTAGGTAAAATGTCAGGCTATATTTTTTTTTACAAAATCATTGCAGAGTATCTAACATAAAGAATATGTGTGAAAAATCGAAATTAATTTAAAATAAAAAAAAAATGTCTATGCACCTTATACTTGACCCTTCTTTTGACTTATGATTTGAGTAGAGTACAATTTGTAGGTAATTTTTTATTTAATAAAATAGTATAGAAAATGATCGATTTGGTTGGTTTGGGTGACTAATAACTTCAGTTCTATTAATCGGATTTGTAAGATTAAAGTCTTAAAATAAAGGTAAAATGTTGAGTTATTGAGTTATAAAATCATTGAATTCAGAGGGGAATGTACGTGAAAAAAAGTGAATTATTTCATTGTTAATTTATAAAAAATTCAAATATATGTACATATGTATGTTTAAGGAGCAAATTAGTTTCGCTAGAATATGGGCAACAAAATTAATATCAATGTTGGTTTGTTTATAGAAATAAGTTGATTTGGTAGGTTTGATTGACTTCTAACTTATGTTATAAGATCCTAGATTTATATAACTTCTAAGTTCTAATGATCAGATTTGTATGGTTAAAGACTTAAAATAAAGGTAAATTACTATGCTATACTATACTAAATATTTGTATATAGGTACTATAAATTTTATAGGTAGGTTCATATAATAACAGGAACGCGACGATACGATTAAGCGAATATTAAAATATATTGATATAGCCGAAAGTTTCGTCGTTTCGAATATTTCGTTTGGGTTTGGGGGAGCCTTAAGGGACGAAACTTTTGGCTGTCAAGTCAATATATTTTACAATGAGTTTGCTTTAAGCATTGCGCAAGCCGACGCGATGGCAGTGGCGATCTCTTGGAATTCCCCATGATCTCAATTCATGGGTAGTTGATGTTTTTCACATCTTAACCGTGATTCCCGGCACTCACACATTTTTTAAATATAAAATCATTTGCATTATAGTCACTCTATTTATTTTCGTGTAATTAGCATAATCATTGTTTATACCTTTACTGCTTCAATTTTCTTAAGTTATGTATATCTATGTATGAAGTTTATTATATGTTTTCTGTTTATGTATAAAGTGACAACTTTATTACTCAGTCGTGTTGCTGAAGATGACCGATACATCGGTCGAAATGCATTCATCGTATAAATAAATAAATAAACAAAATATATTTTTTATTAGTTGACTCAAAATTTGTATGGTGTTTAATTTAAATTATTTTATTCATACCATTAAATTTAAAACCGATAATAAAGTCGTTTCAGAGATTAAAAAATGATTTAACCATTATTACGAAAAAATATTACCAATTACGGAAAATACTTACTTGTGGCACTTCTTTTGGCTATATGCCTTTACTAATTATTACTTATTTTATACGCTAGTATTGGTTTCGTGTAAAAAAATTGAGGTTTTGATTAATCTTCATAAATGTTAAGGCTGTCAATTATCAGTTGATATAATTAAAAATCAATATTTTTTAACAATTTAATGGATACAAAATATTACTTATTACAAAAATTGATAATAATCACAAAATAGTTAGATCAGTTTTTTTAAGTAATTAACTTTTAATCTACCAAATTTTAATATTTCGTCGCCCTAATATTGGGTTGCCGTAAACGCCAAAATTCACTTTTTGAGTTTGGTATGCAGTTCTATGTTTTCGGGGTAGCTCTTTCCAAATCTTGTATCCGCTTTGCTCTATCTCTTTCCATTGCAAAGATATACAGAATGGTTTTGACGTATATCAACCCAATTCAAAAAGTTCACGTATTGATTTGACGTAAGCGCCAAAATCTGGCATTTACGTCAAATTTTCCATACAATTTAAGCAGATTTGTTTTTAAGAATTGTTTTGACGTACGTCTTATTGTCCTGCAACGTACGCCATCAAAATTTATAATGCCTGTTCAGTATTGTTTTGACTTATGTGCCTACAATATACAAGGTAACGCTATTTAATCGTATGCACGTACGTCATTGTTGTGAAAAATATTTTTGTTTGGTTTTGCCGTACGTGCATACAATTTTACTGTGCCCGTAAAAAGTATAAATAAGGTTCTCTTTGAAAAAAAAATTCAGTTGCTTCCCATCTCTTGTCGTGAAAGGACCTCATTAAAAGATCATAAAAATGAATTCTCCAGTACCCATTATTGATGAATCCCTTCTTTCGTAAGAACTAATATTCTATAGGTACACATATGTAGGTATTAAATTTAATTTATTGTTTCTAATCTTTTAAGTTTATTGGACGAGCTAGTCCCAAATGAGATAGAGTTCAGGGAAAAAACAAATAGTGCTTCCTCAAGTTCATCGGGAGAAGACTTTGGTAAAAAAAAATGAATTCATTTTGACTTTCTTTTTCTTAAATAATGTCGTTGTTTCATGTTTGTAGGGTCAGATGATAGCGTAAATGACCCTGATTATGTTGATGAACCGAATTTGCCACAACCTTTAACAGAGAGTTTAAGAAGTATGCCATCAGAGTGTGATACTTCTGGTAAATAAGATCTTATAAAAACATAGGAACTACATATACTTACATGAAATATTTTTTAATAGGAAGTGATTTGACTCCAAAAAGCTCTACCCGAAAAAGACAAAAGAATCCTGAAATGTGGAAACAGCACCTTAGAAAACGTTTGCGAGAATCTGGAAGGGAGTACATGAATATTAAAGGAACAAATATTAAGGAAAGGAAAATGCTGGAACCGTGTAAGCATACCTGTTTTCATTTGTGTACAAAAATCTTTTCTCCTGAAGTGAGACAAAGCATATTCAATTCATTTTGGAGCTTATCTGACATAGAAAAGCCAACTTTCTACTGCAAATTTGTAAAGCAGGTTCCAATTAAGCGTAGAAGAAAAATTGAATCTTCAAAAAAAACACAAACTTTTCACTTCTATTTGGAAACAGATAACATAATTCATCAAGTCTGCAAAAAAATTTTTTTAAATACTCTCTCAATAAACGAAAAGAGAATATACTATTATTTTAATAACCTCAATAAAAACGGAAGCCATAAGTCCTACAATAAAGGAAAAAACACTAAAAAAGTGACCCTACCCGGCAAAATATAAGAGATTCATGATCACATTAGGAGCTTCCCTACAGTAGATTCCCATTATTGTAGGGAGAGCTCAGATAGAAAATATTTGGAGCCTCACTTAAATATCACAAAGATGTACTCCTTGTATAAGGAGTCTACGAATGACCCTGTCAAAGATTGCATATACCGCAAGGAGTTCAACAATGCATTTAATTTGTCTTTTTACAAGCCAAAAAAAGACCAATGCGATCGGTGTTTGGCTTTTAAAGCTAAAGTGCAAAACAATAACTGTGATTTTGCAACAAATAAATAGTTAAAAACTATGTAGTTTTCTACTTTATGAATTACTAAATAAATATATTTTTTGTTCTCAAAAACTTTCTTTTTTTTTTTGAAACAAAAAAACGTGTGTTATATTTCATGATTTTCAATAAATAAATTTTTAATAATTTATTATTGGAATGCCGTAAGTGCACAATTTTTGACGTACGTGTATGAGTAAAAGTAAATATTGATTTCAGTGGCGTATACGGCAAACTCATTTTGTAATAAATTTTAAATATTTTGAAAACTAAAAGCATTGTAGAATAATTCATTACATTTTCTGAAAGAAGATATCCGTATGAATATCGTGACAAAAAATGAAAAAATCCCAGCGGTTGGTTTTAGAGAAATAGGCTGTCAAAACTTCAAATGCGATTTCCCAGAAACATTAAAATGGCGCTTACGGCAACCCAATATTAGGGCGACGATTTATCAACTTATCAATTGATAATTAAAAATTTTAATAAGGGCGCATTTAACGATGACATCGTTGCATCCTTCTATATCTGTGCGTTTCCATGCGCATCTGTACATTCATTTGCGCTTCGATGGGATATAATTTATTTAAGAAATATAATCACTTGTATATTTTTTTTAGTTATATTAAATTATGATCTGTCCATTTTCCTAATTACAAAGATTAACCTCATCCAGGAACTGTTTAAGCTTTTCATAGTGAACACTTTTGGAGACTTTTAAGATTTTTGTTGTTGATTTTGTGCAAAAACAAACTACCGTAAATACTACCGTAGTTCTTAAAACAGAAGAACAAGTTTGTGCGATACAGTCATGTAGGTTATACATATAAATATTTAATTCAAATAAACGGATTACAAAATGATTGAAAAAGCCCAGTAATTCTTAATTAACAACATGCATTATCCCAGTTCGTGTTTTTAACCAAATTGATATTTCCTTGTGCATTAAAGTCTGTCAGTATACTGTCAAATGAAAAGCAAATAAACACAATATAAACACACAATCAACGCTGTTGTTGCTACAGACATCGTTGAATTATCGGGTATTAGGATTACAAATCATTTCATCGCCAACGCGCAATATACATACATATCTATGTGTACACTGCACAATGTATTCATATTCGCGTATAGATAAAGCTATACTCGTAAACATCCCAACACATCTTTTTTTTTTTTTGTTATTTTTTGCCTTTCAATGAGTATCTCTTGATTGATATTTTCAATTAATCTGCCAGACAATACCTTCAAAATGAATCCACGTATCACGTTTAAGCAAAACAACGCATATTATGTGCAGATATATGCACATGTAAAAGTTTACACGCACCGCACCGCTCTCGCGCTGACTCCACCATCATCATGTCAATTCAAATTATGTTAATTTTCATCAAAATTAATTGAAACTTTATATACGTAGTCAATTAAGTTTTAATCTTTAATATAGATATTGATGTGGATAACAGACATTGACGGATTATACGGATATCGGAGCACTCAGGCACAGAGGATTCTTTAGACTAGATCCCTTGTTTGAATAGTAGTTTTTATTTTTGCTTTGTTGCTCAACAAGTAGTTTCATAGAATTGCATACACAAAAAAATTATATTGGTTGTGATAGCAATACTTGTATAAGAATAGTTTCTGGCGGTGAATTAAGTACAGTTTACATATAAAGATGATTAGCAATAGGTATGTCTATAATATCATAAGATTTTAGCTCTTATTTTTCATATAAAATCAAGGCGTCAGAAAATAGTGACCTGAAAAAAAAAGTCAAAATCGATTTGTTTTAACCAATAATTTAGAACGACCGATTTCTTTGAAATATATCCCAGAATTCTAAGGACATAAAATTATAAAATGGCAAATCTTTAAAGTGAAAATTTTGTTTGCTCTATTTGAATGTATTTTTTTATTTTTAACAATATCAGATAGGTTGTTCCACCTTATCAAGAAACACATTTATTTATTTCTAGAATTATATGTACAGTGCAGCGGCCGTCAATGCCGCCAAAAAAACAATTTTTTTTTCTCTTCAACTTCATGTACTCTCTCCAAACGAATACCTAGGCGGACACCTCTCATAACCGGATAGACTTCAAAGAACGGAATTATAATTCATGATTTTCTATAGTACCTAATAACACTCCCCTAAAAGGACTCTCTAGAAGTGCGTGTCCATTTAAGAGTAAAAACTTTCATAACCTTGTCCAATGGATAATTTTTTCTTGCTAGTTGGATTGGAAGTTGGAAGTTGGAATTAGTGAAAGATACATTCCTTTGAAAACAACAGTTTCGCAATTTAAACTCTCGACAGCTCCTAGCGAAATACGAACAGTATTGGAATTTTTCTAGGTAATCTCCAATAGTGATCAAAACATGTGTCCACTTGCGAGTTACTATCCAAGTTCTAAATTCGAGAGCAAAAAACAACTCTCCAGCAGCTACTCTCAAGCCTGTGTTCACTTGGGAGTTTGCTCTCGAGAGTGGCAATATTTTTACTCTCAAATAAACACTCACCTTTAAGCAGACAAAGTGCACGTGGATTACTGTTTTTCATATTTTGTATAACGTACATTCCGATACTTTTTGGATAGCAACCCACAAATTGTTGAATTATGAAGGATATATAGGACTGAAACCTTCGTAAGAAAAAATTCACAAAAAATTTCTGGGATATGAATTTATTAATAGGTGAAATTTATTTGAATCCCACAAGCCCTATTCTGTTTTTAACCTCATTCCAATTTTTCGAATACTCTTACGCACTCGGACTAAAATAAGAAAATTCTAGAATATGTACAATGTATACATATTGAAAATGCTTATGTGTTTTTACTTGCGATATATACATAGGTACTATATGGCAAATTATGGATTCGTAAACAAAATCAAACTCGGGATTTTGATCAAAGTTGGCATTACGATGATAGCGAAGTCGAAAAAAGTGGGTCTCGCAATTCTGTCCGTCTGTCCTTTCGGCTGCAGCCTAAACGGGTCGGTCGATTTTCTTCAAAGTTGGTACTTAGCGTTTTTTGGGCATTCCCCCCACAAGTTTTTTTAATTTTTTTGAGACCAAAAATAACGGTACATGCCGTAAAAAATTTTTTTGGTCAAAAATGAAAATCTTATTTTCTCAAAAACGTGCCCACAACTTAAAAAAAAATCGGAAATTTTTTTTTAACAAAAAAAACAACCATTTTATAAAAAAAATGTCCGAAAATTGGTTAAAAATGGTAACTCCCATGGAAATTTTTTTTTTTTATTTTCAATTTTCTCATAAACAGTTCAACTGATATTGATCAATTTTTTTTATGGAGAATGTTTGAAAAAGTTTTAAAAGTTTTGTATAAGAAAATTTTCAAAAAAATTTTTTTTTTCATTTACATATAAAAAAAGTTTCAAATTTTTTTTTGAGAGCTTATAATTTGAAAATGACTCAATAAATTTTTATTAAACTTGGCACCGAGCATTTCTTTAACATTATCTATCAGATTTTACCTCCCATACAAATGTTTAAGAACCGGTATTGAAAATCTCATTTTTCTCAAAAACGGCTTTGATTATTTTCTTCTTTTTCTTTGTACTTTTGTCTTCATATTATGTACTTGAGCTTTGCACATTTTTTATTTTAAATGTATAACAAGTGCCCTGAATAAATTATTAAAATATGTAAAACAAAAAGTTTAAAATAGTTTTTTATTATATATCTTTTATTTCAAGTTCCAAGTATTTATCTTAGGCCGTGGCGTAATGGTTAGTGCGTAGAACTGTTACGTCGAAGATCAATTGGGTTCGATTTTCACGCTATGCCCCCAAAACAGAGTAATTGAAAAATTCTCCAAGAGTAGCCGTTTGGATTCGGAGTTGTAAATCACTAGGCAGTAGACGCTGTTTCTGCAGATGCTATCGCGCCACCCAAATTATTGCCAAACTAAGTTAAGCCACAAAAAAGAAAATGACAGCACTGTGTATTTCAATTTTCTAACCAACGCTGAATGTTTGAATTTAAAATTCTATTCTGTTCTGAAACGAATGGAATTTATGTGATTTTTTTTTTCGTTAAAAATAACTTGAGTTTTTCTTTCGTTTTCAAATCTACTCCGGAAATTTTCGAATTACTCGACTATTTTACAAATCTGCTCGGAAATTTTACTACTGAGGTTCTAACCCTGCAGATGACTTAACGAAATTGTCATTTACACAGTAAAAAATAATTGTGAAAGCTTGTCGAATAAGGGCATGTGCTGAGACATCTTAAGGGTGACATGACATTAAACGTAACAATCAGAAAGTTTTATAATAAAAAAAAATAATAACGAAGGTGAAGAAATTTAGAAAACTACTTCTGTTCTGTTCTGAGCGATTGCATATAATTCAATTAATACATAAGTTTAAGTGAGCGCAACTGTCGTACCTGGATGAAACGCAATCTTTCATCTTTGGAGTTGAGATCACTTGAACTTATTAACTGAATTGTTTTCTAATAAAGCTCAATCAAACATTGACAATTGAAATTAAAGGACTTTAAATAATCATCATTTTTATTCATCAACTCATTGGGTGATATGCATAAAACATAGTAAATGCTTTTACTAGAGAATTTTAAAGTAGTTACTTTTTTTGGTATGCATAAAAATGCAGTAAATGCTTAAAATCAAGTATTTACTTTGGGCCATAGCACTTACTTTTTTCGGATGAATTTTTTCAGTAAAAACTTTATTTCGTATGCATAAAAAGTAGTAAGTACTTTTTTTCTGTAGGAATTACTTAATTTTTTCAAAGTTGCAAAATAGCAACTTGAACATTTTAAAGTACATACTTTTTTGCTTTAAACCATCAATTGAAACCGTGAAACCAAAAAATATAGATCTTGAATCTTTTTTTGGTCACTATATGTATTTATTGAAATTGGGTTGCTGTTAATATTTACCGAATTATGTGCACACTTCATTGATAAGCCATTGCAATTAGCCTTGAAAGACTCCCTTTTAGATCTATATGAGGAGTATATTCTGATATCTTGCAAAAGATTTTATTTATTTCTTGTTTTTGGTTATGTAGGTACTTTAAAACTTAGTACCTGGGAGACCAAGCTACGCTCGGTATCTTTAAAATTTATTTTGAGAATTTTTTTTATTATTATTATCAAATTTAATTAAATTTCAATAATACACATAAAGATATTAAGATACAAGCTTGCTCGTTTAATAGTATTATATAAAAATTTATGATATATTGACAACATTTTTAGTAATCCTAACTTTGGGCGTGTTTTTTTTCTTTTTTCTATAAAGATTATAAAACGGTTCAATGAATCAAAATTATAATCAGCCCTATCACGAATTCCATCGTAATCGAAAACTTGTTACGAGTTCCGAAAAAAACTATCACAGATTCCATCGTAGTGAAAAATCTCATACAAATAGTCATTACGAACGGATTCAGTGATATTTTTTTTCGGGATTCGGAAAAGTTTCCGATTACGATGGAATTCATGATAGGGCTGAATAACATATCATAGCAACAAGACTATACAGCTTATCAAAATAGTCCCGATAAAATTCCAGGCTAACGATAGACTGTATAGTTGAGTTGCTATAATATGATACGTTATTATTTATTTTGCTTCAAATTCAATAGAAAACACATTCTTTATTTAAGCTCATTGTTTTTAATATTATTGAACTGTTTTGCAATACTATATAGATTAGAGAAAAAAACACGCCTTTTATTTCATAAGAAAAATTTATTTAAGTAGTGAAATAATGGGCAATATTAATTCTTTAAAAGTTCTACAACAGATGTTATTTATACGTATGATCCAGTGCCCTAAAAATGTACAAAATTCTAGTTAAAACATGATCTAAGTAATTTACCTTTCACTTACGTACCCACTCTTATCATTGAAATTTTCGGAAACGAAGTACATAATAATAAAAATGAGCATGGCAGTGGGAGGATTTTAGTAAAACAATTTTTCAAATTTTTTCATAACAATAAACTAAAACATTTATTCAAATCGTTTGAATTAATCCCGTCAAACTAAGAAAAAATAATAAAAGTGGGCGTGGCAGTAGGCGGATTAAATCCAATTTGAAAATGTCTGTTTTGTTTATAAGAAAAAACTCTAAAAATTTCATCCAAGAGCCGTTTTCGAGAAACCAAAAACTAATAAAAACGGGCGTGGTAGTGGGCGAATTTAAATTTTATTTTTTTAAATTTTGTTCTTATTCCTTTAAATAAATACTGAAAATTTGATTCGTATAGTTTCAGTAGTTTCCAAAAAATGGAGGCATTTACGATCGTTTTCGATAAACTATGAAACAATAAAAGTTGGCGTGGCAGTGGACAGATTTCCTAAAACCGTTTTCTGAATTTTTTGTTTTCTTAAACTCCCTGCATTTCCGAAAATTAGCTATATTAAAAAAATGGGTGTGCCAGTAGGCGGATTTAACTAAAATTCCTTTCAAATTTTTTGACTCGGTGACCTGAACGAACTGTGTAAATATCATACAAATCGTTGGAGCCTTTTCCGAAAACCAAAAAACAATAAAAGTGGGCGCGGCAGTGGGTGGATTTTCTCAAAATTATTTTCACATTTTTTTTTGTCATTCATCAGTATACTCCCTGCTAATTTCATCCGAATCGTTACAGCCATTTCTGAGATCCCATTATATTAAAAAAAAAGTGGGCGTGGTAGAGGGCGGAATTATTTCAAACTAATTAAAAATTTTTTTCTCGTTGATCTCAACAATCTCTGCAAATTTCATCAAAATCGTTAGAGCCGTTTCTGAAAAACGAAGAAACTATAAAAGTGGGCGTGGCAGAATCTGGATTTTACAGAATTATTTTTCTTAATTTTAACCTCATTTATCAAAACAAACTCTGAAAATTTCATTCAAATCATTTGGGTCGTTTCCGAGAAAAAGAGACCAATTCCGAGAAACTAAGAAATAGGAAAAGAGGGCGTGGTAGTAGGAGGATTTTACAAAATCAAAATTTTAAAATTTTTTCTCATTCATTGAAATAAACTGTGAAAATTTCATCCAAATCGTTAGAGCCGTTTTCTAGAAACCAATAATATATATATATATACAAGAAGCTCGTTTAAAGTAATAAGATATAAATAAAAGCAATATTCGCTTCAGAAAGAAAAATGTAATTGAAGTTGTTATGTATTTATCGCATTACTGTTCTTTTGCTTTATAGTTAATTTACTAAAAGGTCAAGTTTCAAAACTGCTGAAATAATTTTAGCTTAGGGCCTTCGCCTTTTGTGGCTACATTAAATTGTTTTATTTTAACAAATGTTTCATGATTTATGCATTTTAAATAATTAAAAAAAAATATAGAATTTTTTCAGGGTTCGTTGGAGATCCTGGTTTTCAGGTAAATTTTTGAGAAGATATAAGCTAAGTCAAAATGCTGTTTGAGAACAGTGAATTTTCTTGCAAACTAATAAAAAATGAAGCCTTTTGATAAAATTTTCATCAAATTATGAACAACAACAACATGCAACAACATCTAACTGACAATTTTGAAAAAAAAAAAAAAAATGAGTTACATATCAAATCCGGCTAATAAGGTAGCGCTAATTCGATTCCCCTTGTATATCTTGCTCTATCTATTTCCATTTCTAAGAAAGCCGGGGATACAAAGTTCTATCTGACAATTTTCGATTTGAGATTTAGTCAAAAGGGTTTTAACATCCACATAGAACTTTTTTTTACAAAATTCAAAAAATAAAAATGCAGATAGAATTTTGTTGCATTTTAAAATGCAGTGAGAATCTTAATGCTCAGAATTTATTCATTATTTTTAAATAAAACACAATGGGATAGATTAAATCAACTCGGAAAACTGATTATTTTCTCACTCAAAATTATAAAACCTTTTTAATGAACTTTACCCTTGGATTTTAAATTTATCATTCCTTAATTAACGATTAAAACTTTTAGTATTTGTATTGTTTTACCAACTATTTTGTTTTTAAAATCTGCGTCAATAACTTGTATACAACAATCACTTAAAATTGATGTTTTATTTAACTAAATAATAATAATCTAAATTAAAATCTAAATTTCTTCAACAAAAAAATATTATAGTTTCATCGCATCTCAATCCTTAAATAGCAAAAAATTTAGGTCACAAGGTTCTATGTGATGAAAAACTACAAAAACCGTAGTCATCAAGGTTCTTAGTGGTAAATAGAACCTTGGTTTTCTAAATTATATTGTCGCTTCGCTGAGCAAACGAGGTTCCTCGCCGTTTTTTTAAGTCAAATTTTAAGGTCAAAACTTTATTTTTTTCTATCCTACACGTTAGTCGAATAAAAGGATTCAAATATACAGAAGCGTTTTTCTCAAAAGTCATGCTGGTGTGCATAGAACCATTTTGTTTTAAGGTCGCGATTTATTGGAAAGGATATCCGCTCATCAATATCCAAGCAAATTTTGATCTAATTGAATATTGTACAAGACGGGTTGATTACCAATTGTTAGTCTTTTAAAAAATTGTGTTTGTTAGCAAGAAATTGTGCAAAAAACAGTATTTACTATCAATTTCCGATGAATTCTTAGTATTTACTTGAATGAAAAGAGCCGAAAGCCTATGCTGTTCCTTCTCTTACAAACAATATTATAAACAATTTAAATTGTATATTAATATTCTAATAAATAAATAAATAAATAAAAATACTTGGATTAATTTAGTACCTACTGAAAGTATTTACCAGCCAGTATGAACTAACTTTTATGCATACGAAATGAAGCAAATACTTCGAATCTAACCTTTTACTAAAAGTTATAGTTTTTACTTTAACCTTATACTTTAAGTACTTACTTCCGTTTTATGAATATCACCCATTATTAAGCAAGGTAATTTCTTCCCGGCATGAAATATTTGCTTCATATAAGTCAATATATTTCATTAATTTGGCATAAGTGTTGGTAAACCCTTTTTTGATATGTATATTCCTCAGACTTATATGTTTTGCCAATTGAATTTGGACAAATTAACCTATTTATTGGCCATTTTTAGTGCAGCCATATCATCTGGAAGAACCTAGAAATGAGTAATTACTCAAAGCTCCTCCAAATATAAGAATGTACTATAACCACAAAAACTCCTATAATTTAGCAAAAACCAAAGTAAACAAGACTATGTACACACACTATCCAATATCCAACTCCTTTTTCTAATTTGTTACTATATTTTTGTATATGTATTGCAAAACCTAATTTGTAGAAGATGACTTCATACATAGGAAACATCCAATAACATACTGTGTTTCTTATCTCTTGAAAATATTGTCACGTCTCGCATTCTTCAAAAATATGATTTTCCTGCCTCACACATAGATCATTTTATATATACCTACCTACTGTGTCTTGGACATTTGCATTAGCAAAAACGAAAATAATATTTAGATAAAATGTTATGGGTTTTGTGGGTCGACATTTTATGACACAAAGGCATATCCTTTAGTATTATTTTAGGTCTCTCCTGTCGTTGAGGTTAATGCAATCATTCAAACTTTCATGAATTTTGAAACGTGCTTATATATACATCACATTAATATATATAGGACCGTTTAAGTGAAGGTCCTGAAAGCATGGAACATCGGACAAAGACCTTCGTTATATTTCCTCTTAGCGTTTAAAAAGTCACTAAAAAAAAGGATGTAAAAGAATAAAATTCAAAATGGTATCCGGAAATAGCTACCATATAGGGTATTTTTTAGAGTAGTATAAAGCTCTCTGACGCTTTTGGAATTCTGATGTTTCATTAGGTCTTAATATGAAATATTTACATATGTACTATGTAGATATAAATATTTATGTAGGTATAAGATTGATAAGAGTACAAAAAACTGGAACGAGTTCAATAACATTTCCAAGATAAGCTTATAGTATTTCATGCAGCGCCAGTTATAGGCTTATGAATTTTTTCTGCGCAACGGGTTCAACTTTTCTTGCGGCACGGCGGCGGCGCGGCGTTTCGTAATAGACACATACCATAGGAAGCAACAACGATTCTTTTACGCCTAGTCCTGTTAAAAACAAAAAAAAAAAACACTGCCAATTTTCAGACAATTTCACATGTTTTTGCAAAGTATCAGCGTTTCGCCAAAATGCTCGGTAAATATACTTGAGACTATAGGTACGCCTGTAAAAACATGGCACTAGTTGTATGCCTGGCGGTTTAAAGCTTTTGTCCTGTGCAGCTTACGCTTAAGCTGTTAGCAAGCGTTATTTTACTAATCTGCCTCGCCTCTATGACGAAATGCCAAAATCCAGAATACCTTTAAAGTAAAATCGCATTTTTCTGTTTATTTTGATTTCAATTTATTTCTAAGAAATTAAATCTTCTTCGTCAATGAAAATAAAATGAATGATTTAATATTTGGGCAATTATAAGATTATATTTTTAAATAACAAATTAATAGAAAAATAAACAAAAAAAAATCCCCGCTCTATTGAGTATATAAACAAAAACTGTGAATCTCAGCTCATTGGGTATACAAATGAAACCAAAATGGAAAGTTACTTAATTCAATTTTCCATAAAGCTCTTTTTATCATAAAAAATGTATATACTTACGTGTAGTTCATATTATATACAGAGTGTAGGAACTCATTCAGTTCTTCAACAACAACAACAAAAATATAGCAACTCTGTCATGGCAAATTAAAAAGAAATGATGGGAAAAATATTTCATTTTACTTTGTATAGAGAGATGCACATAAACGTGACCATTTTGCGTAATGTCGCCATGTAAACCACGAAATATTGTTGTATGAACTTAAAATATACTCATACATCATATGTACTGTAACTGGCACAGGATGTAAGGTAAAGTTTAGCAGCTATGGTAACGTGGAAATTATATAAAGACGAGTATGTAGGTAGGTAGTTAAACCAACGATATAAAGTTACGGTACATTTTTTTATTCTGTTAGTCCTTAAAGGCTAAGCTGAAAGCTCTACGTTATTACACGCTACGGTGGGAGATGCGGGAATTTTGTTGGTTCCTATATATGTATATATTATTTGAAATTTAATAAAACGTTATACGTTTTCTTTCTTATATTCGTATCGTAGTTGTTGTCGGACATGAATGAATTGATGTTATCAAAACATTGAAGCTATATTGTGAGATGGGACACCTGTATTTTGTATTTAAAAAAAGTTTTATACATATAGGTACAAGAATATCATGAACACATGTTCCAACAAATTTATTTAATTGGTATTCACTTTCAGAGAGTAAAGGTGTTGAGATAAGACATTGAATTTCAAGATTATTTTATGAATATTTAAGAGACAAACATTTTGAAGTGATTTTTTATCTATTTAACGGAGCTTAAAAAAATAACAATTGAGAATAACTTACTTCATGTAAGAAAATTGTCAAATATTTCTATTATTCGTCGAAAAATTCCTCTATTTTCGACTATTTTTTTTCCAAACAAAATCGATTTTTGGTTAAAAGTACGTTAACGTTATTATGTACATATTATGTACATATTTACTTTTTAATTTCTAGTTCACATTGGACTCACTCAACCAGTTCATTTTGAAGTTAAACCAAATTTACCGAAAGCATAGTGAATTCGACCAAATAACTTTGACAATTAGTATGTACTGTACCTATCACGCAGAAAAATAATAGGTTAAAAACAACGTAAAACTCATTTAAGTTAAATAACCAACATGGTTAATATACAACCAGCAAACTCACCAGGTTAAATTAAACGAGTCAACTCGATTAAAAAACTACACTACTGCATTTGATTAAACTACTTCTGGGTTAGTTTGTTCAGTTTGAACTTTGAAGAACCAATTAAATTAGTTAAAGCAAAATATTTAAACTCTCATAGTACCCAATCTTCTCAGAGAATAAAGATGTTTAAAATTAACTAAATGCAATTACTTGATTTCAGCAAGTTACTCGTTTACCAAAAACGATCTTCAAATTTGGGAATCCTAACCAATTTTCTCCATTAATTTAACCTTTTGTAGTCTTATTTATAAAAGTTTTCTAACTTTAGACAACTGTCCAACTTTGGAAAATGTGTTCCAAAACATAGTTTATTGATGTCATATAGCTGTCTAACTTAGAAACAAAAGTAGATTGTCTTAACCGTGAATAATTTGATATTTATTTTTATTAAATAAAGCATATTTCGACCTATTTGAAAATAGTTGGACAGTGTCTAAGTAGACACAAATTTTATAAATACGACTGTTAAGGTTTTTATTTAAAAAAAATTATTTTAATCGAGTCCACTACCTTAGAAGAATAAAGGATCCCCCACACCAACGCGAATTTTCGGTGGCGACGACGAAAACAACATACATTATAAACATAAAATTTTTTTTGAAAGTTGCAATTGTATAGTTTGACAATTGTTCAATAGTTGGCACTGTGAATCTTGACAATGTTCAGCTATGTTGTGGCCTTTTTGATTGGTAATCCGGAAGAGAAATGCCAATCGAACGCTTCAAACAGATCTTATCGATTTTGAAGGATCAATGTTTCTGATTTCGATTCTGAAATCTAATCCAGAAGCATTTTTTCTTCTATCGAGAAGAAGAACTGTTATTTTGTGGGGTTCAGAAGGCTTCTAGGTGACCAATCGAAAATGCCATTATATTAATAAATACTGGTTAAAAATATGTGATAAATTAAAAATTTATCGAGATTTAATTTTTTCTTCCCTTGAAGGGTATAAATGAAGTTCTAGATACAATAGAAAAATATTTTCCATATGCCAATCGAATGATCTGAGACGCTACTCCCAAATCAGAAAGGTCTAATTCAAAGAAAAAGTACAATATATTGAAATAAGATATCAAAACACAAACCAAAAGTCCAAAATTTTAAGTTAAAGTTTCCCTTACCGTCTCTTTTTTACCCAGAAGTGGGAATGAGACTTCACCAGGGGCCTAATTCCGTAAAACGAAAACGATCGAACGATATCGTTTTGGCAATAGCTGTCCCTATCATTCTCTTTAGATGTGATAGAGATGTGTATAGTCAAAACGATATCGTTTGATCGTTTTCGTTTTACGGAATTAGGCCCCAGGTTAGTGATGTTTTCGATTGATGACAGAATTGCAGATTATTTTTTTCTAAAAATAAAATAAAATGTTTCTGGATTTTATTTCTGTAACGTAACGTAATGAGTTATTGGAGAGTTCTTCTGAGTTATAGTTGCGTAAAGATTTTTATATAAATGTACCTTTAGATAAAATGTTGACGTGTTTTTTAGTACAAATTGCACTCGAGATTTTGATAAAACTTGACATTACGATGACAACGAGTCTCGCTATTCGTCTGCCTGTCTGTCTGTCTTTCCGGGTCTAAACGGGTGGGCCGATTTTCTTTAAACTTAGTACATAGCAATGTTGCCGCAATCCCCCGACCCGTTTTTTTAATTTATTTAGGACCAAAAATAACGGTACCTGCCATAAACATTTTTTTAGCAAGTGAAAACCTTTTTTTTTTCAAAAACGTCCTCAGAATAAAAAAAACACTCATACATTTTTTTTTTGCAAAAAGGCCACCTTTTTTTTACTTCGATTTTCTCAACAATGATTAAATTTTTTTATAGAGAATGTTTTTTTTTGGATTTTCAAAATAGTTTCAAATTTTTTTTTGAGAATTTAATAATTCGAAAACGACTTCGTGGAATTTTTTAAACCTCGTACCCAGCAATTTTTTTAAATTATCTAGCTGATTTGAAAAAAAAAATTTAAGTCTTATAACCAAAACTAACGTTTCCCATTATAGAAAAGTTTAAAAACGGTAACGATAACCTCATTTTTCTCAAATAAACTGATCCTATACCAGTACGATTTATTATTTTATTCAAAAATTGTTTTATTTATTGATTAAACTGTGTATCTCTCATAGAACCCTTTTTTTGGTTTTCGACTATCTCATTGTCTGTTGAACTGATTTTAATAAATTTTTTCCATACAAGAGCTTCCAATAAGTTTGAATAATATTGCCTATGAACAAAAAAAAATATTATATTACATATATTCAAATTTATTTTTTGAAAATTTTTTAAATGGGTTAATGATTTTTTTTTCAAAATAAATTTTTTAACTCCGCATTAATAAATATTAAATACAAAAAAAGGCGTACTGTTGTTTTTTTTTAAATTTTAACGATTTATTATTTATTTCTAATAATTATGTTGAGTTCTTAAAAATTTGTCAGTGTAAACTGTAAGTTCCATTCATATGGACAACATCAGTGCTATATTGTTCATATTTTATGTACAATACAAACAAAACAAAGTAACCTTAAACAAGCTATATTTCTGGCAGGTGGCATAAAATGTTTTTTTTATTTCATCAGATGAATTTTTTTTAAATATTGAGCCCAAAACCACAGTATTATCGCAGATGAGAACAGTCGTACATTTGATTTTATTATAGAATCATCCTTCCTGCAATATAATATGTTATTGTGATAATATCTGAAAAAAAAATTTCCCTGATTTTAAGCAAATTTATGGGAAAAGATTACTTTTTGAAAAAATTTACACTCAGGCGTATACGTAATGTTTCTTATTTTATTCAGTTTTAAATGATTATTCATCGATTTTTGTTTAAAAACCTATACCTATAAATAATTTTGTATGATGTTGAGACACACACAATGTGGTTGCATGCATAACTTTACTAGTTTTCACCACATATTTAAGTCTCAGCGAATCTATGCACCTTAATCCAGAAAATATTTGACGCTAACTCGGGAGGAACGGCGCATTAGAAGAAAACCCCGACCGCAAATAGAAGAGGAATTCAAACAACTTTGTATGCGAAACTTGAGACAGGATGTTATAGAGATCGGAGCTGACTGGACTAAGCTTGTTCTCTTTGGGAGGTTCCCACTTTTCTCTTAAAAAAAGTAACAAAATCAAACAAAAGTAAAATTGATAAATACAATTTTTACACTTCTGCAAAAATAAAAAAATCAGTATCTACGGACAAATGTTCTTCTTTAAATGCCAGCCATTATTTGCTGATTAGGTCCTAAACTGAAGCCAATACAGAATTTATATACATAAAGTCAATTTAATGAATTTTTAAAACAAATTAATCAAATTGAAGGTGTCCTCCAAAACATCAGCCATTGGTTATTTTTTTTTTATTGTTTTTGTTGTCGCCTTAACCATTACTAAATCTCTATTTTACTCTGAGACTAAGAGAGATTGACCCATGTGAACAAACATGAACTCTATACACACTGAAGAAAATCAATGCTCGAACCCAAAAACAGTAATCTCGACATCAGTTTGTGTCTTTCTTGGGAATAGCCAAATAGCCCAGTCACCCCAATCAATCAATGGATTTAAGAATTCCATCCTCGCCCAGTGACATGATCGGATAGATACGAAAAAAAAAATACGTTGGACTTTGGAGCTGGGTGACTACCATATACTAGAATATATTGGAGACAAAGTTTGAACGTTGAAAGGAACGAAGAACTGAATTATTTATGAAGACGAAGTGCCTAGCTTTTATGAAGGAGAATTGAAGTGTTTTTCGTGATGTTTTTTTTTTTTGTGTTATTTTGTTTGTTTTTCGTGTGTTTTTTATGCTGGTGTAAAAAGTTTTCGAGGGAGTGGACCGCATTTTTTATGCCACAGCTTGTTTATACAACGGGTAGTAGGAGAAATAAAGGAGGTATGTAAATTGAATTGTTTACGTTTGTTTCTTTAACAAGGGCATATGTTGTGTAAAGAGGTTAAGGATGTCCCAAACATCAAAGAGGTTCAACCAATATGGCTTGCAAAAAGGATTTTGTAATTATATTTGTATAGGGTGAGCGTATATAAGCGGATATAAATATTTTTCGTCAACCAATGTAATGTTGATGAGTGAAGTTTTAATACATACATACATATATATGGATATTTATTTTTAAAATGTAGAAAAGAGCAAAATAGATTAAGAATTTTCAATAAATATGTAAAAGGATTGTACTGATCAAACTTTACAGAGTGATTCGTATAAGAGGGAAAAAAGATATAGAAATTGTTGTTTTATGGTCAAGTGCAGCTCAAAGATGTAAACCCCTGTCCTCAATGAAAAGTAGATGAAAAAGGTGGTGTACGCAATTGGAAGAGAGTAAGAGGATTATTTTGTTTTTGATTTGATAACATAATCGTATATAAATAAAAAAAATGACTGGGTATGAATAATACGGCACCGTGTTGCATATACATATAGACAATATAATACATGCATGGAAATTCAGTTTAAACCGAAGAATTGTTAAAAAATTAATGTTATTAGAAATAATTAAACAACTTCTGAAATTGTTTTGACACCAACGCGACAAATTTCAATTTATGGGAAAAAAAATAAAAATCGTTCAGCGGTTAAAAACAAAAATGTTGAAACATCTTTAAGAAAAAAATTGGTACTCCATATTTTTAGTATTTATTTATGTGGAGTTAAGAAATTCATTTGAAAAAAAATCATCCAACCGTTTTCAAAATATTGAATTTTTTAAAAATTGTTTTGAATTTTTTTTTTAAATCCAAAATCAGTTTCTTTTTTTTTGGAAAATTTTGATATGCAATATTATTTAAAATTAAAAGATGCTCTTGTATAAACAATTTAGTTTAAATCAGTTGAACAGATGATGAGATATAGTGGAAAACCAAAAATAAGATTAAAGATTAAAGATTAATAATGCATAGATTTAAATTTTCTTCCAATAATATTTTAGGTCGTACCTACTGATTTTTTTTCATAAAAAAATTTTAATTTAATTTAATATAAAAATTTTAATAAAAAAAAATGCGATGAAATAAATAAATAAATTTACAAAATTTTGAAATTTTTTTCAAAAATCAAAGAAATTTAAGTTATTATTTTGTTATTATATAATAATTTTGAACTTTTTGAATCATTCAAAATCAAAAATTCAGTAGAACCATTTTTGAGAAAATCGAAAATCATAAAAATGGTTCTATGGGAGCATTTATAACCATGATTGGTTTTTTTTTTTTTTACAAAATGGTAGCCTTTTTGTAAAAAAAACTATAAATTTTTTGTTTTAAAATTGTGTGCACAAACGCCGTTAATGGCGTTTGGAAATGCAATAGAATGATGCCGCTGGAAATGGAACTCGCGCTCGAGCTGGAACAGCTATGAAAAAATGTCGTTCGTTCTATTTTTACATGCCCACAATGCAGCTGTACAGCTTTTTGTATATTTTAAAGAAAAGGAACAAGCATGGGGTTAATATTCACTTTTTTAATTTCCACTATTTTTTTTATTGATTATTTTTTTCGTGACACAAATAAGCAGTAAAAGTTTCGATATTTTTTTGGTCGTCTCTTTTTTTTACTTCCAGTATATGATACTACATATCGTCTCCTATCTCACTAATGTAACTGCTTTTTTCACATTTACCAAAAACGTTTTTTAAATGTGTTGGATCTTGTTAAAACGATTTTGAATTCTTATTGTTACTTCATCAGTTACGTCAGTTCGTGAGATGAGGGACGATATATGGCAAGTTATGGATTCGTAAAAAAAAGAACTAGTGATTTTGATCAAACTTGATATTGCGATGATAGTGATGTTGAAAAAAGTGGACTTGTCTGTCCTTTCGGCTGCTGCCTTAACGGGTGAGTCAATTTTCTCTAAACATGGTTCATAGCGTTTTTTGGGCATTTCCCCGACCCGATTTTATCATTTTGTTTACCATTTTTTTGATTTCTGATTTTCCTAAAAATGGTTCCACTGATTTTGATAAATTTTTTCGTGGAGAATGTTTTGAAAGTATTTTAAACCAGAAATTTCAAAAAAAAACTTTTTTGGGATATACAAAAAAGTTTAAATTTTTTTTTCGGATCTTAATGATTCGAAACCGACTTGACCGATTTTTATTAAACTTAAAACCCAGCAGTTTCTTCATAATATCTAGCAGATTTTAAATAAAAATTATTCTTATGACCAAAAATAACGGTACCTCTCATACAAGTGTTTTAAAACCGGTACAGAAAATCTCATTTTTCTAAAAAACGGCTCCTACGATTTGCATTAAAATTTTTACGAGACCTTAAATCAGTACGATATACCATATTATT
This sequence comes from Epistrophe grossulariae, assembly GCA_929447395.1. NCBI lineage: Eukaryota > Metazoa > Arthropoda > Insecta > Diptera > Syrphidae > Epistrophe > Epistrophe grossulariae. Next base: position 126,240,808 of record OV839567.1, read on the forward strand.
GGAAAAAAATTTATCTATCATTTAAAAACAGATTTTAATAAAAAATAAAATATACAATTAATAAGTTTGAATAATATTGCATATCAAAATTTTCAAAAAAAATAAATTTTGAATAAAAAAAAAATTAAAAAATTTTTTTTTTTTAATTCGATATTTTGAAAATGGTAAGATGATTTTTTTCATATATAGAAATAAATAATTTTTAAAAACCCACTCCAAGGTTTTGAGAATTTTTTAACTCATAAATTACAATTTATTTAAGAAATCAGATGGCGTTGGTGTCAAAACAATTTCAGATTTTATTTAATTAATTTATTTATAATTATATATTAATTGTTTACAAATTGAACCAATTGAATCGCGGTGCTGTATTGTTAACTTTTGTATTTTCACAAAATACTACTTATACTAAAATACGATTTTTGCAGATGACACATACCTACAGGCTCCCGCATAACTATAATGTATCAGACTAATAGATCTTATAACTTAGCTTTTCAGATTTTTCAGATTTTCAGTCTGATCGCATATAAGTGCAAATGCATGCGACCCAGTCGTGCATTTTAGTTCTATATACAAATTGAAATGTCAAAAGTGCTGTACGTGAAAATTTCAAAGTTGGTGAGCTATTGGAGCACCGTCTGCAGCTCCGGTTGCAGCTGCATTGCGTTGCGTTTGTAACATTGAATTTGTGTGTATTCAATATTTTGACAGCTATTCCAGCTGCAACTCCAGTTGCAGCTCTGTTGTGTTCGGCGAATTAAGCTAATTAAAAAAACTCTCTGCTTTTTTCTATAAGAAGGTTTTTTTAAATAATACAAATTCTATATACTACTGAAATACATCAGCCAAGTAGAAGACTTAGCACTATTTTATCTGGACTTGTTGAATTATTGATTCAAAATAGCTTTTAATGGCCTTAAGTCCTACAAAAATTTTTGGCGTTTCGTCCCGGCGATCTCACTTGGACTCATCAGTTGACTAGTGAGGGCCTTTGTCATTACGCAATTTTTTGTTAAGTTCAGTTCAACATACATACATAGATTATGTGACGAATATCATAGTGTGAACTATATCCAACAAGGCTTTAGAATTCCTATAATCATTAAATTGGAAGTTTTTATTTTTGTTTTTTTCGTTAAATACGCTGATGGAGTTAAGAGAAAAAGTCTCAATACACATAAGTTCTACTCCTTTTTAACAAATAGGTTAAAGTTAATTTACAGAAATGAAATTAAGTCTCCATCACGTCCGCGACGCGACGTTACCACTTAATATAAGGACAATAGGCATTAACTGAAAACCTTGATATTTTGTGTTTATTTTTTGTAATTTAACTCTATGGTTCTTGTAAAATACTTATTCCTACACATACTTATACTAATTCTTGAAATAAATTCAAAATGATGTCCTTGAATATGTGCGTTCAATGCTCCAACTTCCAAAAAAAAAACCTTACTTACTTATGGTCGTTTAGTCTAGCTATAATTTTACCCTACCACCGAATTCCTATAACGGCAGAAAATATAGAAAATTGTATGCAAAAAATAAAAAATAAATGATTTTTATTTTATTCGAAGGGTTTTGCTTCGATTTGTTCAACTCAGAAAGACAGAATAAAAAAAAAAATTAAACAATGAGAATTTATTATAAGCTTTTCAAGCTTCAAAATTTTACACTCTCTTATATTATATATAATGTATGCTCGATAATACATATAATATACCAACCTAGATATATGTATATATGTAATGTATATATTCACCTATAGTATATAAATGAGGGCATATTTTTTTCATTTATTTTTGATTCCCATTATAATCTGGCTGGAGGAATATAATGTAAGAAAATCTCTCAGCTGGAAGCTGAAAGATAAACTTAATTTTTTTTGTCGGTTGTAATATATTGAAATATTACTTATATTTTTACTCAACAGAAAGCAAAGGGGAGTAGATTTTTATATTATTATATTTAGGTATAGACTTCCACACAATGTTCCATTTTTCATTTATATTAAAACATTATTTTGTACATGTATATGTAATGTCATTAAGGAGTTTAATCTAGATGTTTGTTTAATTTTTTTTTTGTTACGCTTTTTAAAACCTGATTTTATACCCCACGATTTTTGGTAAAATTGAATTTCTTAAAAAATATATTTAAATTTTTCTTGACTCGACTCGTAGGAAAAGAACGAAGTGGAGGTTGGGTTGACAACACTGTTTTATTTTTTGGAGTGTTAATTAGATAAATCTATCAATTCAAAGCCAATTCATTCGTGTCGTAAAGTTATTTCCGTATCCCTTCATTAATGGCTCAGCCATTATTCTCCAACAAAAAATAAAATATAGTATAGTTTATGAAAATATGCAAACACAAGAAAAAAAAAAACAACGCTGTTGTTATTAAGATCTGTATTGTTTTAATTTCATGGGATGATCTATATGGATCATACGGACATACGGCTTAAACTGTTATAACTTAAAAAAAAAAGAAGTAAATTAAAAAAAAAAAAAATGCACGACTGGATCACACGTACTTGCTCTTGCACGATGTGTTTTATCACAAACATGCTTAATATTCGTTATGAAATCTATGCCAGATGAGTTGAACTTTACAAAAGATGCATATTGACAATATCACCTTCACTAGTTAACTGATAAGTCAAGTGGCACAGTACACATATTAAAGATTATATCATAAGCGTTCCTATTTTTGTTCAGTTCCTGTGCATCTGTCAAAATCAAGGTAATATGGTGGTAAAATGGTGGATCATCTTTACTTGTCTAATTTAAATATTTTGTTGTTGATTGTAATGATGCGAGTTTAGCTCCTGTGGGCTCTCGAACAATTATTTTTAATTTTTGACACTTCCAACTTTGACAACCTGTGCAAACTTAGATTTGTGTACTATGGATCTATGGAAAGAAATGTCAATTTTTTGGACTTAAAAAGTTATTTTGAAAAATAATTTAAGTTGGACTTAATTTTTAAGAAATAATACACCCATCACTACAACCATGAGACAAACGAAAGCAAATAGAAAGTCGCTAATTGCTATATGTCATGATGACAACTAGAGAGGTAATAGGTCTGTTCGTTGAGTTGACTTTGCGGTGCGTTCATTATTAAAGTTGTGCCACGTTAATTTTTAGAGTTGCAAGAATTTTACAAAAAAGGAGACCCTATGAACTGCGCCAAAAACAGAGGCATCAGTCTCCTTAACATCACCTACAATATCTTTTCTGCCTTATTAAGTGAACGCCTAAAGCCTTTCCTCAACAACCTAATTGGTAAATATCAGTGTGGCCTTAGGCCAAGAAAGTCCACCATCGACCAAATATTTACACTACGGCAGATCTTGGAAAAAACATAGGGACTTCAAATCGATGACAGCTTCTATAGATTATATAGATCTATAGATTTGCAGTGTGTTAATGCTGCAAATTGTATTAGTGTCGATAGCATCGACTAAAATATTTCGTCTTATAGAATAGAAGGGTCAACAGTCTATTGTTGTCATTAATTTGCATCTATAGAGACGAGTATAGAGCAATGTCTAGTTTTGGCATCCCTGCCAAACTCGTCCGTTTGTGTAGGATTATGATGGAAAACGTACGCTGCTCCATAAAGGTCGTCAAAGACCTCAACAATATCCTTTGATGTCAAAAATAGTTTTAAGCAATTTGATTACTTTCATGTGACTTCTTTAACATCATTCTTGTAAGAATAATCCAAAACTCTGCCTTCAACATGCAGTCAACACTAGAGGCACAATCTTTCAAAGGTCCGTACAGATACTCGCATACGCCAACAACATTAATGTAATAGCGCTTTCATGAGTAATGAAGCGGAGGTGAAGAAAAAGGGTTTAACGGTCAATGAGGGCAAGACCAAGTATATGCTATTGTCAAGAAAGTACACCAACGTCTTGGACAAAACATTGTCATAGACATGCTATAACTTTGAAGTAATTAAGGACTTTGTCTACTTAGGGATCCGCTATCAACTCAGACATCGATAACAGCGTTGAGATCAAACAGAGAATTACTCTTGCGAATCTCTGCTTCTTCGGCCTAAGAAGGCAATTGAGTAACAAAGCCCTATTTCGAGCAACTAATGTGTCAATGTATAAGACACTCATCATCGCAAGTTCTGCTATATGGTGCAGAGGTATATGGACCTTGTCAAAGGTGGATGAAACACTTAAGGTTATTTTGAAAGGAATATTCTCCGGGTGATTTTTGGTCCCGTTTGCATAAACGGGGAGTGGAAGAGAGGATACAACGATGAACTTTCCGGGATGTACAGCGACACCTACCTATAGACAAAAAGGTAAAAAGCCAGCCCGAAGAGTCTTTGAATCTAACCCGGAGAGACGGTGCAGTGATAGACGACCGTGATTCAGGTGGCGCCCGCAAGTGGAAGGGGGACTTAACCAAACAGTTAGCTAGGGACGGAGCTGGCTGGAAGAAGCTTGTTGGTTGAGGCCCTGGTCCACTCCGGACAATAGCGCCACATTAAGTATAAGTAAGTAAGTAAGTAAGAACTATATTCGATAAATTAAAATTGTTCCTTGAATTTTTGTGGTTTCAAGTTGGAAGCGCTGGCATTTGACACCTGTCAAACCCACCTGTCATTTGAAGTGTCATAATATTACTTGAATTACTTGTGAAAAATCGAACAACGCGTTAGAATTACCAAAACTTACTACAAAAGTGGTAATTCAAACGTAGCCACTTTTCGCGCACTACGCGATAATTATGGTCGTCGTAATCGACCGACTACGCAAGAAATCGGTAAAATTGTGAAGAACTTTGAAGAGAGTGGAAGTGTTCTTGATGTCGTAAGGCCTGTGCATCATCGTCATGCACGCTCAGTCGAAAATATTGCTACTGAAAGTGCAAGTGTCATCATTCGGATCATCAAATTTATTGATTTCGCGGCGTTCGCAACAATTGAACATGACGTACATCTCACTATGGCGTATTTTGCTCATATTACGCAACAAAACGGGGCAACAAGCCACACAAAACGACCAATTATGGCCGCGTAATTTCACGTTTTGGCAACGTCAATTGGCCACCAAGATCATGCGATTTTTTCATGTGGGACTACGCAAAAGACACTGTTTACGCTTATAATCACCGAACTCTAGATGCATTAAAAATTAACATTACTCAAGTTATGGCCGAGATAGCGCCCGAAATGTGCGAAAAGGTGGTTAAAAATTACCCTTGTCACAAGTTATGAGTAAAAATATGAATGTAGAAAATGTATGTACATATGTATATGTTTACATTGCAAGTAAAAATGAATTTAGCAAAAAAAAATTTTGCATCCAGTAAAATTTGACTCAAATTAGCCTTAAATATAAGTTACAAATCTGAAAAGTCTTTCTTTGTATCATATAAAATCAATTCTACATTAAAGTCAAAATATATTTACCTCGATAAATAAAAACATACCCAATGCTTTATGAAAAAAAAATATTTTTTTTTTGTTATTCACTATATTCATACGCCAGATTTAGATTTGATTGACACAGCTCTGTTAGGGGATAATTTAAATAATTCAAGCCCTAATAAATCATGAAATGAGAAAAACATAACAAATCGATTAAGAATACAAAATTAGAATACAAACAAATATTATTAAATTAGGTATTATTGACACGTCTTGACAGTAACAAAATATAAGGTAAAATTTAATAAAATAAGAATATTACGTATACGCCCGAGTGTAACATTTTTTTTCAAAAGGTCATAATTTCCGATAAAATTGATTAGGTACTATTTTCATTAGAAACATTTCTCTTCGGATGTTTTCATAATAACATAATATTATAGCCGGATCGATAAACACCTAACTTTACAAAAATAAAATGCACTCTTTTGATTTGACCCAGGTGGCAAAACTCACGCTTTAAGGGCACAATAATTCTAATGCGGATTCCTCAACCAGAGCTTTGAATAAAATGAATAAAAGTATGCAGCTATCTCGTCGAAATGCCTGACATAAGCCTGATAATTTGTTGACAGCAACTTTCACATAAATTAATTATTAATTCGAACAAAACTTTGCAAGAAACAAGTTTTTAGTTCAGTTTCCGGGTTAATATAGAGATAACGAGGTAGATGAAATCTTCAAAACTATTGTTCGAATAATAAAACCGTTTGTTTTGATATATTTTATGCATTAGTTGGTTTAACTAATAAAAAAAACATCCAGAAGAATTTGCAACAAATTCAACAATCCTATATATGAAATGTTAATAACGACGACGATATTATATCTTTAATTTTTCCGTCCGCAAGAGATTTATAGTTGATATTAATATCACCTCTAGCTTGAGTCATGTTTTTTTTTATTTTCGTTCATTTATAGCAACTACCCTTCTTTGCATAATTCTTACATCCATCTTCCATAATGTCATTTGAAATATTCTAATCGAATCCTTTAATGCAACCCCATATATAGCGCTTAGTTCTTATACAGGGCAGCATATAAACTAAGGCCAGAACCTGCAGAAATAAAAAACTTGATTATGCTTAGCCCCTTTGCTTGGTGTGTACATTCTTTATTTAATGGATTTATGATGAGCTTATAAGGAACAAAAAAAAAAAAAAACATCAAAGCAAACTGTCTCAACTGAAGTCATTTCACAACCTTTAAAAATAAACGTTATTGCCAGCTAAGCGCAAATTAAGAAAGATATCTTACCATACTATCAGATTGCTAAAAAAAAATGTGTTTATACAAAATTATAATATAATTGTGAAATATCTAAATAGAATTCGCTCAGCCGTTCACATAAAACTGTAAATAAAGCAGCTTTTGAAGAAACATGTGTACCGAATACCATCACACCAGAATGACTTATACTTAATTGTTAGGCAAATGGCAGAGGAAAACGCAGGGCAAAGTGTCCAGACAACAGAGTTATTAGAACTTCAGTCTTTTCCATACTGCAGTCATATTTTTTGTACTGCAGTCTTTTTGGTACGGCAGTCTTTTTGGTACTGCAGTCTTTTCATTGCTTCGGTACTTGGATACTGCAGATAATTGAATAAAAAGACTAATTTCCCTAAGTCTTTTATCTTCAAAAAGTATTTAGCTGTAATCCGGCAGTCCCAGTCACTACTAACATCGTGACTGTACAGTTAGAAAAATCAGTTAATTGACTAAAAGTTCAATAACTAAAATACTTTTTAACTTGTTTGAGTCTTTTACTCAGTTGAAAGTCTTCATTACTGCGCACGGATTTCGGTTTTATTCAATAAGTCTTAACTGCAGTTAATTAACTGAAAGTCTTTTCACTTATTTTAACTTTTTTGACTAGTGAAATCTATTTTAAGTGAGGGCCTAGGTATATCGCAGATATTATATAATTTATATTATTTATATAATAAAAAAACTTAAAATAAGCTAAAAGACTTTCAGTTAATTAACTGCAGTTAAGATTTATTGACCAAAACCGAAACCCGGGAAGTACTAAAGACTTTCAACTAACTTAAAAACTCAAACGTCTCAAGCAGTACTGAAGACTTTTATTGGACTGAAACAAGTAAAAAATACTGCAATTATAATCAACTTTTCAATTAACTGCTTTTGTTAACTATACAGTCACAATATTAGAACTGACTGGCTGAGTATTTATTTTGCAGTTAAAGTACCTACCCAGTCAAAGAGTATCAACATGCATGCAATTATTAAGTTAATTAACTACAACTTTACTGACTGCATTACGAAAGTACTGCATTCTTTTACAGCTCTGCCAAATAACCATAAAAAAGGGGGCTGGAATGGGAGTAAAATATTCTCAGCCTTATTTATTAGATTTCACTAATACTCGTTTCAACCTCGGAATAGTTAAACCGAGTCAAAACACTCCGTCTTTACGCCACGTCAAACAAATTCTTATTTATTAAGTCGTTTTAGCGACCGCGACGGAGTAAATTTACTCCGACTTTACTTCGCCTCTTATCCTGAAAAACTTATTTATAAAAAAATAAACGATGATTAGAGGCGGAGTAAGCTAAAACTGGTACATAGTAGGATTAAAGCCGTAGTAAAGCCGTTTTAGTATCTAAATGACATGACATTTATTAACTAAAAAGGAGTGTAGAAGAAGTTTTTTTTTATCAGTTTGTTACTAATTGTAAAGCAAAATGGATAGTTATTTTGCATTTATAAATGATTTAAATTCTTTAAACGCTTTAGTTGCAAACAAACAAAACTCCCATATTATAATAACCAGAGAGATTGGATTTTTTTGATAATATATTTGACATAAGGAGGGTGTAGCTAAAACCGTTTGACGTGGCGTTAAGACGGAGTAAGTGCTTCGACTCGGTTTAACTATTCCGAGGTTGAAACGAGTATTAGTAAAATCTAATAAATAAGGCTGTCTATTTCCAGGCTAGCAGTATAACAAACTTTCTTGACATTCCAACAGTTATGGCATGATTAAAAAATTTAACTTTCAAACGGAGTATAAGACTGCAAGAAAGAGTGGATAAAGTATATTTTGAAATGAAATGCCATCAAGTGGTTTATTGATCGAGAACTTCTGAAGATAATGACGCAGGAATTTTTTCCAGCTTCATTTTATATATTTCCTAAAAATTGCCTTTATATTTCTCCCCCATCCTTTTACTGAATTGCAGTTCAAGATCTGTTGGATCAATGAATAAAGGTCTTATATATAACCAAATTAAATTCTAGAAAATAGAAGTTTTTGAATTATTCGACTTGAAATATTAGAATGACAAATCATTATTTATTAAATTAAACCCAATTAAACTTAATATAAACCTGCTTTTAGCACCAGTTTTAAAATGTCTTCGATAACGGCCCACTATGTCAAGTATATCGATAGCTAAACAATTTTTTCTAATATTTTCAAATCAGTTGGCATCTTTTCATTAAAAACTATACACTACCCCCAAGATAAGTAAAAACCAAGAATCATATTAAAACACCAGAACCCTTCTGTTGCTGTGACACATAACCGACGAAAAGATGTATGTATTGTATAAACTTCATAATAATAAGCAATTCTGACGTTGTTATTCTGACGCGAAAGCAACCTTGCCAGGAAGCATTATCGTATCGACAGAGCGTGGCGGGGGAAGATATATCCATAATAACTCCCATATTATATGCCTTCCACATAACAATGGTGTGATTGAGCTCACGAAAGTGATGCAGTAAGGTGTCGCATATTTATGAAATATGCATAACGCTAAATGGTGAAACAATTGCATTTAAAATTAACATAATTGTATACACAATATACAATATATTATATACCCATTCTAAGTGAAGTAAAACGTATGTAAGGTTGTATAAACTTTGCGCATTATTTGGCTGCATCATGATGGCTTTTGCGAGAAAATGTACATATAACAGACTGCTGGTTTTTGGGAATGAAAGGTATCTCGTACTTGATGAATAAAGCTGAGATCATTATTATCGACAGGTGCAGTGACAGTTATTTGCTCAATAAAAAATGACTTAAAATAAAAATCAAAGAAAATGTAAACTCATAATCTTGATTAAACCGAATTTATAAGTTAAATATGTGAATAAGCAAAAAACTAAATTAGAAATATTATATAAATTGAACCATCTGATTTTTTTAACAAATCTTTATTCATGAGACAAACATTTTTAAAATCAGGTTTTTTTTAATAATACAAATTCTATATACTTTACTACTGAAATACATCAGCCAAGTAGAAGACTTAGCACTATTTTAATGGACTTTGTTTCTTGTATTCGTCAAGAAATCTATGTAAGATGAACTGAACTTAGCAAAAATTGCGTATTGATAACTGATGAGTCCAAGTGAGATCGCCGGGACGAAACGCCAATTTTTGTAGGACTTAAAGGCCGTTAAAAGCTATTTTGAATCAATTTTTAAAATCGTTGGGCGGTTTTAAAAAAAAAATATTTTTATATAAATAAATGTTTTAAAAATTTTTTAAGTAATAATTTGGTATTCAAATTTTAGGTAGATATATACATTATTATACATAGATGTGCAGTTAAAAATAAAATTTCAAAAATATCAATTAAATATTTAATATTCAAAAAATTATTTTTAACTTTTTAAAAATAATCCAAAACATGACCAGTATTCATATTCATATTCATATTCATATTCATATTCATATTCATATTCATATTCATATTCATATTCATATTCATATTCATATTCATATTCATATTCATATTCATATTCATATTCATATTCATATTCATATTCATATTCATATTCATATTCATATTCATATTCATATTCATATTCATATTCATATTCATATTCATATTGCTAAGGCGTTTTAGTACCTGCTATACATTAAATTTGAAATAGGTTAAGCCCTAATTGAGAAAGTCAAAAGTTATTCTTAATAAAATCAAAATTATTTATGATCAATTAAATTGATACTAAAGGGTGTTTTTTTTAGAAGAATGGTTTTCAATTTGGCAATACTTTTTTCGGAGTTGGTCTTTTTGACAGCTGTCACTTTATTCACGCTCAGTTTGGTTTGCCATTTCATGATAAATAGACGTACTCTTGAACAACGTTTGCAAATCGTGCAAATTTATTAACAAAATAATCGTTCGGTTATAGCCTTTTCACACCAAGCCCAAAACGCGGTTTTCACGAAATTATCGGTTTTGACGGAAAACCTAATCGAAAATTCAAGTTTTACCATATATTTTTGGTAAACCACAAGTTTTCGTAAACCACAAGTTTTATATAAAACCTCTCGAAAACTAGTTGAAATTCAAAGTTGAACTAAACAAACAAACAAATCTTTCGAAACATCCAGCGCTCAATAAAATGTAAAAAAAAACTGCTGAATTCTGCTGACAAAAGAAATTGTGAGTGTTTTATGTAAAAGAGATGGTATGTTATTGTTTTTTTTTTGCAGGAGATGAGTTGGTGTTTGTGAAATGTCAAACGAAAACATTTAAATGTTCAGTGTGAACGCTTTCAAGTTTTTGAAAAATTTTTGTCGAAAACCCGGTTTTGGGTTTGGTGTGAAAAACTTATTACCGCGACGAGATGGCCACCGATCCCGATTTTCACAAGAAAATTTTGTTCAGCGATGAAGCTCATTTTTGGTTGAATGGGTACGTTAATAAGCAAAATTTGGAGTGATCATAATCCACAAGCCATTGTTGAGACGCCGTTACGTCCTCAAAAAGTCACTGTTTGGTGTGTTCTATGGGCAGAGGGAATCATTGGTCCATATTTCTTCAAAAATGAAGCCGGCCATAATGTTACAGTCAATGGGGAACGCTATAGAGCCATGATTAATGACTTTTTTGTGCTTGAATTGGAGGATGTTGATGTGGACAACTTTTGGTTCCAACAAGACGATGCTACATGCCATACAGCCAACGAAACAATCAATTTATTGAAGGAAACTTTTGGTGAGCGCATTATCTCGCGTCGTGGGGCTGTAGCGTGGCCTCCAAGATCGTGCGATGTAACACCGTTGGACTATATTTTGTGGGATTATGTGAAGTCGCTTGGCTACGCAGATAAGCCGAAGACGATTGACACCTTAAAAGAGAATATTCGGCGCGTTATTGCTGACATACGGCCCCAATTGCTGCAAAAAGCGGTCGAAAATTGGGCCTCTCGGCTGGAATTTATTCGAGCCAGCCGTGGCGGCCACTGGCCCGAAATAATTTTTAAAACATAATGGAAAACCCTTATCTTTATAATAAAGCTAAATTCTGGCCATAACATTAAATTATATGTGTTTTATTTCTTCTTGAAAACCACACGTCTAAAAAAAAATACCCTTAAGTAGGTTTAAGATAATCATTTTATTAGAAAGAAAATTTTGTATGAAAATCGTAAAATTATTAAAAAATAGAACGAAAACTTCTCTATATTAATTGTGAAAAGTGTAGTTTTACATGCTTTCGGAAATCGGAATGCAAGCAGGAAAGGCTTGTAACTTTGTTTAAAAAATTTACTAATCATGTAAGGGAAGGAAGAATTTCAGATATAATACAAGTGGGCGTGGTAGTAGGTGGATTCATAAAAACACTACACATAATGCCATTGTTTTGGCTTAAGATAAATTTAATACAAATTATCATCTTATACGGACCTTATATAAGGATAAAATTTATAATAAAATAAAAGTCTGCGTGATAGTGGGTAGGACAAATAACACATGTCACGTTTAAGTTTGAAAAGAGCTTAATAACAATATTTTAACTTTTTAAGGACGTTCGATAGGGAGAAAATTAATATATGATAAAAGTGGGTGTGGCATGGGTTGGATTTCACTAAAACTATTTCAATAAATCAAAAAATAAAGAAAATTATTCTTTTTACAGTTTTTTTTTAATAAATTCAAAAGAATCAGTCAGATTTGACAGTGTTTCTATTAATCTTAAAGATGCATCACCCTTGCAAATGAATTACAACTATATACAATCTTATATATAAGTTCATGTTTCAATGCAATGCAATGATGCGATTTTGTTTTGTTTGAATATGTATCGCAAAATCCTTGATGCATTAAGCTGTTGACACAAATATCAGAACACGGGTCGGTGACATTTTGCGTCTCGCGAACCGTTTTCACCCTTTGTTCGTGCATTCACAAAGTTTTACACTTTCTTCCAGTCAAATGGAATATCCCGATTTAATCTTCTATGCATGAATACATACATATATACCTACATGCATCACCCAACAGCATCTATTTATAAAGGTTTGTTTATTTTTGCGCAACCTCGTGCATGAATGAATGAAACTTAACCGAACTTTGACAATTGAAAAGTTGTTCAACCAGTGCCAACTTCATCTATGAATAAAATTCACATTTTTTTGCAAAATAATATTCAACTCTTCTCTTCTCTATGTAACGAAGAAAAATGAATGGCAGTTTATAGATACAGGTAGGTAAAGTATACCTATAATCGAAACAACCAACAGCAACCCCATGCTTATATTGTATATACGTATGTCTATATCTACAGTTCCCAGACCTCATCCGTGTGTAGAGTGTATTTGTGTTTTATGCAAATCGAGAACATATTTTGATTAATGCTTCTAATTAACTAAAGGACGACGACAACATCGCTCCACGACGACGACGATGATGACGACAACGACGACGACAAACACTTCCACGAAGAAGCAAATCCTTCAAAGTGACTGGAAGGGAAAACAAATTAAAAAAATAAAAAAAATATATAATTTTTTGCACTACCTACCTATATACTCTGTGAGCTCTATATTCCCCCATTTTGCTATTTCATCATCTCTATAGGTACCTTAACCAGGAAATGGAAAGTCTCATAAAAAATTCGCACGCAGAGCTGTGGAAATTCAAAGGGAAATTCATTCGAAATACTTTTCTTTTGAGCTCCACAAAAAGCGGGACTTTTTGAAAAGAGTCGACAGTTGTTGAAGTTTGTGGGACATTCATTTTGTTTCCCTATATTTTGCATCCCTTTTCGTAAAAATAAGTGTGTATTAAGTTTGTTGCAAAGTAAACGAAGCCCAGCCCACACAAAAAATCAAAACTTAGTTATTATGTATTTTTAAAGACTAAAGGTTCAATTACTTTAATATTCTCTGATTTATAAAATACTTGGTGGCTGATCAAGGTAAGGTGAAAGTAGCTAGATATAATTCCATGAAGAAGTAGATATTAAGACAGAAAAACCCAAAATTTAAACTCTCATCTCTGTTATTACTTGCGATATTCATAACATTTATATGTACAAAAATGGATTCATGAAAAGTTTGAACTCAAGATTTTCATCAAAGTTGCAATATTATGATGGTGGGAAAGACGACAACAATTCTGTCCGTCTGTCTGTTCAGTTGTAGTCTGAATCAATAGGTCGATCGATGGTAGGTCCAAAAGTAATATTCAATTGATTATAGCAATTTGTATATATGTGGGATATTTACAAAAAAAAAGTCACCTAAAAGGTCAGTAATTGGTCAAGTAGCCCGTGGGATAATGGTTATTGCGTAGATCTTGGGTTCGATTCCCAGCGACAAATCCTCCTCTCTTGTCATGAAAAAGTACTTCTCTCCTAAACCGCTCGGATTCGGCAGAAAATTGTAGGTCATCTCCATTCCTGTCAATAATACGCACAAAGGAATGGTTGAGAGTTGAGGCCCAGATGGTTATACACGTGCTGTCGCACCATCCATTTTATTTTTATTTTACTTTTGATTGGTCAAAAATTTCAACTAGCTATTTATAGAAATTGTTCTGCAGCCATAGAAAATTTTTAATCAAGAGTTAAAGTTTTCAAGGGCATTATAGATTTTTTTTGTACTTTTTTTGTGTGATATAATATGCAAAAAAAACGTATACCATCATAAAAGATTAATTAGTTTCAGTAGCTTCATTTTGAATTAAATTTTCTTTTTTTAAGATCTTATAGTCTTTTAGCACCTCATTTGTGGAATTTTCAGAAAAAACAAGAATACCATCTGAATTCTTCCGTGGCAGTTAAATATTCATTCGTTGAATTTGTTACAATCATATAATTTGTTTATGGATAATCTGAAAGAGGCAATTAATATAATATATGTACCAAAAGTCAAAATTAACAATAATTCGAAGCCCCCGTGGTTTAATAAAAGACTTTGTAATTTAAGTAATAAGATAAATAAGGCTAACAAACTTACTCGTAATTCTATAAACAATACTGCATTTAAGAGTAATTATATCAGGTTGAAGCGAGAATTCGATATTCTTAACAAATGTTCTTACAAAAATTACATAGTTTCAGTTAAATCGAATTTAAAAAGGAATAGTAAGTGTTTTTGGGCCTTTATAAATAGTAAAAAGAAATCAATTGGTATTCCCAGCTCTATGCAATACAAGGGTTCTACATATTCTGATCTCCCGACTGTATGTAATTTATGTGGCAACTATTTTAAATCTAACTTATAAACAACTGCCATTGAAGTACATCCTCGAAGTACTGAATATTGTACGGTGAATTTCTCGCGGAGTGGAAAACATCCTTTATAATTCCTATTCACAAAAGTGGCCCAAAGCAAGAAATAAGTAACTATCGTCCAATTTGCAAACTGTCATCTATTCCAAAACTTCTTGAAAAAATTGTTTACGTTAAGTTGGCTTTTTTACTGAAAGAATATATTTCACCATTTCAACATGGCTTTGTTACAGAAAGATCAACAACTACCAATCTTTCAATTTTTTCCAATTTTATTTTGAATAAACTCGAAGAAGGATATCAAATCGATGTGATTTACACCGATTTTGCCAAGGCCTTCGATAGAGTCAGTCACCTAATTTTGATTGAGAAGATTGAAAGATTGGGTTTGCACTCAAGCATGTTGAAATGGCTGATTTCATACTTAAAAGCTCGTATAAAATTTGTATCTATTGACCAAATACTCTCGAACCCTATAAATGTATCATCAGGAGTACCCCAAGGAAGCCACTTGGGTCCACTTTTCTTTCTTATCTTTATTAAAGACATGCCAGACATCTTTAAAAATTCCGTTCGACTTCTTTTTGCTGATGATTTTAAATTCTTCCGATTCATAAAATCTGTCGATGATTGTCTTCTTTTACAAGATGACCTTCTTAGGCTAACAGAATGGTGTAAAGTTAACCAATTATTTTTATATCTCTAAATGTCACTGTTTTTCTTTTTTTAGCAACTTTTCACCAGTTTTCTACGAATACAAAATTGAGAACCATGTTCTTGAAAGAGTATCGGAAAAAAAAGGCCTTGGTGTGGTTTTTGATTCAAAACTAAAATTTACTAAACATGTGGAATACATTGTAGCCAAAGTTAACTCCATGTTAGGTTTTATAAAACGCAATTCTTAAGAATTTAAGGATCCATATACTCTAAAATTCCTATACATATACTGCTTATATTCGGTCCATTTTGGAATACTGTTGCGTGATATGAAATCCTTACTACAATATTCATTCCAATAGAATTGAAAATATTCATAAAATGTTTACTCGATTTGTAATATGGAAATTAGGCTGGAACATCGAAACTCCCTCCTACCCTACTAGATGCAAACTTCTTGCCCTTCATTCGCTTGCAAATAGACGAAAAGTCTTTTCAATTATGTTCATTAGCGATATCTTAAATAATCATATTTCTGTTATCTTTGATTGACATTAACGCATCTTCTCGACAGCTAAGAGAACGCTGTCTGCTCCGAGAAAATGAACATAGAGTTAACTATGCACTAAACGAACCTTTAACTCTCTGTGTTAGAGAAAATAAATTATTTCTGTAAATATTTATTTCAATTTTCATGCTAGTATAATAACTTTAAAAAATAACTTACTGTTATACTTTTTATTTCGTTAGTCTAATTGAAGATGTTAATGATCTCTAACTGATGTTAAATAAATAAATAAATAAATATTAAAGGTTATACCATATCCTCGCATAACAAGTCAGCGTTTCAGTAATATGTTTTTTTAGGATTGTTTTTAAGTTTTTTTCAATACTTTTATGTTGGAGAATGGTAAGTTTAGAACCTCATTTTTAATAAACCACGAACAATTTCCCAAAGAAGCAATAAAATAAGGATTTGGAGGGGCTCTTATAACTCAGAATAAAATAGTTTATTTATTTTCTTTAATTTAGAACTCTCATTAATTTTATTTTATTTATTTTCTAGCATGGTATATCATATAATAATAATTCACAATTTTTGTCTTCTTAAGATTATCAACACTCTATAGAAACTCCTACTCAGATTGGAACTCAACTAATATGTAATAAATTTTGTATAAGTTCTGGAACTCCATTGTGAAAAAATAACGGATCTACCATCAGACAAAACAAAAAGGGATATATGAATTGAGGTTTTGGAAAAAAAAAACAACAACAAATATATGATGATGAAGCGCAATTTAAGAAATTTTTGTTAATTCATACTTCTGAGCTAAACAAATAATATGCTCATCAGTTTCCATATATATGCCATACGTTTCAATTTAACCCTAATTTTAGGTACGGATAAAGAACAGACGTTGTCTGCGTTAAAAATAATATTTTATGATTATCATCTATAACGCAAGTAAACTCCAAATGTTGTAAATACTCTCAAAGCATCCTCTATATACTTTTGATCAACCATCAACCTACACACTTACCTAACTCAACCAGAAACAGAAACAGATACTTACAATCATAAACACACATATCATGTTGCTAACAAATTTTATCCTTAAAAACAATTAAGTTCAATTATGCGAAATCCTCGCTTTTCAAGTGTTTCAAGTTCTATCATATATGTACGTACGTATATTATAGCAAAGCACAACCAACAATCGACACACATATACACACAGAAAACTTAGTGTTCAATGTTCATTCATGTGAGTATAAGATTGTGTACTGAAAATTATGATATCCTTTCTACTCCACATATGGCACATTAATTTACTCACAAAAAGGCCTCCCAAACAGGAAACGAAAAAAAAAAAAAAAAAAAAAATGGATCCTTCGGTCCCTATAACCGAACCAACGAACGAACGAATGAACGTTTCGAGTACTTTATTACGTCAAACTCATAACAATGAAGACATTCTGAAGCGATGAAACTATCTATTCACATGCGATACCTCCATTAAATACATTAAACCATCGGAATTTCATTCTCAATAGAGTGTGTAACCAACAATTCGCGCAACTGAAAAACCACCACCACCAGCTACACCATCATTCACCCTCCTTCCGCATAACCCTTATATATGTATGTATGTATATGGCCCTATATATATCCTTGAAGAGGATCCACAACGGAGGTCGTCACGCCGTGCTACGCCGCGCCTCGCTGCCGAAGTCCTTTTATCATCTTATTTCCTATGACTTTTCCCAACATAGAAAAAGCGAAAATTTAAACCCCAATTAAAATTGTTCATTTAGGAAGCTCTCTATGACTAGGACACATTCTTTCCAAAAACCCAGAACTATTATTATGCCATTTCGAATAGGAACGCGACCAACTGCCTTCATCCCGGAAAAGTGGCAGTTGGCAGAAATTTATATATGTATGTATGGATGTAATGTATAGAAAAAGGCTTCACTGCAGAGTCGCTATATATACATATAAAAGGTTTTCAACGAATTCCCAGAGCTTAATTGAATGTCTTTTGTATTCTAAAATAAGAGTAAAATATTTACCCCGTTTAGATAGAAAAAAAATTGTAGCTTTGCAAAAAGTATACGAAAATGAAAAAAATATAGCAAAAACTTTATTGACTATTTTTTTTTTTTTGAATAATGAAAGCCTCGCTATACATATTGGATTGGATATAAGCAGTTGAAAAATAGAAAAATGTTGAATATTAAGAAACTACCTTTTGACACTTAAATTGTTGTATAAGAGCCACCACATCTGCTTTTTTTTCTCAACAAAAAAACATTAATTCATTTAATCTACGAGAAGAATACTTAGCACTATTTAATTGAAGGTTTCCAATTAATTTATTATTGTAGTGTTAAGTTCTTCTACATACTACGTAATACACATAATATACCTTTAAAGTTTGTCTTGACTTCTACTCGCTCATAAATCGAGTGCTAAATTAAAATAATGGAGAAAACAGATTCACAACGATAGTGCAATCTAAGTTACGTGAGCTTTTAAAAAAAGGTTTAAACAATTTCCCATGGCTATAATACCAGTACCAGTTAAACTAGAAACATGAATTTTCATATTCTACACCTAAATACTTTTTTATTTTAGAGAAAATCTAAAAAAAAACTTTTGAAAAATCTATGGTTTCCTTCCCGGTGAATTCAGGTTGCATTTTCGTAACGTTCACCGTAACGTACATATCAAAATTCTTTCATGGAATTTTAATCAATTTTTTTTTCAATATTTTTGTGAACAATCGAAAATGTTCTCGGTAATTGGGACTATTTCAGATTTTTGGGGAGGTAACCAGTTTAAATAAATTTAATCGAAAGATCATCATTCACTTTAAATAATTATATTAAATTATATGACGGTCGTTTAATGTGATTAAAAACAAAAATTAAATTAAAACATAAATCAAATGGAACAGTGATTCCGAAACGCGTTGTAAAAATTAATAAAAATAACAAAGTTGTGATATATTTAATAAATTTATTTATTTATTAAATTAAAAGCTTTATTTCTTTTATTTTCATACTAGCTGACCCGCCCCGGCTTTGCAAGGGTTTAAAAAAAAAAACAGGTATTGTAAGAAATTTACAAATTATGTTAATCAGGAATTGTTTATATTTGGAACTCATAGGATCTGTGAATCCAAGCAATATTCGCTCTGCATACATACCCACCTATATATTTTTCGAATTTTTTTGTGGTTGAAAGGAATTTGTAAAAGAGTCGGTTGTTTTTGTGATTGTGTGTGACAGTTGCAATTTTGAATCAAATAATGGTCAATTCGGAAATTATAAGGATTAATAAAAGAGCTCAAATATCATCGTGTTTAAATATAAATTGTGATTAGGTTATAATTTCAAAATGTTTGCATTTTTTCTTTATAATCTTATCTAGAATTATTTTACAACTATCGGTCGGCTGTTGAAAGATCTGTAAATGTTTTTTTCCATACATTTTTTTCCTCCATAAGACCAAGGATCTTTAAAACGATTGTCAACTAAAGTTGGGCTTTGTTCAACTTTTTTTGCGGTATTGCGGTTGGAATAAACATTTTATTTTAGCTTTCTTAAATTGTAATACTATTATTATGTGCACATACCACTTCTTAAAGTTTTTTTTTGAGTATTCCTTTAATTGTTAAATCCATACATATTTATTTTTAATTTTCTTTTAATATATTAATTTTTTTTTTTATTTTCTTTAATATAATTATTTTTATATGTGCACATTGCACAATGCACTTACACACTTACCTATACCACTTATTATTGTACTTTTCATATTCTTTATAATTTGTACTTTTTTTTTAAATGTTCGTTCAATTAATTTTCTTCAATTGAAATATGTACATGCATATATTTCCTAGAAATTATTTTTTTTCTTTTATTTTGTCTACTAAATTATTGAAAAATGAATTTTAATCACAATGTCCGTTCACCGTTGCAGTGGGCGGATTTTCCTTAAACAATTTTTTAAACCATCCTGGTTCTATTAGGAACAAACATTTAAAATTTCAACTAAATTGGTTCATTAGTTTTCGAGTCTTTGCCTCATACAAACATTTTTTCATTTTTATATTTATAATATAGATGAAAAATTTAATGTGACCTTTGAGTATGAAAGTGGTGGCTTTTGACGTTTTAGAGTCATTCGAAACATCTGTCACATTGACAGGAAATCTTAATGTGATAAATTACAAATGTATGTATACTTATACTCAAAAGTGTTAAAATGTGAAAGACGTCGCTGGTTTCTGTAAGGGAACTAGGAAATAAAAAATACGTTAGTTATGGGGGCCTATATTTTATGCCACCTGGTAAAAACGTATTTTAATAAAAGGTAGTACATATTACATTATATTAAAAAATAAAAATTAACCATAGCACCGCGGTGCAGAAATGCATGCATAAAAGTTTAAACTAAAAAATGGTAGAAATTTGATATAATATTTAAAAATAAATTAACTAATTGAAATCTGAATCTGAAATTGTTTTGACACCAACGCTATGTACCGCCCATCTGATTTCTTCAATAAATCTTAAATTATGAGAAATAATTTCAAAAATCATAGGAAACAAAATAGATAATCCATTTTTAAGTTCTTATTAATGCGGAGTTAAATAATAAATTTAAAAAAAATATATACCGGTATTTTCGACAAATCGAATTTTCAAAAAATTATTTTTAATTTTTTTTTTTGTAATCCAAAATTTGTTGTTTTGAAAATATTGTTCAAATTTATAAGAAGCTCTTGTGTAAGAAATTTCATTAAAATCAGTTCAACAGATAATGAGATAGTCGAAAACCATAAAAAATGGTTCTATGAGAGACACCATTTTTAATCGATTGATAAATATTTTTCAACAATTTACTTCTATAAGCCTAGTACACAGTTCAAGAGAAAATTAAATTTCCATACAAAAGTGACGCCTAGTTCATTGGTATGAAATTCACAACAAGAAGTGAGTACCAAAATATGAAAATGAAATATGAACCGGTTCTTCAATCAATTTCACGGAAATTTTCCATTTCCCAACGTACGACCACTAGGAAAAAAACTAAGGTGTTGTGGAAATTGGTGACATTAGTCAATCAATTTGTTTTACTCAAAATATAAATAAAAGAAATTATTTCGAATTAAACAATTCTGTTTTATGGCGTTTATATTTTCATCAAGGAGGAAAAAAGAGCAAAACATGCATTTTAAACACTTTTTTTTCGAAACTTTTCAAAATTACGAAGTCATTCAAATTAATATTTTTTTTTTCATTCAAAGTGAGTATTAGAAATTCCAAACTGAGTATCAAAAATTCATGTGAAGAATTAATTGTGGGTTCATATTAAATGTCCACGCGTATTTTGTTAAGTTTTTATTTTTCATTTCACGGGAGGTGAGTACTAGGCTATACTGGAAACTATGTACCTATTTATATTTTTCGTATTGATAGTAGCTCAAAATCGTAGGAGTCGTTTTTGATTCTCTCTACCAGGTTTTACACACTTTGTATGGTAGGTACTATAAAGTCCAGATAAATTAAAATATCAGACAGTTTAATATTTATAATAGTTTTATTTAAAATAACAAAATAACAATCTATGTATATTGATGTTTTATTTGCTAATGAATATTTTTCAATAAATATCAAAATCATTATTTCAAAAGTTATTATGTTTTAAAATAATTTGTAACAGTATATTTTAAATAGAGTAAGTTAAGTTTACGTTAAGTTAAGTTATTACAGTTCGGCCATCCTGAATTTACAATCGACCTCGATTGTATATACAATAATTATACTAACTTAAGTGTTGCCTTCAAAATCCAAACTTTTTTGATCAATTTTTACAACAGACTCAGCCCATTTTTTCAATCTAGTCGAATCTAAAATGCCATGATATGGTATCTGTGTTACTTGAAAACCTTCAATATCTTCTATTAGGTATCGGTCATTATCTAACTTTTTCTTAACAATATATGGACCGCGATATTTAGGTGACAATTTTTTGTTAGTTCCAACTGAAGTGTCAACATTTTTGATAACCACAAAATCTCCAACATTAAATTGTTTTGCTAAGGAATGGTGCTCATTAAAATAGTTCAAATTATACAATTGTGACTTTTCAATTGATTCAGAAGCGTCTTTTCGCAATTTCACTAAATCTGCCCTTTGAGGATTTGTATACTTCTTATCCAAATACTCAGTCAACTCATCGACAACACGTCCACGCTGTTCAACACCAAACAACAATTTGCTCGGCGAGACTTTAGTACTTGCATGATTAGTGTTATTAATAGCATATTCTACTTTATTAAGTTTTTGTCGCCAGTCAGTCTGTTCAGGAGATTCTGTTAACTTTGCCAACATCGCCTTCATATCACGATTGACTCGTTCTACTTGGCCATTCGATTGTGGTGATGCTACAGCTACTTTAATATGCTCAATATTATATTTACTTATAAAACCACTAAATTCTTGAGAGGTAAAACTAGTACCTCGGTCACTTATTATCCTACGGGGACGGCTAAAGTAATCAAAATAGCGCTCAAGAGCATTAATTGCTTCTCTTGTTCCAGGTGCATTTACTGGATATAACTTGACAAATTTTGTAAACCCATCTATAACTACAAATACATATTTGCTTTTTGAAGTAATCGATGGCAGTGGTCCGAAATGGTCTATATGTATAGTATCAAAAGGCTCTGATCGCTTTGGTATGCTGTATAAATTTCGCTCATTATTTCTGTGGGGTGTTGAATTAAATATACATTTCAGACAGTTTCTAATTAATCGACTAAGTTTATCTTTTATATTGGGAATCCAATAATGTTTCAAAAGTTGACTAGCACATTTGTCAATTCCTAAGTGTCCACAGTTTTCATGTATTGATCTTATCACATTTTCTTCAAGTTCTTTTGGAACATACAGTTGGCGTCTATTTTGAAGCCCAATACGAAAAACTAAACCATCTTCTAAAATATACCCAGGTACTTCACCTTTCTCTAACCTATCTCTAATTGACCGTATATTTTCATCACGTGATTGAGTGATTTGAATATTTTTATCTATGCCTTCTGTTGAAATAGCGGCAACGATTGGCGAACGGCTAAGTGCGTCAACATGTGCCATTTGTTCACCTTTTCGATGTTGTACTCGGTAGTCGTAGTTTTCAAATATCAGAGCCCATTTGGCTATACGGGGATTTACATCCTTTTTTTTCAGTGTCTGAGATAGTGCTTCGCAATCAGTAACAATAACAAATGGTAAACGATCAAGAAAAGTATTAAAGCGTTCCAAAGCATAAACTACTGACAACGTTTCTAGCTCAAAACTTATTAATTGGGACTCTCCGTTGGTAGTCTTTTTGGAAAAGAAAGCGACTGGATGGAACTTATTATCATCTTGCTTTTGCATTAACACAGCACCAAATCCATGTGAACTTGCATCACAATGCAATTCTGTTTCTCGCTTAGGGTCATAAATGACAAGTATTGGAGATGATATCAACATATTTTTCAATTGTTCAAAGGCTACAGTACACTCTTCTGTCCAAATGAATTTTACATCTTTTTTTAATAAGTTCGTTAACGGTCTAGCAATACATGAAAAACCAGGAACAAAACGTCGAAAATACGAAAAAAGACCGTTACATCTTTGGACTTCTTTAATATTTTGCGGCATCGGGTAGTTGCGAATGGCTTCTAAATGATTATTATTCGGGCGAATTCCATTTCTATTTATGCTATAACCAAGGTATTCAATCTCATTAAATGCAAATTTACATTTCTTCATATTTAATTCTAAACCAGCTTCTCTAAGTAATAGTAATACTTTGTTAAGAATCTCAATATGCATGTTCATGTTATCAGTTGCAATAGAAATATCGTCAAGATAAACAATAACTAAACCTTTATCAATTAATGGCTTTAACGTTAAATAAATATATCTTTGAAAAACAGCGGGTGCATTTTTGAGGCCGAAAGGCATATAAACATATTCATACTGCCCAAAGGGTGTAACAAAGGCTGTATACTTGATAGATTCTTCAGATATCTTAATATGATGAAATCCATCTTTTAAATCTAACGTTGTAAATATGTTCTTATTTGCAAAATATTCTAAACAATCTTCTATCAATGGCAAAGGGAAATTATCTCTTACTGTGTGTTTATTTAAACCACGATAGTCAACACACATTCGAATTTCCCCATTTTTCTTTCTCACTAATACAAGAGCTGACGCATAGGGTGAGTTACTTTCTCTTATAATACCCTTCTCCAAGAGTATGTCAACTTTTTTCTGAACTTCAATACGTTCAAAATAAGAAATCCGTCGAGGTCGACAGTACATTGGTACGTCTTTTGTTAAATTAATCTTCATACAATAATCTGTTACTTTTTTCTCTACCTCGAATTTCGAAAAGTGTTCGTCGAGAGCAATCCTAATAGCATTTGAATGAGCTGAATCCAAAAACTCATTTATATTTATTTCAAAATTTTGCACATAACAGCCCGTGACTGCACTTATCAATACATCTAAATCAACAAAGTCATTTACTTCTTTTTCAGCTTTTAGTTTAATCAAATCTAATTTCTTTGTGTCAAAAATGAGTGGAACTTCTTCAGTCGGAACTTTACAATTTTCGATTTCAATCATATCATCTAAGTGGGGTTCACAACTACGTTCTACTTTGTTTGGATTTTTTAACAGATCAAAAGACATAAGTGCACTAAGTGTTTCTTTTGATAATTTTACTAATTTATTTTTTATTTCATATTCTTTTAATTTCATTAATAAACCAATATTATAAACTCTTTTTAAACGACATAAGTAAATGTTAAATTTATATAAGGCATCGCGTCCGATTAGCAAAGGTACAACAGATTCGTCATCTGGAAGAACAATAAATTCATGCGCTATTATCTTTCCTCGAAATGTAACTTTACAATTTATTGTGCCGTACATAGATAAATATTTATTACCCATCCCTCGGAATAAGGTAAGCTTCTTCCTTTCTAAGACGAATGGTACCAAGGACTTTCGTATGAAACTACGAGGACTACCAGTATCAAAAAGAGAAAGACAAGTCTTAGGCTTAGTGCACTTATTTCGTTGATCAAAGAAGGCAACACTTACCAATTGGAACGCCTTCAACTTCTCTACTTCCTCATCAATTCTATTGTCTTCTGGATAGCAGTCATCTTGTTCTTCATTTCTCTTGTTGACACCAGCAGTTAAGCACTTCTTTTTTGGACAGTTTTGATGGAAATGTCCAATTTCGTGACATAAAAAGCAGGAATTTGGCGGACGTTTCGGCTTTGGACACTGGGTCTGATAATGGCCATACTGTGAGCAATTGAAGCATCGAATTTGCTCAACACTATTACTTGGAAGTTTGTTTGTCAAAACAGGAACATAAGGTTTCTTTGGCGTGGCAGCGGTTATACCGCCAGTGGTTTGGATGGCAGGAACAGAAGTTTTCATCAGGTTACTCGTACGCATTCGTCTCTTCTCATATCGGTCCAATAACAACTTAAATTGTCTAAGAGATGTCGCACTCATCAATAAAGCAACATTACTACTGCGGTCATTTAAACCCTCAATGATGCACTCTATTACTTCTGCCTCGGGAATATTTGCATGTGAGGCAATTTCTTGCATTTCTATTACATACCTTCTGACGGATTCGTTTGACTTTAGAGTACGTGATTTCAAATGTTGAAATACCTCGTTCATTGTATAAACTCGGCCAAATTCTTCTATTAAGGCATTCTTCAGATCTTCATATGTATGAACAGCGGTTGTTCGTAAGAATAGCTTTGCTGTGCCACTGAGTATTCTTCGCACACTCACAAATTTGTCACGGTCATTACATCCAAACAGTCCGAAAGCTTCTTCGATGTCTTCAAACCACTTACGAACGTCGTATGTATCGTCACCGTTGAAAGGATGTACCATTGCTTCGAATGCCAAAAAATCAAATTGCTTTGAAGTAATCACACCCAACTGGTCTTTTAGCTCTTGTAACTCCTTTCGCTTACGCAGCAACTCTATTTCTTTATTGATACGGACTAAGTCTTCATCAAGCACTTCATCTTCAGGTCTTCTTTGCACATCTAGATTTTCTGAAAATGAGTTATTTTCATGGCCTCGGTTTTCTTGTGAACATAAGGAGTTTTCCCTACGTCGATTATCATCTGGACATAGGGTATCATCAGGGCAGCGGTTTGCATCTTGACATAAGTTTTCTTCTGGATTTTGGTTCGAACATCGGGGATCAGCACTTAAGTTTATATTTGCTCCTCTTTCAATCAATAATTGATCATATATTGGCCTTAATTCAGCCACAGTTGCTGTTTTCTCAAACAGCACATTGGCTGCAGTCAAGGCCTCAATTAAAACTTGACGCTGAATATAAGCCATTTAAATTTTAATGTTTCTTCAAATCGGCTTTTTTTAATTCGTATCCCACTTCTGAGATTATAAAGTCCAGATAAATTAAAATATCAGACAGTTTAATATTTATAATAGTTTTATTTAAAATAACAAAATAACAATCTATGTATATTGATGTTTTATTTGCTAATGAATATTTTTCAATAAATATCAAAATCATTATTTCAAAAGTTATTATGTTTTAAAATAATTTGTAACAGTATATTTTAAATAGAGTAAGTTAAGTTTACGTTAAGTTAAGTTATTACAGTACCATTATTTTTGGCTATAAAAATTAATTCAAATTTTTAAAATCTGCAAGATAATATTAAAATACTGCTGGGTGCTAAATTTAAAAAAAGATCCGTCAAGTCGTTTTCGAATTACAGTAAAACCCGCTTAAGTGAAACTGCAAAATGTCACAGTCTTTCTTTCACCTAAGCGGGTTTTTCACTTAAACGAACCCCGCTTAAGTGAAAAAAATTGCACTTAAGCGGATTTAAAAGTTTCAGAAAGGGTTCTGACATATCAGAAATTCCAAAGTTCATGTTCGTGATGAAATTTGGTAGATGTGAAAAATAAAAAAGAAGTAAAAGCGTTCAGCAAATTTTTTGTTCCTTTCTATAAATTTTTTTTTTCACTTAAGAGAGCTTTTTTCAATGAAAAATATGAAATTTAACTAAAAATATGTTTCAGGTATAGGTATCCGGATTTTTCACTTAAGCGAGTTTCGATTAAGCGGAGTGTTATAAAGGTAATTGGTCGGCAAATACTCGGGGATGAAAAAAGTGTTTCAGATAAGCGGGTTTTTCCCATAAGCGGGTTTCTCTTAAGCAGGTTTTACTGTATTATATTTCCAAAAAAAAATCTTTGAAACTTTTATAAAAATCAAAAAAAAAAGACAATAGCTCAGTCGGAATAAACATTTGACCTGGAAAAAAAATGTAACGTACACTTTTATTTCACAATTCGTTAGAGGGAAAAAAAGCCGCTATCTTTCTTAAAAAATTGACTTGAATTAGAAAAAAATATTTAAAAACAACGGCAAACCTTTTTGGATTATAAAATTAATTTTTCAAAAAGTGTTCACTAAAATAATTTTACTTAAAAACAGAATAAAAGAATAGATATAAATCTGTTCTGCAATTCTGTTATTTCCTTTTATTTTGGGAAATAAAACCCACGGGCTTTACTGCCGTGGATCTTATTGCATTGCACTTTATTTTTGATATAAGCTCCTTTTATATATGGGGATTTCTGGATGTTCAAATTTCATATTCTCGTTTGCTGTATGTTCCAAGCTTAAATCAAGTAGATAAGCCGTATTTATATTTTCAAAATGCAAATGCATTGCCTCGTCTTATCTGTGGACATATTTGTCCGAAATTTTTTTCTTCATTATTTATTCCGGACTTTTACGAATGTCGCAGAATAATTTTAAATATTTAACCGTTAATTTTAAGGTGGTAGACCCATCTAAGGTAGATCTATCGATTGGGTTGCATTAAAATCTGTAACCTAACGAACTAAGTAATAGTTTGACGGTCGGCTCTCCGTACATATACAACAGTAGTGTGTAAAATTTGTTATTGCCAAAAGTTAGAGATATAATGTACATATTGTTCGTTAAAAAAAGTATTCCAGGTAAATAAGTTTTCCTTTATTAGTTATACTGCCTGGTACCTAATCATTGTAAATTTCAGACACACAAATAAAAGCATTTACTTTCATCGTTAGTAAAGTGATGGCTTATTAGCACATCCAAAAAGCAATTTAGGCAATTTTTCCTTAATCTTTCCATGTCAAGTATATGATACAATAAAAAAACAGCACTCATTATACATACAAATATAAGATGGGTATAGGTGGATATACTTTTAAGTTGTTTGTTGTTCTTTTGACTTGATCTATAATTTTTTTATCTGATGATTGAGACTAGATTATTGTCGGTATTTATACCAGATAATGTTTAATATACAATCTTCTTAGTACATTTATAATACAATTTACATTTCCTTTATTCAGTATATTTACATAAAATATTTTCAAGATACGTATCTTTTACAATCCCAATGGCATAGCTCTGAATATTATGAAAATTAAATTGAAATTGCCACAGCGGGAAGGTGCGGCGAGGCGGCCGGCGCGGCGTGGTGCGAGGCGAAGCGGGTGGTGACGGTCACTCCCCAGTGACTTCAAGCAGAAATAACTGAATTAAGGTTTCAACTTGGCTCTGCACCGAACCACAAATGGACACCCTCAGAGTATTAAGTTTAGATGTGCGTATACATATATATATTTAGAAGCAATAGATGATGAAGACGAACAAAAACCAGAGGGTTACCTTTTCCATTCCATTTGCTCGAAAACATTTGCACTCAGTTTGACTAATCCCACTTTGACTCCCAAAGATGTCACTACACTATACATACATAAAATAATATGTTGACGACGTTATATAGAGGAGGATTCCCGAAGTACATATATACAGGACGACATCATCAAACAACAACCATCGCTCAACAACAATACCACAAGAACCAAACCAGCGCCCCGGCATGGATAAATTTTAATATAACATCGCTTGGATGGAGTTCAATGAAGGAAATGGTGTAAGAAATATTGAATTTCTAAGGCGAAAAGCTTTAGCTTTAGCACAAGAACTCAGTCATGGGGGAAATTTATTGTAATGAAGAGTAAAATGCGCGTTTTATCGTCCTTCATCCTTGGCCCGCATCCGCTTACACGCGTCCATTGTCATCATCACCCTCGTCGAAACTTGTATAATAGTCGTAGATACATACACACACACTGACACACACACAAAGTTGGTTGTAGAAGTTGTTCTAGGGTAAAGAAATTCTATTCAAAGTTCCATTTTCAAGTTCTATTATAATGTAAGACTCCAATAGTGTGTTGTCGTCTTGGACAAGTCAGCACAAACAATCACTTGCAAGCTGATGGTAAAACCAATTCATCCACCCCTCTGTTTTTCTTCATCATTTTGATAGTTCATTTGGGATTGTATACACAAAAAAAAAAAAAAGCATTACTAGTGAGACGAAAAAATGAACTACTCACATAACTGTACAACAAAAAAGTGCTATACATTTTTTATTCGTATAAAATTATTGAAATATGTACATAAAAAAGAACACAGTTGGTTCTATGAATTTATTCTTTTTTCTACATCTTTTTAAAAACAACACATAATTTTACATCATTATTATTAAAAGCAACTGTTTTTTTTTTAACAGGTAACAATTTGCATTTTCAAGAATTTAAAAAAAAAATGTGTTTTTATGAAACAAACAAAAAATATAAATCACAATTTTACTAGTTTTGGTTGACATTTTCGAGAGACAATTTAGTTTCGTACAAGTTTTGGTAGTTTTAATTGCTGTATAATTTTGAGGCACTTAAAAAACAAAGTCAACGATTATTTTGATGCTTATATATAGATTATGCCTCAGTTGATATATTTAGCCAAAAAAACTCCATTTCGTTCCAAACTACAATAACTTTTAAAATTTCAATGATTAATTATTTTTGGCAAGAATTAATAATTGAACTTTATATTGGCACCAAAAAAATCACAGATTTTAAATTTAAAAATTATGGTAAAAATTATGAATTAAAATGTTCAATTATCGTTTTCAATAAAAGATATAACTCGCACCTTAGACATTTTAGCATAGCAGACATATCCGCACTCTCAGAAATAGTTGAAAACGCAATTTCTCTGTTAAAGTTGTGGCTTATTTTTGGACACATTTGTCATCATTTTCCAAACAGCGATTCTGGAACGTCGATTTTGTCAAGAAAATTTTTACTAATTTCACTAATGTGGCAAAAATTTTCATCTAAAAATTTTGTGAAATTCTAATTCCCACCTGTAATTTTAAGATCTGAAAGGATATGTACTTGGCGCCGTATGCAAAAAAAAAAAATATTTTTTTAAGCAGTGTATTGAGAATAAAAACAATTTTTACTAATAATTAAGTACTAAAGTAAATGACAACTCAATTTTATAAACAATATCAAATATTATAGTATGTATGTACAAGGTACACAATGTACAGGAAGTGGGGGCAAGACCGCACATGGGGGCAAGAACGTTTTTGTACTATGCTGTATGAATAAAAATAGAAATGGCAACACTTAAAATGAAAAACACGTGGCTTTTGGTATGCTCGATCAGGTCTTTCAGTATGAGCTAGTTCGGTTGAGATGCCGAGAAGTTACGGTAGTTTTTGTGATTTTTCGGCAAAACGTTATCGTTTGGGTGTAATTTAAGTTGCGCTCTTACCAGTAAAATACTTAAAATTATTAACTTTTTCTTTTTCTTACAGAAAGTGGATGTTGAAAATTATTTGTTGTGAAAGAAAAGAGACATAGAGAAAAAAAAATCCTAAGAAGCTCCGAGAAACTCAGGTAAGATCTGATTGGGGCAAAATCGCATATGAGCGATCTTGCCCCAATGCAGTCTTGCCCCTATACGGTCTTCCCCTATGCGGTTTTGCCCCCTGCTATAGCTGCCCTAGCTAACACTCAATCAACTTCAACAACTACAGCCTTCACTTTATCTTCTACAAAAGAGGTTTTTAAGTTACCTTTTGGGAAGAGAATTTCTTCTCAGAGAAAGACAAGTCGAGAGGAAACTGCAATATTGACAAGTTCGCCGTATAAAGCTGAGCTGGAAGCTCTGGAATTGCTAACAAAGGAAAAAAAAAGGAAGTCACCGTAAAAGCCAGGAAAAAAGCCAAGAGACAGGCTCCTAGGAATGTTGCTGAAAGCGAAGATGAGGACATCGGTGTTCCAGACTGCAGCT
The DNA here is from genome assembly GCA_929447395.1 of Epistrophe grossulariae. NCBI lineage: Eukaryota > Metazoa > Arthropoda > Insecta > Diptera > Syrphidae > Epistrophe > Epistrophe grossulariae. The sequence continues at coordinate 126,272,246 of OV839567.1, forward strand.
GCATCTTCTGCATGGAGCTTTTTTCCAAATCGAATACAACTGACGGCTGGATTTTATGCACCACGTTCCCTGGGTGGGCTCACGAAGCTTGCGCTGGAGTTGAAGCAGATGAAGGCGTCACATATATCTGTGACTTGTGTCAATAGGTTGCATTTTAAAGGAAAAAACGGTCTTGCCCCCAACAATCTTTGATGGGGCGGTTTTGCCCTCACATGGGGGCAAGACCGTTTTGTTAACGATGTTTTTTAAAAGTTTATTATCTTTTTTTGAGTAATTAATTTTTTTGTTATTATAATTAAAGTTCCTAAAAGAAATGTAAGACTTAGTGAATAACATATTTATTTTTATCAAAAGACGTTTTCTAATATGGTTTTTAAGGCAGCCAAACACTAAAGGTGCGGTCTTGTCCCCACTTCCATGCAAAATACCAAATATAATTTTAAAAATAAGTTTTGAAACAAAGATATTAAATTTATATCAAGATTTAGAGAAAAACTTCAATGGAGCTCGGAACTTTATCCAAGCGCATTTTATAAAGTAAACAGTTTTTGTGAAAACTGCGCTTTCAAAAAAAAAAATATTATTTTATACTTTATAATTAAATATTTTTTTATTTTTTGAAAATGGAGTTCTAATAAAAACTATATTCTCAGAAAAAAAAGTCTTTCGTTCAAGTGCATTTTATGAAGTAAACAGAGAACAAATTACACAACATAATAATTATTATATATCTCTGACCATGCCAAGAAGTCCCACTTTCAATCGGAAATAACTTATACAAAGTGAATTTATATCCCACAAAAAAGTGAAGTTTTTTCTCACCTGCAGTGGAAAAAAACTTCATCAATAAAAAGTGAAGTAATAATTTCCCATTATATGTATGTATATATGTGAAGTTATTTCCCATGTGAAGGTAATTTCCGTGCAGTTAGTTCCCTGCATCCCTGAGTAATGCTACTTCTTTGCCACCATATGCAGGTTTTTTTTTCTGGCGCCATTTAAATTATAAAAATTGTAGTATTCAATATTGTTTTTATCTTTAAAAAAACTTATGCTGTTTTTGTAATTTAAAGATTAAAATTTCACTGCAACACTTAATTAAGATTGCACATTTCCTGCACTGAGTTGTAAAGGTATATTAGGTGTGTTCCTTTGGGCCTTGCAAAGTACTTTTTATAACATCCCAGTAGATGATGAATGGAACGCTTTAATTTTTGCCGAAGAAATATCTAACCTCAATGTAGACGAAGGCAAAAAGTTTGTATTTGTTTTTTATTTTAAATTATAGAAAACATCAACAACAGTAATTTACTATGTAATTTCTTCTACTGAAGGTGTCGGTTTCTTGCGTGGATTCATTTCGTTACTACATTATTGAAGTTCTTTGAACTACTTTGACCATAGAGTAGAAGTAGTTGAAAGCAGCCTAAAGGAACACGCCTATTATCACCTCAAGGGCAGATTCAGAATTTAATTTCTATGATTAATGAAAAATTAAATTTATCTTATTATATCGTCTTGAAGCTTAAATTTTTCAGTTTTTTAAAAAAAATGTGCATTTGAAAAAAAAGGCTGCGAATATCATTGCGACATCATGTATGTACGCATAGGTACCTGAACTGGGTATTTTTGTGGAAAGCTTTAATAAATTTTTGTTCACTTACCTTGCCTATTAAAATTTCTTTTTATTGGAAAATAACTTTCAAAAATGACTCATTGTGAACAATGATTTTGCCCCGTCAAAAAGACAGAAAGCGAATCCGAGGTTTTTTTCCTCAGTATTTGGACAGAAAAACTAAGAAATCCTGGGCATGTAAATTAGATTGCTGCTTAGGTTTCCCAGATCTCATATTTTATGAACTTGCTTATTCAAAAACAAACACAATGTTCAACAAATAAACACACCTACGGCTATTCCTCCTATTATTTTATAAGGCGAAAGAATTCTTTTCTTTTATGTTCATGCGGCAAAAAATATTCATAAAATTTGATTTTTTTGTAAAAGAATAACAAAAAAAAAATAACAGCAATATCAGTTGTTGATGTAATTTTTGGGTGAGTTTATTTTATTCTTCTTTCTAAATTAAAATTTGCGGAAATTAAATAAGTTTTTTCGAAATAAACACCACAATATGTGTTATATTTTATGTTATCAAATGTGAAATTAAAATTTTGATTGAAGTTAATTGAGTATGTTAAAAATTAAAAAAAAGTGAAAGAGTCATTGTGTTGATAATATAGCCAATCCCTATTTGGACCAGTGGACCATATTTGACACATGGTTTTAATTTCTAGTCAAAAAAATATTTTATTTTGGCCCAGCCTATCGCAGGAAATGAATTTCTTTATTTCAATGATTGAACTACCTTATCATTGATCATTGAAATCTTATAAATCGTTTTATGTGAAAGGTAAGGCCAAAATGAATTATTTTGCTGACTAGAAATAATAATCGAGTCATCAGCTTTTTATTGACATCAAAATAATCACTGATATCGCTTTTTTAGGGCCTCAAAAATGAAAATTAAAAATTTTCAATGATGAGTTTCAATGAAAGCTATAACTGGCCCCTTACCCTACAATTTACATATCTCTTTTTATATTGAAATAAGCTGAATAAATAAATGGCTATGGAAAGGAGGGCATCAAGACTCAATGATTTTGAGTTTTGTAAAAAAGGTTGTTTAATGTCCTCAAATTGTCTGCTATGTCCCGTAAATATTGAAAAAATATTGCAAATTTTTAGGAAAAAGAATGTTTTTTAGTTCCCAAAAAAAAACATATGCGAAAGCTTTGCTATTTTGTGCTCGGCTCGTAACGAAGAAAAAAGAAAATCGCTTATCTGAAATTCTTACAACCAAACATAAATTTTACGAGGCTTTCTTAACGTGATTTTCAAAAAAAAAATGTGTTCAACTTATGCTACTAAGAACGGAAAATCGGATGATTGCAACTTTAAATTTTACGAAGCGCATATTGATGCCAATAACAACTTTTTGAAGTGTTAACATCTATGCCGGCGGTAGGGTGAACCAAAGACGAGATCCTCACGTGTAATATGTTCCGTGTCATACATTACCGTGTCTATTTTTTTAAATAGAGAATGGCAGCGCAAATTTCCCGCAAGGCACTTCGCAAAATTTTCAAAAAACCACTCTAACGATTTTCAATTTTGTTTGCCTTAAATATTATTTTATCAAAAATTTTGATACTCGTACGGCATCTTTATTTTCAGCTTAAAACATTTTAAGAAGTTGTTTCAGCAATACAAAGAAATTTTTCATATTTATTAAAATCAATTTTAATTCACAAGAATTCCACTCGAACAAGTTCATACGATCCAGTTGTGTATTGTCAAATCAACACATTGAAAATTAATGTTTATTTTAAGAATCCAAAAAAAATTAAATTTAACAAGGATGAAAGTGTCCTTCGAGGCATATCCATCTAGTTTCAATTTTACTCCCTTTATAGTAGGATCTTAAAAATTCTTTAAGACATTTTGTTTTATATATATAAAAGTACCTACCATTATAATTCCCATCCTTTTGTCATTTTCATTTCGTTAAGTCAGCACCTTTTTCTCATCTGTTAGAAAAATATATATAGACAAAAAGAAATCACACCCACATTATCGATCAAATATACTTTACGGCGGCGACAGATAACGAGCGTGTGTTTTGCACGAATCAATCCTAATTACCCGTTAAGATTTTTTTTTTGTTGCTTTATTCCAATAAACCCCATCTTGCCATTTTCTATTTCAAGTTTGGTTAAACACAAATCGTCATCCATCATTTGAGAAACAGCTTCACATGTAAAATTTCTAAAGGCTGCTTAATGATGTTAAGGACATTCGTCCTTTATATAAGCAGCCCGGAACATACATATGTAAGTACATAACAAAAAATAAATAAAAAACACCTCAATTTCATGGAGAGAGTGATTTCTCTGTGGCGTCATTCGATATTTCTTAAAAAAAAAAAATTTACACCAGATAAGAGATTGTGTAATATTTCATTTTTCTTTTCATGAATTACTGTTATCTTTTCAAGTTCGGCGAGAAAGTTTTTTTTAGAATTGAAAGTTTTTTAAGTTAAATTTACTGATTCAATAAAGTCTGACGATATACTTGTAATGTCTTTAAAACTTTTTTTCTTTTTTTTTTAACTTAAAAAAAAAAAAACAACTTAATCGTGATTTTTTTTTCTATATAAATTTTTAAATAAAAAAAATATTAAGCTGAACTTTCTCTCACACAAAAATAAATAATATTTATACGTTTTCGGGTAGCAAGTCATATCAACCCAAACTAGATTTCTTGTGATATCCAGGGTAAATGAATAATGGAAATATTTTTTTTTTTTTTTGCATTAATTTTCTGAATTTCACTAACCAATAAATGAACAAAATGTGATTACCGATATGCGTCAATACTTCAAAACATTATTATTTTGCACCTCGAAATGAACAATTACTAATAGAAATATAGTTCATAATTTTGTTATTTATTCTGCATGTCAACCCAATTTTGTTATTTTGAACAGTTTTTATATTCACGGGACTGACAGAACTGACACGGAAATGACAAAATTCTATCATGGTAAAGCCGTGAACAGATTGGTATTTTTGCTCACAACGTGAATGACGACCGTGCTTTTGAAATAGTTTGGAGAAAATAAGTGGAGAGTTTTCGTTCACGAGCCGTGAACCAATTCCCGTGCAAAATGTTCGGGAACTCTCTGATTTTGGGTGGTCAATTATTGACAATTCGTGGGTAGATATAAAAAGAAAATATAAAAAAAGTTTGAAGCCATGTTGCGATGCCTTTTTTGTTTTTTCTCAAAAGCATGCCCATCAACTTAAAACAAAAACTTCAGTAATTTTTTTTTTAAACGCTACCATTTTATACTGTATTGTGTTGTATTGCCTCCTCTAAGGGTTGCAAGTCTCCTATCAACTTTCCTCCCATCCGTCCTTCCTTACTCCTTCTCGCAACCTCTAGTGCCTTTATCCATTCTTCCCGCCTCCATCTTTCGTCCATTATATCCCTCATTTTTTCCCTTATTGATCTCCCTTCATCTCCACCTGACCTGCATCTTTCTATCACATGTTTCCACGTCTCATGGCTCACCTTCACACACTCTGCACATTCTCTCTTCTTCTTGATTAGAGTACCATCTTTCTCACCTCATTCCCTAGCCTGACTCTCGCTATTCACTTTGCTCTATCTGCCTTCCATCCCGCTTTCAATATTGCGAGATCCCCTCGGTCATTACTTCTTTATACCACCTGTTATATCTGGATTCCATTATTGAATCCCGTCTTTCCTTCTCCTGCTCTCTTATGCTTTCCCATTCTACTCTCTCGTATCATGTCATACTGTCTCCTATTCCTTCCATTCCTGTCGTTCCCATTCTCCCTTGTTCCCATCGTAATCCTCTCTTGCTTTCATCCCTCTCTCTCTCTCTCTCATCTCAACTAAACATATCCTCGCTTCTTTTTCCACCTGTTAATTTGTCTTTAATATTTTCTTAAAACACTTGAACCGATTTTGATCAATTTTTTAAAAAATTTTTTTGAGAGCTTAATTATTCGAAAATGACTTGATCGATTTTTAAAAACTTTGCACCTAGCAGTTTTTTAATATTATCTAGCAGATTTCAAAAAAAATTGTTCTTATAGCCAAATATTACGGTAGATAAGTCCAATATGGACCTATCACGATAACTAGAAAACAAAACATAGAACACATTATAATCTAGAATAACAAAAATATCGAAAGTCAAAATCTAGAATGACAAAAATCTCGAAAAACCATTCACTTTTGAGACAATGCTTAAGATTTCGCGCGTTGATCTATCATGCTCATATTATGATTTTAAAAATATAATACTATAACTATGTATATTATATATGAGAAATGTGGAAATTCTAGGATTTAACATTAAAACATAAAATTTTTCGGCGCATCTTCATGATTCCCTCCAATATACAAATGTCTAAAATTCGGTAAGGAAAATCTCATTTTCTAATACGATTTTGATGAAAAATTTTATGTCTGCTCATATCAGCGCCATCTGCCACAGTTTTGAAAAAAAAAAAAATGTATCTGTCGATTCAAAATTATATCTCACATAGAACCATTTTTTTATTTTCGAATATGTTGAACCGATTGTAATGAAATTTTTTACACAGGAGCAAGTTCAAATTATATTTCATTTCAAAATTTTCAAAAACAATAAATTTTGGATTTTTAAAAAAAATTTCAAAATTATTTTCTGAAAAATCGATATTTCGAAAATGGGTTGATAATTTCTTCAAAATTAATTTTTTTATTCCGCATTAATAAATACTAAAAAATGGGGTATTAATTTTTTATTTTCTTAAAAATGTTAACAAAATTTTATATACATATTATAGAAAATTCGATTTTTTAAAAAACCGCTCCAACGATTTTAACTTTTTGTTCTCATAAATTGAGATTTATTTAAAAAATGAGGTGACATACTTAGCGTTGGTATCAAAACAATTTCGGAGGTTGTTTGAACAATTTATTTCTGTTTAAGATTTTTTAACAATTTTTCAGTCTAACCGTCAGGTGGATTAAAATACAGGCCAATTTATTTCTTTTAAAATTAGATCTAAACTATTCATTGTGATAGCGTATAAGAGCAAGTTAGTTGGACCCAGTCGTGCATTTTATTTTTTTTATGCTTTTTGGAAAATGACCAATGAGCAATGGGTCCCGTTATTGATGTGATTTAAGCAATTTTTTACGGATTTGTTTTTAGTCAAGAAAATGACAATTTTGCTGGGAACATGTTACTTAAATTCCTTTAACTCAACTTTTTATACCTCTAAAAATTAGGTATTAGTCACCATTGTTCTTTTTGATGTGTAAACATCTATACTGGCGGTAGGGCGAAAAGAAAACGTAACGTAACGTTGTAAACGTGATCATGGTCGTGGTCGTGATCGTGATTCTGAGCTTTACGAAAATTGAGTGCGTTCAACAATATGTACGTTCAGTAACTAAACGTTGAGTATTTATATTCGAAATCGAAAGGTCGAGTTCAGTTCGGGTTGAAATTTGGTTGGCTGCTTAGAGGATATATTAAGCCCCTATTACACGATGATTCTTTGCGTCTGACTCTATTTGAACATAATGAGTGCGAAAGAGAAAAAAGGTAAGATGGAAGACCAGTTGTCCTGTGAGTCGTGGGCCAAGTTTTACGAGACTCTTTTTAACATTTCTTTAGCATTAGGCTACGCGCAAACCACCGCGATGGCGGTGTCGATCACGATAAAAATGTGGATCCGTATTTTGTATTCTTTGCATTACTTTTTTTCAATTACATGACTGCTTTGAGACCAGGGGCCTATTTCACGGAACATACATCACATACATTGTATGAAAGTATGTACCTTAAAGTAGACGCCAAAGATAGCTCAGTGTAAATTTTGAATTTTTTGAAAAACTTTACGTCAACTTAGAAAACGCATAATTTAAAAAAAAATTAAAATTTACGCCCACTCATCTCGTAGTCGTGATTCTTATCTTGTAGCCGTGGTCGTGATTTTGATTCTGAGCCAGAGATTAGTCTGCTATTACACGATGCATCTAGACGCATGCGACTTTTCGAACTACGTAAGTACAAAAGAGAAAAAAAATCGAAAAGATGAGACGGAAAAAAAGTGACCTGTGTCGCGTGAGTAAAATTTTCGATGCAACTATTTGACGTTTCTCTTTTCTCTTGTCCGTTTTTTACTGTTCTGCTTCATATGGTTTTGTTGTTCAAAGAGTAAATTTCGATGCAACGCACTGTTATTGATAGCCTTATGGCTTATAGGCTATTGCTTTTCTTGACTGATATTCATTTAAAGGCACACAAACCTTTCTTTCTTCAATTTATCTAATAATGAAAATAAAATTGAAACAGAAAAAGTTTTTTTATTGCTTGAGCACAGCCCAACACGAAAATGAAAAATAAAGAGAACTGTCGAATTAGATTTATGACTTTGGTTTCAATGTGTAATAGCGCTTGAAATAGCGGACGAAATAACAAAGAAGAATTCGAAGAAGGTGCATGCAACTAGCTTCATCGTGTAATAGCAGACTTATGAATTATCCATAATCTCTGTTCTGAGCTTCACGAAAATTGATTGCGTTCAACGCTATGTAGGCTCAGCACTGATCTCTATAATACACTGGATAGTGAATAGCCTATAGTGTATAACAGTTTTTGTGAGCCAATTTTTGAAAGGGTACTGGCCACGACCTCATATCTCGCTCCATACGAACGAAAAAAAAGAGATGGAAGATATTTGCCGTAATTGAACATTTATTTGATGTCAGTTGATGCCGACAAGCATTCAGTTTGGGTTGAAATGTGGTTGGTTGCTTAGACCATATAGTACATGGACTGCTCTTTCATCATGGCTGTAGGGTTTCAACATAGAAGGCCGCCTTTTTCGGCAAATTAGACGAAATAAGGTCATTCTGTCTTAAGGTTTTGTGTTCACATTGGACTACTTCCAGCAACTTTTGTAGTCTCTGTACTTTTTCTCACTCCCACCTCATGGCGATAAAGCGGTGGCCAAGAAAAATACAGAGCGTCAAAACAAGTTGCCGGAAGTAGTCCAATGTGAACACCGTCAATGAAATTCATGACATTTCCACTTCAGGTGAGAAAGAGATGCCTTTCTTGACCAACTCTTTCTCGCAACGAAGTAGGAATGAGAAAGGTATACAAAGACGTCAAAAAATTTCAGTTGAGGCAGTCTAATGTCAACACTTTCATTGCAGGTTCGTTCGAATTAGAAAATAAGTGTCAAATCCCATTAGAGGTTCGCTACGGTGCCAATAGATTGAAAACATAATTTTAGAACTTTCTACTGTCAGTTGGGACTAGATTAAATTTCATTGACGGTGTTCACATTGGACTACTTCCGCTGTTTTCTTTTGACGTCTCTGTACTTTTGCTCACTCCCACTTCATGTCGAGAAAAAGGTGGCCAAAAAAGGCATCTCTTTCCCACCATGAAGTGGAAGATGTCTTTCTTTGCCATCTCTTTACAGAAGACGTCAAAACAAGTTGCCGGAAGTAGTCCAATGTGAACACCGTCAATGAAATTCATGGCGAGAAAGAGGTGATCAAGAACGGTATCTCCCAATTCAAAGCGAAAAAGTGATGCCCTTCTTGGCCAAGTATTTCTCACCACGAAATGGGAAGGTATATACAAAAAAGTCAAAATAAGTCAGCGGAGGATAGTCCAATATGAAAACTGTCATTTTAGAGGATTCCGCTGTCAGTTTGGGACTAGATAAATTTTACATGTACGTTAAAATATAGTTTTCTAGATATCTTTTCAAATGTTCGAACTTCACTTTTGAATTCATCTCCCATATTTTGGAAGTTCTTTTGTGTTGGAAGTTGGCTGACAATTCGAACTTAATTTTGGAATTCATCCTTTATCTGTTCAACAAGTAATTGTCAAATCCCATTATAGGTTGATTACGTTGCCACTTGAAAAAACCACCATTTAAGAGCTTTCGGTTGTCGATTAAATTTCATTGACGGTGTTCATGTTGGACTTCTTCTGTCGACTTAATTTGACGTCTCTGTACTTTTGATATGTAAACATCTATACTGGCGGTAGGGTACGTAATGTAACGTTTTAATCGTGACCGTGGTCGTGATCGTGGTCGTGATCGTGGTCGTGATCGTGATCGTGGTCGTAATCGTGATTCTGAGCTTCATGAAAATTGAGTGCGTTCAACAATATGTACGTTCAGTAACTAAACGCTGAGTAGTAAAAGTGGTGTCGCGTGGGTAAAATTTTTGGTGCAACTATTTGATGTTTCTTTTTTCTCTTGTCCCGTTTTTTTACTATTCTGCTTCATATGGTTTTGTTGTTCAAAGAGTAAATTTCGATGCAACGCACTGTTTGATAGCCTTATAGGCTTTCCAGAAATGAGAAATTCATCTTTAAAAACAACATAAATTAAATAAATTATTGCTTTTCTTGACTGATATTCATTTAAAGGCACACAAACCTTTCTTTCTTCAATGTATCAAATAATGAAAACAAAAACATGAATATGATAAATAAAGAGAACTGTCAAATTAGATTCATGACTTTGGTTTCAACGTGTAATAGCGCTTGAAACAGCGGACGAAATAACAAAGAAGATTCAACTAGACTCATCGTGTAATAGCAGACTTATGAATTATCCATAATATCTGTTCTAAACTTCACGAAAATTGAGTGCGTTCAACGCTATGTACGCTCAGTAACTAAACGCTGAGTGTTTATATACGAAATCAAAAAGTCGAGTTCAGTTTGGGTTGAAATGTGGTTGGTTGCTTAGACCATATAGTACATGGACTGCGCTTTCATCATGGCTGCAGGGTTTTAACATAGAAGACCGCCTTTTTTGCCTAGACGAAATAAGGTCATTGACTGGAAAATATTTTTAAATATAATTTTAATGATTGGCTAATGTCGAATTCTTTTCAACAAAAGAATCGATTTTTTTTCTAAAAAGAATCGAATTTTTTCTGTCGTTGAAAGGAATACGAAAAGACGAAAAGAATCGATTTTTTTTTGTGATTGTGTGCGTGGCACTTGACAGCAGCAAATTTTGAAGTAAAATATACAGAAAATATTCAATTTGGAAATTATTATTAGCTGCGTTTTATTTTCCCCCAGATCCAATCCAGATCAGATCATGAAAATAAAACAACCCAGGATCTCAGTGACAACTTGTTATATACCCAACTCTTTTTTCCTTTTGTTATTTTTATTTGTATACACCCGTTGTCTATTTTCTTTACACTACTGACGACATTTACAAATTAAGGGTGTGTGTTCAAAACGGATTTGGAAATCCAAATCCAAAACAAAGTTGGATCTTGTGTTGTTTTTGTAATAAATGTATTTTCGTAAGCAAATCCAATCTGGTTCGGATCTCGGGGAAAATAAAACACAGCTATTATTATTAATTGAAAAACAACCACAAATATTTACTATAAAATTCACCGAAAATTCGTTGCAACCAAAAACACAATTTGTTTTCATAAAAAAAAATTGTTTTCTTAAAACACTGCGGCATTGAATTTGACATTTTTAGAAATTTCAAATCTTGCAAGTGTGTGTGCAAATCGGTGTAAAATCTTTCTTGAATCTTGCAAAATTAGCAAGATTTGTTTTGACAGAAAAAATTCGAATTGTTCAGAAAAAAAATCGATTCTTTTAGAAAAAAATTCGATTCTTTTGTTGAAAGGAATTCGACATAAGAGCCCACTGCTGTTTGTGGGTGTGCGTGATCGCAAAAATTCACTGGTATGTTTAGATAGATCTTAACTTTTTATAAGCGTGGTTGGGGCCTTTGTCGGTAAACTAAAAAGCGCATTTTCCATGCATCATTACCGATTTTCAAATTTGCTTATGAAAAGTTAAGATCTATATAAAAATACCAGTAAATTTTTGCTATCATCCACACCCTAAATTTGATGTAGGCTCTCGGTCTATGAGGCATTCGGACGAATGTTGATGTTTACACATCTTAACCGTGAGTCCCGGCACTCACACTTTTTTTCTTTAAAGCTACGTTAATATATTTTCAAACTTATTTACAACTTTAAAATATTATTCATTTGATGAGGGAAGGTTTAGCTTGGAACACGCCACGATATAATAACACTTTTGGTATTTAAGTTAAAATTTGGAATAAATGTGAACTTTTATTTTTGTACAAGTCCATGTTAAAGGAGTTTAGTTTCTCGATAAAATACTTTAAAATACAATGTGTTTCATAGTGTTTGAACACCTTATCACAGAATATTAATGTTTCTAAATATTATAACCCGTACGATTTGTTTATACATATTACTTATCACTTCTGTTTCTACATTTGTATATGAAATCAATTCTAAAGTTAATTTGAACAAATCGTTAAAAGTTTGACCCAAAACAGTTCATCATTCTCATCAATCCAAATTTGTTTATTTTTTTTTTATCAACACTCTCCTAATTAGTTAATGGGACAACTGAACTGAAGAAAAAAAAATCCACGACATTGTCATTAAATTAAAAAAACAAAAAAATTGAAAAGAAACTCATTAAAAACGAGCCGAAAGGAAGAAACAGAATCTATTATTTGAAAAGAACACAAAGCTGCAAAAAAAAAATATATAAAAATACACTAAAGCCAACTGAGCATAAAATGTCCACCCCTCAAAAGAATAAGCAACAAAAAATTAAAAAAAAAAAAAAAGAAAAAAAAAAACTTCAGCCAATTGTCCGAGAACTTCAGTTCTTGTCATTCCGGTTCACTGGCCGCATGGCAAAATTTCTTTAGCTTAGACAACACAATAGTATATAATATGTATCTTATACACAGCTCTGGAAAAATCTCATCCACCACCCCACCGAACTTCAACTCGAGCTTCTCTATATAGCCAACGAAAGGCCCAATTAAGAAAAGAAAAACTCAAATTCCCAAGCGAAATGAGTGGAACTAAATTAGATTTTAAATACCCCAAACCGTCTTGGGGATATATTTAAGACCCGTTAGTGGATATTTCTGTTAGAAAATTAAATTATTGCTTTGCTGAAGAAATTAACGTTAATGGCGATGCTGCGAGTGCTTCACTTTTGTTAATTAACGTTTGTATCTTCGCTCTGTTGAAATTCACACATTTTAGAGAGAATTAAAAAAAAAAAAACAAATCAGAAGTGGGAATTTCATAAAAAGTCAATTAAAACAAATCTTGCAAGGGTATATTGTGGTATAATTCAATTAGAGATGCATGTATAATTGAAAAACGTCAGCTTAACATAATAATTATTTATTAAATCTAGTCAAGTCCACTGAGGGTGGACAAAGATTTGAAATTCATTTTCTTTTCAAGTTAAGTAGTAATTTGTCAACGAAACTTTTAAGGTTTCTGCACTCCAATGTTGTTGGGATCAATTATAGGTAAACCGTTTAAGCCAAGAAATAAAACTTTCACTTCAAAAATATTACGACAAAACTGAATTTTAGTGAAGAGCTTAATTAATTTGTAAGTATTTCCTAAGAAGTACCTACAAATTTGGATTGGAATACGTTTTAAATTTTGTGGGAAGGAAATTTAATTTTTTGTGAATCGCTTGAAAACTTTCAGATTTTGGAAAGAGTTGTTAAACCAAAAATAGTATCGTAAGTATATAATGTGTGGGTATAATTTTACACAAAATCTTGCAAAAAAATGTGTTAATTCCGCTCTACGCATTCTCTGAATCTTTTCATATAAATTACCAGTCAGAGATGACCAAAAGTAATTTTATAAGTAAACCCCTTGATTTTCATGGTCTGTTTTCGAAAAAAAAATATTTGGATATCCGCCTTTGTTCTCACTTAAATTCCATGCACCAATCACCTATACGTATAAAATTATTGATACCTTCAACAAATTTATTAAATGAGAGTTTTATGTCAAGGCGATAATTTAGAGATGTGTTGTCTGACTCAGATTGACTTTACGAGCATACACTTAAAACAAACGCATCCCGTGGGCATACACAAAAGTAAAAATAGTATAACCTTTAAGTTCTGGTTCGTGGCTATGACTGTGAATAACGTGAATGTACCTACACAGTTTTTTAGTGTGTCTAGACAAAAAGAAACTTTTCAAAAAAAAATTTCAGAAATGTTTATTTTTTAAACAATATTTCTTTGGCTCCGGACAAACCCTTTCAGAGCAGTATTACCAAATTGGTGGGTTTTCCAACCAAAATGTGTCAGTGCCGTCTCCGAGAAGGATGCAATAGGGGGCAAAATAGAAGCAATTTATTATGTAATTTTTGAGTAACTATGTAAGAAAACAAGAATGTTCTATTTTATCTCATTCAAGAAACTTAAACCTAATAGATATTATATTAACAGATTGAATAAAAATTACCCTGATGAAGTAAGGAAAACTTATGAAACGTTGGGAAAAATAATGGAATAGATATTGTTTTTATTCGCATTTCCATCATAAAGACCAAAACAGCCTAATATACAGTGGAAAAAATGGTGAAAACTTGTGAAACAAGCAGAGAGGAACAATTTTTCTCTCTTCTTTCCAAGAAAAAAAAAACAAACCAAGTTTTATGTTCAGTAAATTGCAGCAGAAATCTGACTTCTTGGCTTGCAATCGACTAAAAACTTGTTCTCACAGAGACAACTATAGTGTCATCGTTGGACGGCTATTTATAGAGTGTGGTTTGTTTTCTTCGCAAACTTTGAAGTAAGGCTAGGAACGGGTCACCTTTGTTTGGCAAAATTCATTTGGGATTTCTTTGCTTCGCTTTAGTCGTCAAATATTTCGTTTAATTCGCAATCCGCATAATTGGCAATTTACGTTTGGTTTTTTATGTATTATGTTTTTCAATCATTACGCAATTAACATTTGCCGTTTTTTTATTTCGCTTTTTTTCAAAAATATTTTCAATCATTTCGCAAAAATCATTTAGCAATTCCAATTGTTTTTTTCGCGAAATAACGTTTCGCCGTTTCTTCATTTCGAAAAATATCGCTTCGCCGTTTTATTATTTCGCTGATAAATCATATCGCAGCACCGTTAGATTGTTTTGATAATTATTATTAATGTTTTTTTGAGAAGTAATTTGTTTAAATGGAAAATCGTTCTTTTTTGAGTATTTTTCGAAGACGTGAAATAAGGCCCAAAATTGACCAAATTTGACGTGGAAATAAAGCCAAATGTTTTTTTCCAACACTTTAACTACACCCAAACTCGCACCTACCTATATTATGTCCAAGTAGGGGGATTACATAACTCACTGTATATACGCAGTAATGCTGGGTATCATAGTTCTGCAAATATTTGAAAAGAAAAAAAAACACGCGAAATTTTAAGACATGTAATTAAATGGAAGTCAAAAATTGCAAAACAATTGAATTCCAAATAAAAATAAACGAAATAATAAATTGCGGAAATTCAAAAATCCAAACGAACTAAGAACTAAATGATATTTGCGAAATGAAAAATGCGAAAGGAATAATTTGTCAAATCATTTAAAAAACGAAACGTGATTTACAAAACATAAAATGCGAAATAACAAAATGCTAAACAAAGAAAATGCGGAACGAAAAACGGCGAAATGAAACCCCGCGAAACTTAATTTTGCCAGAAAATTCTTGAAAAACATACCATACCCGCTACGAACATTTTTGCGATTTTTATTCGTTGCGATTAAAAAACAGCGATTTCAACTATTTTTAACTATGGTGGTTTTAAAAAAACGCGATATTTTAATCGCAAACAAATATAACAAATATCTTTTGTAAACAAACGAACACTTAACGGACTTACCACGATTAATTATTATAATCAAAAATTATTTTCGGTTTATTGCCCGACGTTTCGGCAAGGTTGCACTTGTCGCGGTAAGTCCGTTAAGTGTTCGTTTGTTTACAATGTTTTATTACCACGATAAAAAAAGTCTAAAATCTACAAATATCTTTTATTGAGAATTAACGTGTTTTCTACAAATAAAAAGCTGCTATTGACTTTCGAATAAAAAGGCTAATTCGCAATCGGTTGACTATTTAGTCGAAAAAATAGAAGATAATATAACAAGACTATTATTTAAATATCAAGTTGCGATCCTTCAACTGTCTTCTCACTGTATGGCTACCTTATGGTCAATCAAGTTCATCCACAATCTGAGAAATAGTATGTATTTTTGAAAACCGAACTACATATATACGTTTTATGTAAAATGGCGTTAAAACTTGTCTACGACCCGTGTTTCCGCTTTTTTTCAAATATGATGACGTCTCTTACCATTTTCGCCAAACACCTGGCGAGGTCCTGAAGTTCCTTATGAATTTCGACGTCCATAATAAGCTTTTTAATAAGTTGGCTGCGACGTTTCTAATATGAAGTTTAAACACTTAACAACACTTAAACAACCCACTTCATAAGAACAAATTCGGTGAAAATAGATAATAAATTGGATCAAATAGAAGAATACCTAGAGCTTACTTTTAACTAAATTTTAATCAAAGTTGAGGGAAATGAAACATTATTTTAGATAGAATATATAGATAGATAGAATTTTTTTTTTAAGCTTCAAGATTTTTTGGTATATAAGCGGTCATTATGTTTTTTTTTTCGTCCAGTACAAAAATGGTCAGTTTTTTTTCCAATCCGGTAGGATTTCTTCTTTCATGACAAGAGAAATACTCTTAGAGGATTTGTCAATTTTCGCAAGAGGCAGTAACCCGTGAAAAACATTTCTGTTTTTAGGTGGCATAGGCTGGGAATCGAACCCAAGACTTTCGGCGTAACAGTCCCATACACTAGCCATTACGCCACGGGCTACTACAAGTTAGTATAGCCAAGCTAAATCATTTTTGTATATGAATTAAGTTCTCCAAAATTCTTAAGAAAGCTAACGAGCCTAAACGGAAAAATTTGGTACAAAATATTTTTGTGAGATTCCCTAGAAAAAGAGATTTGAATTTTGTATTTATCTTATTTAATAGTGGTAACTGCTTACAACGATTTCTATTTTTTTAAATTTTGTAGAAAACGGTAATATAGATTTTGAAAAAACTTCGTACTGACCAATAAAATAGCATTACGGAAATAGGGTTTTGTTGTTTTTTTTTTTGAAAATTACCTTATATTTGAGTTTGGCATTTACGAATAGATATCATTTTAAAGGCTGGACTGATTTTGTTATGATTTTGTTATCTGATGCTTTTTAAAAATTCAAATAATGAATTTTGAGAATATATTCAAAAATTTTTTTTTTATTTGTGTTCGTTAAAATGTAGTTCCATTACCTATAGTTTTTAATCACAAGATAAATTTCGAGCGATTCAGTCGTGCATATTTGCTCGAAAAAGCATTAGGACCCTCGGTATAGTTATTGCCTTTCTGAATTGGCATTATGATCCATATATGCAAAAAATATATGAATGAATAATTCATTTATGCTTTACTTAAACTTTGTATATAGTGTGGTCCAAGAAAATTGTTGATATTGGAGCCTGCCTTACGTCTGAACGTACCCTAATCGGAGCATCGGAGTTGCGTACGGACTATGGATTACCCAAAAAAGGAGTTAAAATCCCCGGAATTCGTGAAGCCAGCCAAGAGAACTTTTCACAAAGTCCAAAATCGTTTTTTTGTTTTTTAGAGAATGCGTTTTATTTCCCTATATATTCTTTGAATTAAAAACTACAACAAAAGGGAATTAAAACCCACAGCTTTGTTTTTCATTTCAACAACGAAAAAAGGATTTTTGTCATTCTTGATTTTTGCATTGAATATATATTTTTTTTCGAGATTTTGGCCATTCCATTATCTATATAGAATGACAAAAATATTCTATAGATAACGCCATGATCCTAGTACCTATATTTCGTATAATATGGCGCATATGCATGTTGGAGCATGGCCTAGTCTACATGTTAAATAAGTGTTGACTTCAATGGATAAAAAGTTAAAGACCAAAAAGGAAACTATTAAAATATCAAAATACAATTAAATTAAAACAAAGCGGAATTTGAACTCATCGACGACATCACAAGAAAAAAAATGTCGACATGCAAAAAACCGATCAGTCCGACAGATACAAAATTTTTAAGAAAATATTTGCTTCAGTTGTGTATTGTGATGAAGATTACGCAACATCAAAGAAAACAGACGAATGGATGCAGTTTGAACTTTGTGTGGTCAATATGGTGTCTCTAGTAAAATTTTTTAAGAATTAAATTAAGTAAGTTATAATGAACAAATTTACCCTACTATAGTTTAAAGTTGAGGATGTTAGGTATCAAATCGAATCATTATAAAATAAATAAATAATTTGAGCATGGTGCAACAGTTGTGTGCGTATTATTGGCAAGAATGGATGGGACCTAAAATTTTTCATGATAAGAGATACTCTTGGAGGATTTGTGAATTAGTCGCAAGAGGCATAGGCTGGGAATCGAACCCATTGGACCTTCGACGTACATACATTCCCACGCACTTAACATAACGCCATTACACCATTACCGTCTGTGAAGATAGCATAACAATTTTCACCTAGGGCCGTGTCCGAATTGCGTTAAAATGTGGGTTAAAATTTGACGTTTTGTTAAATTTTGAAACTAGCGTGGTGAATAAAATGGGTTTAAAATTACCCAGCGCCAGAACAGGTTAAAATTTGACACTAGTAGTTAAATTTTGACGTTTCTCAAGAAAGAGAGACAATTGAATTTGAAATTATTTTTAAAAGTGCATAAATGGACAATGGAAATAATCAATGTTATGAATTTTGAATTTTCATGTTCATGTACACATACCTCGCATAATCGTTGCTGTGTTATTGCAGTCCTCGTAATAATACGCTGATATTTTAAAGAATAAATATAAAATACTTCCTCAAATTGTTATTCATCTTGCAAAATTAATGCCAATTGGTTGTTTTGTTTTATTTTTTTTTTTTTAGTTTGTTGACAGCTGTGAACTAGTGTTCGCAGACTGCATAATCAATTAATACACAATAGGATTTTGTCGGTAACGTCTGGGGATATAATCGCTGCAAAACCTTTAAAAGTGAATCAAATTAAGAAATTTGTACTTTATTCGCGTCGAATTTTTATTTTTATTCATTCCAAGCTGGATTTTTTATAAAATATTTATTTTCTGGAATAATAAAACACATTTTTGGTTAGGGAAATTTCTTGCGGGAATTTGAACTAAAAATCCCATTTAACCCATATCCAGTTTAATCCAGTTCGGACAGCAAAAATAAAACAATTATCCCATTTTAACCAAACGCCAAAATTTAACCAGTGGTATAGAAAATTTTAACGCAATTCGGACAAGGTCTAGGTTAATGGAAAGACATTGAAATTAGACATGCTGTTTTTTATCAACAACCAGAAAATTATCAATTTTCAGTTTTGTTTGTCAATTCTAGAAATGCTTGGTCCAATTTTTTTAAGAACTTATTTCAAAAAAAATCATACTGTATGATGGTTACTTCACTGTGTGGAATTAGCCATTTTCTCAGCAACCACATGGGCTATAAACTTGCAGAAACGTTTCAAATTTGCAATTCTAGGAAAAGTTCAAACCAAATTTTGAAGTCGCAGTTAAAACAAAAAATCATACTTCAACGCTCACTTCAATTTAAACAAAAAGGGCTTTGCCAACACCAAAAACAACTTTTTTTTCACATAAACCAATAATTTCCCTTTAAAAAAAAGTCTTTTCAACATCATTAAAAATCCACAAAAATTTTAACAACTAACCAATACTTCCAGGCTCCAACCGAGAACCGTATGCTCCATAATAGCATAGCATGATGAAAAAAAAAAAATTATTCAAGGATCATTTAACGAACACAGAACAGCCTCAAAACTGTCAATCCAATTTCCTTTCATCGAGTGAAGCTAATCTACTAAGCCTGGTATATGCCTGGATCTGGACAGCCATATATCTACCTACCACCAAGCATAGCGTGCGACATTTTTAATAAAGCAGCAATTTATTATATTATTTTGTATACAGATGAAAATTTCAATGATATTTCAAAATAAGAAAATATATATACTATAATCAGACTTCAAATGTGTCGCCTGGGAACGTGACAGTATCAAGGATACAATTTTAAGCGCATATAAACCTTGATGGACAAAGTGATTTCTTTGGATTCTTCAAATCAAATGACAATGAGAAAAAAATAAATCGATGATGATTTGGTATTTGCTAAAATGCTAAGAAAAAAGCATGACAGAGGGCAAAATTATAAATAAGGTAAATTAAATACTTATAATCTATAGGTCCTACCCACGTCATATTACATATTTATAAAAAAATCAAAGCTTATCATGAGTTAAGCGTTTAGTATTAGAGGTAGACAAGTGGCCAGACAAGGATGTGTCTGGGTTTGATTGAGTTTTCTCGCCATCTCAAAATAGATATTAATTTTAAATTTTTTTGTATTTATTGAGGCATTTTTATTTGAGTCTTTTCTTCCCTCCACGTTAAACCTACATAAATATATTTATTCCATTTAGCAAAATAAAAAGAAAAAAGTATGTTTCTTATAATCTCCACCTTTATACGTTTAGTATTTTTTGTTCGTGGGTTTACTGAAAGGACGTTTTATAATAAATCACAAATCATATTTTGACATTAGATGATTATTATGTATAAATGCCAACAGAATTGTCTGCGACATGTTCAGAAAGAACTTTGTCCTTGATAAATCTGAGTTTTGTTCCCTATATATACTTTGTGCGTTTACAGTTAAGTAAGGGGGAAAATGGTGGACTTGAACCACTCGCAATATTTCTCTCATAACACTAAAATTCTATAAATGTATTAGTAAATATATGCGATGCTGAAGGTGAGAAGTAAACAATTACTGATTATTACGGTAAAAAGTGGTAAAACAAAAATTTCCAATAAATTATTATATGAGAAAAAAATTTGACACTTTTTGAAGTTTCAATTAGAAGTAGGGTAAGTTGGAGTAAGGGTAGAAATTATTTTCTAATCCAAAGAACGTATAGTGAGTTGATTTGAAAAATTATCACGGTGGGTAGCATTTATGTAGCTAAATTTTAACAAACAAAAATGTAAGAAAAAGTCAAAACTCGTAAAAGGTTTTTCGTTTTTTAATTTGTATTATTTTCAAAATGTTAGGTTATGTTGGGAGGGGCGTGCCCAGCTCTGAGGCTGTTGTATTCACGGGGGCCTGTTGGTCCATTAAGATTTCCTATAACAGATATAACTTCTAAACTAGTGGTTGACATAGACCGGTTCATTTACGAACCAGCCCGTGCTTTCTATATATTTTCTCATGTTTGCCATTGGGACCTGCGCTAGATCTAGTCCAGTTCTCCGATAAACCTGTTTCCAAAGTAACGGAGGCGATTTGTTTGGAGGTTTAGGCAGTCACAGAGCAGGTGGTTAATGATTTCTATTTCCTCAACATTCTGACAACTCCTACAGAAATCGGGTGTGTATACACCCAATCTATAGTGGCCATTATGCCAATGACACAATGTCCCTTTAAAACACCTATCAGGGTACTAATATTATTTTCACTCATCGATAAATATACCTAGTTTCTTTTTCATTAATTCTAGGCCATAAACTTCAAGAGATGACGCAATCGTTCCTGCATGGATATCCAGGAGTTATTAATTTGCTCTTTCTTTATTCGGTCTATCTTTCTTTTGATCACGCCAATCGGGACGTACGGTCTCGTATCTGAATGGCTACTACTGTCTCTATTTGACATTGAACTTTTCCTTGTCAGTGCATCTGCTATGTCATTTCCTTCTTTATTGCTATGTCCAGGAAACCATCAGAGTTTGACTTGGTTAGAGTTCCAAATTTTGTTCAGTATATCTCGACATTTTGTTACTCCCTTGAATTAAAATATAGTCTGGCTTTTGCTTTTATAGCAGCTTGACGGTCCACGAAGAAGGTGATCTCTGACGAGCTCAGATTTTCCCTGTGAACAATTTCGGCTGCCTTTTCAATAGCAAAAATCTCAGCCTGAAAGATACAACAGTCATCTGGGAGTTTATAGGATTCTCTAATATTAAGAGCTTCACAAAACAGCTCCTGTACCTCCCTCCATTTTTGACTCATCAGTGTAGAGGGGGATACCCTCTTCACCGAGTAGTGAGTTGGGCTCCCATCCATGCCTTTCGAGTATTAAAACCAAGAAGTTTTTTTCTAAAATCTATTAGGAGTGATAGATAGACCCATAACCATAGGTGCTGTGCTTCCAAGAATCCATTTCCTTAAGTCGAAAAGTTGGCTGCTGAAGAATGATCTCCAGTCCTGTTTGTGGCGTAAACTTCGGTGCCCCTGTTATTCCTATACAGGCTAGTCTCTGTATACCTTGCTTAGGTTTTTGAGATAGCTATCCTTTTCTACGGCCTTCCACCAAAAAATCGAACCCTAAGGGTGAGAATGTGACGAACGAGCACCGGCCGTGTACATCCATTGGATGATTTGCGGTCGCATTCCCCACCTTGTACCGAAGGCTTTTTTGCATTTGTAGAAAGCACAAATTGCTTTCTTCATTCTTTCCTCTGTATTCTGTTTCAAGGTTAGCTTGGAATCAAGAATTACGCCAAAATATTTTGCTTCTTTGGAAAGTTTCAGAGGAATTTCATTAAGCTTTGGAGGGGTAAAGTCCTCCAATTTTCTTTTCTTCGTGAACAGAACTAGTTCGGTTTTTGCAGTTCAAATATTGTTTAAATGCAATGAAGCAAAATCTTAAACAGCCTGATGTTGAGGTATTATAGCATGATACTATACTTAACAATTTTCTAACTTTAAAGCTTTTAACTAAAAGGTTCTTACTTTTTTATTAGTATCTTACTAAAATAGTAGCCCGTGGCGTAATGGTTAGTAAGTAGAATTGTTACTAAGAAGATCTTGGGTTCGATTTCCAGCCTATGTCACCTACAAACAGAAATGTTTTTCAGTGGTTACTGTCTATTGCGAGGTATTGACAAATCCTCCAAGAGTATTTCTTGTCATGAAAAAGTGCTTCTCATCCCAAGTCATTCGGATTCCACAAAAAATTTTAGGTCCCCTCAATTCAAGCGTGATTTTAACTTTAATACAATTTTAAAAGATAGTAGGTATCGATGGTAACTCGTTCATAATTTGGAAAATCCTGTTTTTAACCTAGCACCATACTATAATTATTGAAATTACTGACAGAAACCATATAATGAACGCTGCGCAAGAAAAAATTAACCCAATAAAAACAAATAGAAGGAGAAAACAAGCTTGGTTTGATAACAAATACATTAAAGCAAGGCAGAGACCGTTTTTCGCACTTTAGGTATTTAATAGCACGTGACTCAGCTGTATTCAAAAAATATGTGCAGAATCTAACAGAGACTACAGAAAACTATGACACACAAAAAAGTTAGCTTTTAAACAGCAGAAAACTGCGCAAGCTCCTCAGCAGAATTTCAGAAAGAGACAAAACAATTGTATAATTGCTCGAAGTTTGCAGACAAAATTGTTAAGTAACCACTTTAGAAGCCTACAAAATACAAAGCAGATATCTTTTATTCATAAATATGCGGAATTGCCTCAGTAGACGAGGCAGGCTTCCGCCCAGAGAGCCGATTCTGGTTCTGTGAAAAAGTGAATCGAATAACTTTACACCGTTTGACTTTAAAATCCGATTCTCATTCTGTGAAAATGTGAAACCAAACGTCAAAAACATTCATATGAATAACTTGTTTTCGCGTCGGCATTTGGAAATGAATCTGTGAAAAGAAAGAGTGAATACGAACAAACAATGCTCAATTAAACCTTCTCTGACCTATTCTTTTTTATCTCGTGCGTTTCTCTTGTCTCTTCAAAAAATTAGAAAAATAAGAGAATGGCGCTGACTGCTCATGCGTTTCAGAGGAAATGATAAGGAGGTTCGGGATCGGTATTCGGTAATATAGTCTGTCGGAGAATTGTATGAACTGAGACTAAACCAAAATCTCTTATTTTCAACAAGTGAATCGAAAAAATGAAAGTGTTACATAAGAGCGAATGTGAAAATTATTTATTCGATTAATTTTTTCACAGAACCAGAATCGGCCTCCAGGCCACAGCAGTACAACAGCACCCTTTGAGGTTGTATAACGGGCGATAAAAGCGTTAGATACTAACAAACTTTGGTTTTTTAATTAAAGGCATTTGAAACTATATAAGCCACAACATCCTATGTCAAAAACTACTAAAAATTTATCATTTCTCCCCAGATGCAGTGAGACTTCTTTCTTCTTATCTCTCTGATATGATGGTGGGTAATATTTATTTATATTGTATTTATGGCCATTGGCCAATATCTAGCGGAGTTTCTCAAGGTTCCATTTTAAGTTCATAACTTTTCTCCATTTACGTGAATGAAGTCCCAAAGCTTTTACGCAACTGCGAAGAACACCTCTATGGTGATGAGATGACTGATGACCTCCAGCTAATGAAAAGTTTCCATGTTAGCATAGTTGAGGATAGTTAAATAATGAGCACTTCTCAACTATTAGACGTTGCTCAGTCAAATGTGATCTGAATTTGAATCCTCTAAAAAGTAAGTGCCTCGTAATTTTTAAGAGGTCCATATTTCCCAGATTTTCTTCTTGGTGACTTGAAAATAGACTTCGTGGAAACAGCTTAAATCTGGATATTTGCTTTAACAGAATCTTGAATGATGACCGAGGGTGGGACGTTCTTTATAAATACACCGTGAATACAATACGCAACAGAAGGCCCATTAACGAAGTCAACTTTGGAAAACCAATTTATATTATATTTTTGTAATAAATTTAAATCTAACTCTTTAACATAGCTGAAGGAAAATGTCAATCTGGTACACGGATAAATGCCAAAGCAACTAAACTTTAAGATATTGTAATTGTTCTCTGGTACATACTTTAACATAAATCAAAATATTAGGTCAATAAGAACAACTAAAACTAAACTTATACTAAAAATACTTTATAACATCGTACTTAATCTGCTAAGTCTATATCCATTATCTTAATTTGGTATGTTAACTGATTTATAAACTACCGCACCACTCTATCACACTCAAACTAAAGTACACCTAAACGACGAATAATGGAGCTGTTGTACAATATTCAGGAGAGTTAATCAAGTTCACAAAAACATTAAATACTCTGCAAATTCAATAGAAAATTATCTACTTAACGCATGAAATCACATACCTCCCAATATGAACTAAAACTACATAGCTGGGTTGGAACTGCAGCTGCAGCACACAAAATCCTGTGAAAGTTTAAATCGAATATACCTCACCTGCTGCAGCGGTAAAAGTTAATCAAGAATCTATTTCTACATTCTTTTTTGTCACTAACCGTTGATGAGGTTGAACTTTTTCAAATGAATTATCTTCCCTGCAATATTCAAGTAGTAAATATACATACCTTCCTATCCTCCAGTACAAAAACTACGAATAACATGGTCTTCACTCAGCATTTAAAATCATTTAATTTAATTCAGATCGGGCTTTCGCCAACGTTTATTCCTAATCATTCATTGAGTTGTTCTTCCGCCAAAAACTTTCTTTGACCACTTTTTTGCCTGCCAAGAAAAATCTAGGTAAAAACAATTCAGATACCATCAAACGCAGTATTAACACATTTGAGCCAGCAAAAAAAAAAGGAAGGAACAAGAAATTCAGGATTATTTCCTTTGGTACCTTACTCGTAGTTGGCTGGCAAATATTAGCAATGTTCAGCATACTCCTCCGCCTCAAAGAATATAGGTATACCTTTACGTAGACAACACAAACAAGCGCCAAAATCAGGTTTCTCTATACTTGGAACACTCCAAAATACCTTTTTCTATACAGCTAGCTTAATATACATTAAAGGAAGCAAAGTCTTGATGCGCAACTCATGTGCCATTTTCCACGCGCTTTTTTGCTATTTCATTCTACTCCTCCTCCAGCAACGATATAGCATTAGAGTTTGAGGGAAAAAAAAATTGCTTAATGAAGTAAAAACGGGAATAAATCTCGTTCGATGGGACTCCTTCAGGTCCTTTGAGTCGGAAGAAATCCCTCAAGCAAATTAATTCTATTTGAATTGATATAAAACAAAATGTACGATTGAGTCGCACGAACTTGTTCGCATAATATGATTCAACGATATTCCTAAAATGGTTAAGAATCGCTAATGTACATAACAGACATGTTTGAATAAAATACTAATAATATTGTGAAGCGGAGTGGAAAATGTACTAAAAAACAAACCTCTGGAACAATTCTCTACGAAATTTTTTTTATACGAAACCAATAATTGGCCATAGTTAAATCGTAAAATGCCAGTTAAAAGAAAGGTGGTATAAAAATAGAAGCAATATAGCAAAATTCAATAAAAAAGAACTGTTGGAAAAAATTAAAAGAACTACTTTTTTCGGATCACAGAAAGCAAGAACATCTCAAGTAAGCTGAAAACAAGGTCGCAGAAAAAAAATAAAAAAAAAAATAGGACGACTATAGAAACAACGATTAGCCGTCATATGGAGCCCGAGTTAAATTTTTTGAAAGAAAGTATGGTACATTCGTAGTTGAATGATTCATTTGATTTTGATTTCATTGGTTCTTTTCATCCACACAAAAATAACCTATGTATAAGATACATGGAATCAAAGCCTTTATTTCAGCTTCCAGAGTTTAGAGGTACACTAAATTTTATATTTAAATGGATTTTTTTATCGAACACTGATATTTTGTTAATTCCTAAAGTCTCGGGGAGTATTCATTACGACAAATATTGCGGTCTTTTACTTCTCGTAGTCTTCAACTAATCATCCGTTAGCGCTCTCGCAGTTTTAATAAGATTACTAAACGGTAAAGCTACGATTAGACGGTTAACGCAAATAGTCAACGCGTTGACTCTCTGAAGTAAAAATAACGTCAAACTTTGTCCCAAAGTTGTCAAGGTGTGTAATCGTCAACGCAGAACACTGCCAATGCGTTGACGGCTGCGTTGACATGAATTTTGGGGTCAGGTCAGTGCATTGATTATTTTATATGACCGTGTTATCGCCCTGTCAACGCAATTGGGACATATTGACATAATGGTCGTTAGCGCGTTGACTGTATTTCAACGTTGACAGAGCAGAATTTTTTACTGGATCAACATAGCCTGCGTCTAGGCTGGCTAGACGTCCTCATTTAGATCTAATAAACTTTTGTCCGGTATCTTTTTGAAAAAATAAGCAATTTGTCCCATTTTTTAGGTTTTAAAATTTTTTGGTGAAACAAAACAACAATAAAAAAATTTATTTTCGTGTGAACACGGTCTTAAAAGTATTTTCAAAACTAAAAATTGGCACGAGTACGATAACTATGGCGCCAAAATTTGATAACGGTTTTTTGTAGAAGGGTCAAAAACAAGCATTTTTTACTATGGCGGTGCTCCGAAAAAAGCTCTAAGAAAAAAGGTGACAAAAATTGTAGGAATACAATCAACCCATCCAATGACAACTTTGGGCTACGTATGTACATTTATTTAGTTGATTATATAAAGGGTAAATTCAAAGTTTCTTTAAATCCAGATTCTGTAAATGCAAAAAAAAACTTTGCATACACCCAACCTCGCACCTACCCCAAATCCTATAGTGTGCCCAAGCAGGGGGGTTGCAGGGGGGCAGCATGCCCCCCCATACATATTTCACTGTTTATACGCCTTAATGCTGGGTGCTAGCACTGATGTATTTATGTAAGCAAGCAAAACAAAAAAATCTCATAAAAAGTAGTTTTAGTAATTTTCAATTTTCTCAAAAAGTAGAAGACATAAAACCATTTGGTTTTTTGTTTTCGATTCAAAATTAATAGTAGCATTGACCAAAATAAATCAATTTAGCACTTCATTTCACAATTCTGAAAAAAATTGGTCTAAACTTTTTTTTTCATATTTTTTTATCAAAATTTTGAGTTTACATGCGAATTTTTCAAAAACTATTGACATAAATAATTTAATTTAAATTTAGGACTATAGAACAGACTTTTGGCTTTCAAAAACGGTATAGGACTTTATTTTAAGTGTTGCCGTTGTTTTTTAATATTTTTTTTTTCATTTTAAGTCATTTTTTTCTAAAATTGCCCCTACCTCCTAAACGGAGCGGGGTAGACCCCCCCCTCCCATAGTAAAAAATGCTTGTTTTTGACCCTTCTACAAAAACCCGTTATCAATTCTTGGCGCCATAGTTATCGTACTCTCCCCTAAAAATTGAATTCTCTCATTCTTAAATCACAACAAAAAATGTCTTGTATTGCGTTTAACAACTAAATTTGAAAGAGAACAGACATTTTAATAAGATCTAATAACTTTGTCCCAAAAATTCACGCAAGAAATAACTTTGATTGAAAATATGAAAATATTATGACCGTTCCGCATAAATATGATTGAATATAGTTGATGCATTTGTTTCTCAACAATCACTTGTGTATTTTCTGAACGCCAACCACTTTGAAGGTTAACGAAGCCATCAAGATGAAAATAAGCTTATAGCTTATATATAAAAATCACCAAATCTCATCAAAATCATCAAGATTTCCCATACATTTTCAGATTTTGTAATGTAGTAGATTACTGCGAAATCTCCTCAAAATCTTCTTGGAACAGTCTGAATGTTAAACAAACACACTTAATTACTCAATTTTCTCTTCAGTATAACAATTCAGTCATAAAAAAAGAGATGATGAAACGAAAGTTTATTACATTTATTGAGTGCAGTGTACTGAGATAGTGGAATTTCATTCCATTTTGCGCCTATTTTCAACAGAAAGCGAAAGAAAAAAAGGAAATGTGTGTAAGTACTTGTTTTTGGATTTTTTTGAGTTTCTATCAACACTGAAATTTGCTTGAAATCTCAAACAAAATCTAGTTTATATGTGGTGTGAACGAATCGACGAGATTTGGAAATCTTGTTGCCGAAATCCGAGATTTTGGTTCGGTGTGAAAACCGTATTAATCGCTGAAAATGATTTTATTTGAAAAATCACCGACAAACCCCTTATTATTTTTTGAAACTGCTGCTTAATAATTATAACATGTTGTTCTTTCGTGTAGAGCTCCATTTTCAACTGTCAAGATGTCTTGTTTTTTATTGGCAACACCTTGCGTGAATTTTGGGACACCTTTTACAATCAAAGGTAAGATGGTTCAATAGTTCTTGGAAGAAAATATTTTTTCGGATGTCCTCTTTTCATTGAGGATATAGCTGGTCACCCTACCTGCGTCTCCATCTCAATTTCAAAAATGTCTGGTTTTGTAGAGGTTTTTTAATCCATCGACATCGTAGCCATCCTTTTTCGAAAATTTATAGCTTAACAGATAGGCAACAAACTATATTTGGACGCATATTGAATATTTCGATCCACCCCAAAGCCCTAAAAAAGCATTTTCCCGGAGCAAACAACCTAATGTAAAAATTTCGATTTTTGTTTGTGGTTTTTTAATCTATCAACATCGTAGACTTCCTCAACTGAATTTGACAGTTCATACCTAGATTGATTTAATATTTCAACGTCGTGCTGAAAATTGGTTGATTTTTGCTCGTGTCAACTCGGCATCAACGCTCAAAGTATTCGAATGAGGTCAAGTAGTTTGATCGTCATAGTTTAACCTGCCAACGCGTTGACACAGACAAAACTTCAATGCATTTTGGGACAACATTGACCGACTGCTGTCACTCGTGTGAACGTAAACGTTTCATGCATTGACACGGTCTACGTTGACAGTAAAATGAAGATATTTTTGGCGACGTCAAGCTTTTACGTTAACCGTCTAATCACAGCTTAAGGGTATTTATAGAAAGTGCGTCGCGTTAACAAATTATTTGCATGAACACCCTTTGATTAAGTGCTGTGTTAAAGAATCAATTGTTCGTTAAACGTCAAATACTAAACTTCAAAAATTGTTTTTGTTCAAAAAAAATATTTTGTTTTCGATAAACTCTTAAAAAAAATTTAAAATGTTTAGGTATTTAAAAAAAAAATATATTTATTCAAAAAATAATGGTTTGTGCATTTTCTTTTACAAAAGTAAAATTCTTTTAATTTTCTTTTAACAAAAGATAAACAGAAAGAATTCTAAAAGACACAATGACGTTTGGTTAAGTTTATCAAAAAAATTTGGTTAATTTTTCACGATAAAATTTTTTAGGAATTTTAACCAAATGGGTATCTGTAAATCCCTTCTCATACAAAATCTGACAGTTAATTAACCAAATTGTTTACTTTAACCAAATGGTAAACTTATTTTGTGTTTTACATTATTTCATGTAAATTATATCCCTTAGTATTTCCACTAACTTATCCACGGTTCTTGTCAGGCTTTTAAATTTGTAATCTGTTTTTCTAAGCAAGCTCATTCTTACTCTACGTTCGGCATACTGTCTTAAATCTTATCGTAATTTGTATACTTAAATTATTTTTATTATTTACAATTTTTTAACTCTAGTTATCTTAAAGTACACATAATTGATTATTAAAATTAAGTTGGCACAATAGGGACCTGTTTTTGCTTAATTAACATTTAATTGTCATTATAAATATTTATTTTGAACTTAACATTATGTCAGCTTCACGTCGCGGATTGTTCAGGTCCAGTTGTAGTTTTGGTGGTAAGGCAAAATTATCTTTCGGCAGTATAGCTGCTGTGTGAGGGTTGAACCGGTATTGGTGATCGAAGTTTATTCCCAGGTATTTCGTGTTGTTCCTGGCTGACAGCTAAATTCCATCGGGTAGGGTGAGCTTGGTATTCCTGCAGTTAGCGGCTGAGTGTCCTCTTCCGTTCCCTGATCTTCTTGGTCGTCCGAAGCAGATCAGTTCAGATTTGGCTGAGTTGATTTTAAAACCCAAGCACTGGTAGTACTCGAAGAGTTGTTTGATGTGAGCTTCGACTCTTCTAGCTGAAAATATTTGTGACATAGACTTGGCGTACGTAAGGGTAAAGGGAGTCATCGACAAAAAGGAGAGTGAAATTGTTCCGACTTCCGACTGTGGTTGGTCCGAAGAGGAATGGCCCTAGTTTAATGAAGTTAAAGAAAATCCTCTTCATTATTCTGTTGTTGGATTGAACCTTAAAAGATCTATATCCGAAGGATTTATCGACAAAGTGAAGGTGATCTTTAAAATTCAAATTAGTTTAATTTTTTGTTTTTCAAAATTTTGAGCTTGGAAATTATAATATTTAAAAAAAATTTAATTGAAACAATTTCCTTGCATGATTAGTGGATTTGTGTTTTATAGAATCAAAATGCAGGTTTTATAAAAAAAAAATCCTTTCTTTTTTAAGTAAATTTTGTTGACTACTTTAACAGGGGGATATGGACACCCATGCTATATTCTGTTTTACAAGCTGTTATTTTGTGGTGCATTTTATGCCAAACATCCTGTTTGTTTTAATGTACTGTTTGTACTTGTATAAGTACTTCTTGTATTATATAAATTTATTATAGCTTCATTTAGAAAAGCTAAATGTAACTATTGAGCAGCGTTAGAACATTATTCCAATCGAAGTAAATATATTCAAGTTTTATGACCACTCCGCTTTTTTTGTAATCTACGCCTATTTTTCCACACTAAAAATTCAAAAATTCTTAAGCCAAACCACAAGAATGGAATTGACAGCACTGTGCTTTTCAATTATCTAACCAACCTTGACTCTTGAATCTACAACTCTATTCTGCTCTGAAACGAATGCAATTTAACTGATTTTTTTAAATAAATTTTCTGTTAAAATACCTACTGTTTTTGAAAACTTGAGTTTTTATTTCGTTTTCAAATTTACTATGGACATTTTTGGTTTACTCCACTTTTTTACAAATCT
Organism: Epistrophe grossulariae; assembly: GCA_929447395.1. Lineage (NCBI taxonomy): Eukaryota > Metazoa > Arthropoda > Insecta > Diptera > Syrphidae > Epistrophe > Epistrophe grossulariae. Next base: position 126,303,653 of record OV839567.1, read on the forward strand.
GCTCCGAAATTCTATGGTACTACTGAGGTTCTAATCCTGATATAGAGTTCTAATTCGGCAGGACTTGCACTTCTGCTCAGGTAGATAGACCGTGATTTGCAATTCCCCTCTTAATATAATGTTCTACATCTATCTATTTATACTAAATACGAATAGGGATACACAAGGCCTTCAAATAAATTACCGTATAAGTTTCAAATATTATTTCCTTTTTACACAATATCAAAAAATAATTAAAAAAAGAAAACTCCAAACAAATAAAGTAATTTATGTAGCGATAACTGCATTTTCCTTTCCTTAAAGTTGTGCTTTTTTTTTCTTAAGTACATAATTTAAGCCTTAATAGCCCAAGTTCAACAGCATGGTCAATATTACATTGTAATGCAATTTATTATTCTCTTTCATGTATAGACGACTATAGTCGCTTGTTTTCTGGAGCAATAAAGGAAATGTCGAGATACATTGTTTGTTGTATAAAATATGTCGACCATATACATACCTATACCTTTTGGGACCGTTTTAAGAGAACACGTGTCCTGTTAGACTGGTTTATATGTACATATATACCTATAAGAATATATAGCTCTATAGGATAATAATATGCATAACGATTGGTTTTCATGTTCTATGCAAATCAAAGGTTGTATATCGTCGTCGTCCTCGTCGTCATCATAGTCCTTGTATATATTTGTTATTCTATTAATTAACATGCTGAGTTCTAGGACACTAAAATATAGGGCCATAGAGATTTTCAATTATGTATATGTACAACAATGTACATGTTAACGGAAAGGAATAATGTTTTCTTTAGCAAAACCAAAAACGAATATCTATACTTTAAAGGGTTTTCAATGTTTATTTGGAGGAAATTTCTGTATTTTCGGTATTCCGTCTTAACCCTTTTAATTAAAGCTTGATTAAATTTCGCTAAGAAATTTATTTTTAATTCGTGAATTATTTATTTATTGCTGCTTTTATTTTTTGGTGTTTCTTAAAAGGCATTTATTATTGCTTTTAATAAAAGAATTTTTAATTTGAATGTTTATTAAGATTTTTCTTTCTTCAGTCAAAAAAGGACATTTATATAATATTTCATATTAATTCTGTAAAGTTCTCGTTTTTAATGACGACTTTAAATTTAATGGAGGGTGGATAAACTGAGGGCTATTAACACATACAACTCTCAACCATTACTACTGCATGCGTGCTATCAACAGAACTGGAGGGAACCTATAATTTTCTGTTGAATCCGAAAGGAAGGTGAAAGTGACTTTTTCATAACAAAAGATGCTCTTGGAGAATTAGTCAATTCTTCGCAAAGGGGCAATACCAGGGATGAAAAATCCTAATTCAGCAATTTATTCCTTGATTTTTTTTAATATAATAAACCTTTTCTGAAGAATACCAAGATTAGAACGTCTTTACATTTACATTTAAATCCACTATTTAACCGAGATTTAATTTGATTTACACTTAAATTTCTTAGAATCTCGAAGATTTCTCATAAATACAATTTTATTTTGTTTTTGAAAAAGTCAAATGATCGTCATTTTTTACGCCTATAGGTACATATATAATATATACAATCTCCCAAATAGTACAAAATCAGTTCGATCAATTTTCTGGAATTCGCATTTGTCGTTTACGAACCTGTCGATAATCAGAAAAAAAATTATGCATAGTGGAGACACGGAATCAAGCATATTTACACCGACAAACACCGACAGAAATAAAGATCGTTATATCGTTTTATTGGCACTTGTATTGCTGCGCTAACTATAAATCAGCATTATTGCTGTTTTATAACACAACTGATATTATCGAACTATGACTTTACCGAAATAAATAGTATTTTTTTGTAGACGTGTGGTTTTCAAGAAGAAATAGAACGCATATTATTTAATGTTATGGCCAGAATTAAGCTTTATTATAAAGATAAGGGTTTGCCATTATGTTTTAAAAATGATTTCGGGCAAGTGGCCGCCGTGGCTAGCTCGAATAAATTCCAGTCGAGAGGCCCAAGAGACCCCAGCTTCAATTGTGGCACGCGATGGCGTATGGACTCATTCGGGTCTTCTTCGATACTCTACTCTACAGCAGCAATAGAGTCTTCGATGTGCACTGTACGGCGTTATTTCATTATATGCCAGCTAAATTGATATCGAGCGAAAAAGTTGTGTTTTGGCACATTTTATAAAAAAAGTATTTGAAATGCAAAAAAAAAATATTTAAAAAAAATGGCAACACTTACTAAAAAGTGTTTCACCTTTTCTGAAAGCCTGAAGTCTGTTCTTTCATTTTATTTTTAAATCAACTTGTTTGTATAGTTTTCGAAAAAATTACTTTCAAATTCAAAAAAAGATTTATTTTTATTTATTTAACAAGCCTGTTGGTTTGAGTTAAAATTCTTATAACTTTTAATCTAAGACCGTCATTGATGAGTTTTATACCTTTTAAGAAACTTCAATATCATGGCCAATTTTTAAATCTAAAACCAGTATTGAGTTATATGATTTTTTTTCAGGATGCTCTTTTAAAAATTGAAGTAAAAAAAAGGTTTGATCAAAATGTCGTATTATCAATTAATTTTGAGCAAAATGGTGCACGATATCAATCTTACTATCATACAATATTTAAGTAAACACATTAAGAAAAACAAAAATCAATTATGGACAGGGTGACCAAATACCTGGTTCAAAATTTCCAAAAAACTGCCGTTATTCGAGAACCGTTATGATGGGGTACGGACAAGTTACTAAATTCTGAGTAGTCATGACCTGCCCTCTCACCAGTTTCAGGTTGGACCATTGTTTATGGGACACCCTATATACAGAAAAGTAGTAACTTTCTTTTTCAGCCTTTTGAGTTTGAAAGACAATTTTTCGAAAACTGTTTATACAAATAAGTTGATTTAAAAATAAAATGAAAGAACAGACTTCAGGCTTTCAGAAAAGGTGAAACAATTTTAAGTAAGTGTTGCCATATTTTTTTAAATATCAGTCACCGACTATCCTCCGAGCCGTTAACATCGTTTCGATCGTTTTTCTCTCTGCTCTTTCAAAGTTGGTGTTTTTTTTTTTCCCCTCCTCTCACGCTCCCGCGTGCCGACCCTTCTCTACTTGTTTTAATTGTGCGCCAAAAAGTGTGTGAAAAACAACCTCACCTAGTGCTTAACAATTTAACTATGGCCCCTGGGCCAACCGTGCTATCAGGCAATCGGTTTGATGAATTCAATCATTATTCCGATCAGCCAAAAAGAAAAAAGAAAAAAAATTCCTTTTCACCTATAGAAACTCCTCTAGATCTCCCCTCCCACTTAGGTTCGAAAAATCCTAAATTTATAACCATATCTCCTGCAGACCCTACTAAAAAACTCACCTCATTCAGTGTTTTCTTGCTAAAAAAAGCGATAGATGGCATAAGTACATCTTATGATTATATTACACAACTCCGTGATGGTAACTTATTGATCCTCGTGAAATCACAACACGTTGCTAATATTTTCTTGTCAAAAAAAACTCTCGCAAATCTTTGCCCAATTACTGTCTCTCTTCATGATCAATTAAACTCATCAAAAGGCACCGTGTATGCGCCTTGTTTAATAAATGTAAGCGAAAAAGAAATTATTGAAGAAATGCGGAATCAAGGAGTCACAGACGTTTTTAAATTTACAAAAAAAATAGAAAATAAAAATTCTAATGTTAATGAAAATTCAAATGTTAGTGATAATGAAAACCCAAAAAAACTTGTAGAAGTCCCGACTGGTCTAATCCTCTTCACTTTCGATCTCTTCCGCCCCCCCACATCTATTAATGTCGGTTGGTATAATCTGAAAGTCCAAGAATATTTTCCCAACCCTATGCGTTGTAAAAATTGCCAAATTCTCGGACATACCGCCAAAAGATGTACACGAAGCCCATCTTGTGTAACCTGCAACCTTCCCCCACATTCCCCAACAAATTGCACCCGAATCTCCTGCGCTAATTGTTCAGAAGAACACCCTGCTTCCTCTTCACTTTGCAAACGGTTTATACAAGCAAAAGAAACGCTAAAAATTAAAACAATACACAAATGTAGTATGGCAGAAGCAAAAAAAATGTACAGTGAACAAAATCCAATTCCGTCATCCTCCCACTCTTCTTATTCAGCTGTTGCCAGTAATGCTACACTTTCAATTCCACCTGTTCCACCAAGGAATAATACCCCCCCTCAACCAGCAATAATCAATAACCTTAATGAAACAATATCTCCGAATTCAACTTCCCAAACATCAAAACCCGCCACTCCCCCCTTATCACCTCTCCAACCAATTCCTAATCGATCAATCGCAACTTCAAACGACCAATCTACTAAAGCTCCTAGTGAACATCTTAACATAGAGTCAACAGCAAAAACTAACTCTTCCAACATCCAAAGCATCGCTTCCCCTCCCACCACCACATCACAATTGTCAAAACATAAAACCTCTTCAGACTTTAATTCCGATCATTCTTCTCTAAACATTAACACACAACCACACTCCGCTCTTAATCTTCAATCTAAATCAAATGAAACTCTCTTAACCGCCTCTAACCTAATCTCCAAAATTCCCTCTCTTAACACAAACACACAATCAATAACTAATGAATCTCTCTTCAATTCTACACACACACCAATGTCAATTGACAACATCGACACTCAATATGAAAAACTATCCAAAAATGATGATGATGACGACATCTAATCCAACTATCGGAACCCCAAACAATGACTCTGTCGTTCGGAGCTCGAAGCATTCAAACTCAATGTTGAGTTTGAATGATTCGACCTCTGGGCGACAGAGTCAACACAATCAACCTATAATCTCCTCTCCTTCTGATTTTTCGCAGTATAGCTCAAATTATACTGCACAAAAGTCTCTCAAAACCACAAGCTCAATCCTTAAGATTCTGCAATGGAATCTCAACGGATACATTAACAATTATCATGAGCTTGAAATATTAATAAAAGAATACAATCCATATATAATTTCTCTTCAAGAAACTCATGTTCATGTCAACACTACAGTAAAAGCTCCAAAGCAATATGAAGCATATTTTCATAACTTTACCTCTCACACAACCTCAAAGCAAGGCACTTGCCTTCTAATCCACAAATCTATACCTCATAAAATCCGGCATATAAATTCCACTATTTCCGCAATAGCTGTTGAAATTCAACTTAATGTGAAACTCACTATCGTATCTCTCTACATCCACCCAGCACAACCATTTTCCGCAAACGACCTAGAAAATATAGTAGGTACTCTATCCTCACCAGTGATTGTTACAGGTGACTTCAACTCGTGGAATCCTCTTTGGGGCTCTCCTACGATAAACGCAAGAGGAAAAGAAGTTGTATACTTTTTAGCCAACACCGATTTGTCAATTTTAAACGATGGAAGCCCAACTCACTTCTCGACTCATGGTACCTTTACTCACGTTGACTTATCTCTTATCTCTCCTCAGTTGTTACCACACTCAAACTGGAACAGATTAGATTCACTTCACGAAAGCGATCACTTTCCTATCATAACCAGTATCTGCCTTGGACGCCAAAACTACTACTCTGCTCCTACCCCCAAATTCCAAACCGATCGCGCCGACTGGAATCTTTTCCAAACAAAAACGCTTGAATACTTTAATGATCACCCCCCATCATTAAATGTTAATAAAGAAGCAGCAACTCTAAGTAAAGGCTTTCGGTTTGCCGCCAATATATCCATTCCACAAACCATTCACAAACCTATAAAAACTATTGTACCATGGTGGAATCCGGAACTTGCCACCTTGCGAAAAAACAAACAAATCTTATGGAGAAAATTTTTAAAATTTCCCAATAATCATAATTTGATAAATTATCGAAAAGCTAATGCACTGTTTCGTAGAAAAGCAAAAGAATCGAAAAGAGACAGCTTTCAAAAATTCACCTCTAATCTAAACCCCAACACCTCGATTAAAAAGATATGGTCTGACATTAAGACGCTTACAGGAAACTATGTCCCTTCATCAATCAAAATTATATTTAACAATTCTGAACCGCTCACAAATGCATTAAAAATTGCCGAACACTTTGCTCAATGTTGGTCAACCTACTCTAACTAATTTTTCTCACGAATTCTGCGAAGCTAAACGCATAACATTAAACAAAGAATACACAGTTTATGAACTATCACCATCTGCCAAATTTATCGACATGCCCATTAACCACCTGGAACTCGAAAGTTGCATTAGCTCTGTTAAAGGAAAAACACCGGGATACGATCGGATCTCGTATCCTATGCTTAAGTACGCACCTTTTCAAATCAAAAAGCGAATTATGGCATTGTTTAATCTGATTTTCGAACAAGGTATTATACCTCAGATTTGGAAAACTGCCACTACTATACCAATACCCAAACCAAAAAAACAACTAACCGAAACCAATGGATACAGACCCATCTCTTTGCTACCTTGCACCAGCAAAATTTTAGAAAAAATTATTTCTAAAAGATTGTTATGGTACATCGAAAGACACCATCTCGTGAATAGTAAACAAGTGGCCTTCAAATTTGGTCGTAGTACCATTGACTCACTGTTGCACATTGATGAGTTTGTCTCATCAGCCCTTTCATCGAAAAATCATGTCTCATTGATTTCGATAGATTTTGAAAAAGCTTTTGACCGCATAGGCATACACGTCATACTTAACACATTATTAAAATGGAAAATAGGACCAAAAATGTATAATTATATAAAATCATTTCTAACAAATAGAAAATTCAGATGTAAAGTGAATAATATTCTCTCAGACATACATAATTTAAGAAACGGCATACCCCAAGGGTCTCCCCTTTCGGTAGTCCTGTTTATAATAGCTTATAACGAATTAAATGATATAATTATTAAATTTAAAAATATAGATCATACTCTTTATGCAGATGATTTATTTATGATGTCAAAATGTAACGATACAAACCAAAGTATCCATTTATTTAATGAAGTTCTTAATGATATTGGTATTTGCAGTATCCGATCAGGAGCACTAATATCCTCTAACAAAAATAAACACCTGCATATATGTAAAAAAATAAACTGCTCTGGTTTCGATGTAGGATTAAGTAATATAAATATTACAAATGTTAACAATCTAAGTATACTAGGTGTAATTTTTGATTGTAAATTTAGCTTTAAAAATCATTGTTTAAATTTAAAAAAGAATCTAGTTTCCAGACTAAATATCATAAAATATTTATCCTCAAAAAACAGTTATGTTCACATTAACACACTTATTCATGTTACTAAAACCATTATTTTGTCAAAGATTGATTATGGGTTGGTTATATATGGCAAGTGCGCGAAAACACACCTGAAGATGCTCAACTCTCCATACCATGAAGCGATAAGAACATCATTAAAAGCTTTCCGGACATCTCCAATCAAAAATATGCTTGCCGAAGGTGGCTTCTCATCCATTGAAGATCGAGTAGAGATTTTGACATCCCGACTTCTTCCTAAAATCTGCGAATCATATTGTTCCCCAATTCTCGCAGATTCAGCAAAAATTTTAAAACGTATAAAGGTGCCAAAACAACCTTCTACTCTATACAAAGCTTTAAGTTTTGCACAAAATATTGGAATCATACCAAATGTGAAGAACTTGGCCACCGAAAAACACCCTCCTTGGTTACTTCCGAAAGAAGCCATCAACATCAGCTTATCTAAGCATAATAAAGATACCACTCCTAAGGAAACATTCATTCAACTTTTCCAAGAGATAATAAACAACTTTCCCTCCAACATCTGGAACGTTTTATATACTGACGGCTCAAAGAATGACATGGGCACCGGAATGGCAATTGTCAACAAAAACGGCGAACTTGAATCTGCAGAAAAGCTCCCAAACTACTTCTCGATCTTTTCAGTAGAAGCCTTAGCAATTCTCAAAGCAACACAAATTGCAACAAAAAAAAAGCAGAAAACCGTCATTTGTACCGACAGCCTCTCTGTTCTCTCCGCGGTTATCAACGTAAGACACCACGCACCTGTCATCAACCAAATCCGAGATAACATAATATTACTTGGTCCAAAAATAATTATTGTATGGGTGCCAGCACACATCGGTATCAGAGGCAATGAATCTGCAGACCTCAACGCCAAATCAATTGCAATGGACTCCAGCGCTGCAACAAATTTTCACCGACCCAGCAAAAAAGACCTTCAAAAATTAATAAAAACCTACTGGGATGATAGTAGAGCAGAATCATGGAACGAATACATCCACCACTACACCACCATCAATCCTAATAGAACCCCTATTTCGTATCCAACGAACACCACACCTCTAATGAATAGATGCTTCCTTCGTCTTCGACTTGGGCACACACGAGTAACACACAGCTTTTTAATAGATAAAGAACCTCCCCCTACTTGCCATCTTTGCCATACAAACTCAACCCTTACAATCAAACACCTAACTACCGAATGCAGCAAAATAAAAAATCTTTGTAGCAGTCTTTTCAACAGTAACATTTTAACTATTCTTTCAGTTCCTTCTGAACTGAATATACAAAATTTATATAAACTTTTAAAAAACCTGGATCTATACAGTAAAATTTAAATAAATTAAGACATTCATAATACTGGGGCGGTCGGGGGTGTTCAAATCAACAGTTAATTATATGACTCTTGTTTTGAACACCCCCGATCGCCCCTGTCATATTATATCATAAGTATATATCTATACCCTTATTTATCTATCGCAGCAGAAAGCCTTGTATGCTAGCGCTGTAGTTTAAGAACATTACTCTGTACATTTTATATGTAAGATTAATAAATAATAATAATAATAAATAATAATTTTTAAATATTTTTTTTTGAATTTTAAATACTTTTTTTTATAAAAAGTGCCAAAACACTACTTTTGCGCTCGATTTCAATTTTGCTGCCATATAATGAAATGAAGTGCTCTCCATAGGCTTTCATATGACATAAGTTTCATCACTGTTGAGCAATGTTGAAAGTGGGCCCAAAATGGCCATGGTCATTTGCACGATTGGCAAACGTTATTCAGGAGTAAGTCTTATTCATTATGAAATGGCAAACCAAGCTGAGCATAAATCAAGTGACAGCTGTCAAAAAGACTAATTCCTAAAAAAGTATTGCCAGATTGGAAACCACACGTCTAAAAAAACACCTTTTACCCTTTGCATAAAAATCTCGTTTTTTGATTTTCCAGTAGATATTAAAGAAAATCTTATTGTTAATCTCTTTGTGTGTTTAAATCTAAACGAGTTTAACTTCTGGGGAAACATAATAAGCAATAATTCTTTACTCAAAAAGTAAAGTGTCGATTTAAGCCAAAATTTGTCTTTAATATTTAAAAAAAAATTAAAAATTAGCTTTATTTCTGTGTAATAAGCTTGTTTCCATGTCATCTGAAACATGGAAGACACCTTTCAGTTTTATTAAAACAACCTAAACTAAAAACGACTAAACTAAAGATTAAAATTGTTTTCCTGAAAAATACTAAACGTGCGTCGTCTACTTAAGTCACTTTATCTTTGGAGTAAAATTCTTCTTCATTCATTCATAGTTTTAAAAATAACCTGTTAAAACGTTATCCTGGCTACAAAAGCAAACTTTTCTATCAATTATATTTGTTTTTCGAGTGACTATAGGTACAGCTTTAAAAATTTAATACCCTTTTTCAAAGTCGAAATTCTTGTTGACTTGTATTATTGATTAAAAAAAAGGTTTAAATGGCTTTTAGTTGTTTTTTTTCAGAAGCAAGAATTTGTATCACAAAACCGTGTGAAGTATAGTTTAAAGACCATTCGTGTGGACTTCTTCGTTCTAGAACTGAATTGTCTAACCTCTTATAGGTTTGCAACCAAGAAAAAAAACAAATTAGAAATTCGGATAAAATTCGTTTGAATTATTGTCTATCCCTGTTTGAATATCGTCACATAATTGCAAAAACCACAGCTAACTCAATTTTCCAATTTTTGAAAAGTCGCAAAAACGTCGTGGCCTCTTTTTCATGCTCCATTTTTTACATGATAGTACCTACTGGTAAAATAATAGCACCATATTTTTTTTTTGTGGTTGTAGTGGTTGTAGTAAAGGGTAAAAATTAAGATGCGAATCAAGTTAGGAAAAACCCAAGCACCTAAAAAAGAAAATAATCGAGTTAGCTGGACGATATGAAATAAGAAGAAAGTTTATTTCCATCTGGCATGGTGGAAGGTACCTATATCTAAGTAAAATTTATTCTATTGTGCCAACGTCTTTATCCTTAATCTATATCAGCTGGATTTTTTTTTTATATATATTAAATATCTTCCGAAGATGTTTAATTTCACTTTTCAGAAGCCAACGCAGAGCAAGATGATTAACTTAATGGATTCGGCGGCGAGTAGAGGTACTTGACAATTAATGATCATTGGTGTGTGGTAGTATTAGGTTTCCATTTCATTTATTTCATCATAATTAACGAACCCAAAGAGCGAACAGACCCAAAGCTGAGGATTTAAATAATTTCATTTCGGTTTAATCCAAAGTCGAATCCTAATTGCTACAATTAGTCGTCCAGTTTACGTAAGTCGCGTTTGTTGTTGCCGTTGGTCGTCGTCACCGTCTTCGTTGAGATGAGGTCCGGCATCCTGCTGTCAATGGTCCTATGCCTCTTGTTCCAGCAATTTGTCATTGTATGCTGAAGAGCAATCTATATAAGGAGTAAGCAATATAACGGATAAGAACAGTAGTTAATCTATAGGTACTACTTCGTCGAAGAGTTGATATATACATACATACATATACAATATACATATGTATATAGAAACATAGGTACTTCAATTAAGATATACCTTCACAAATAATGATCAATAAGAAAAGAAGGAAATGATAAAATGTGACCAGTTGTTGAAAATGGATTTGAAGGAATTTTAATGGGTTTATATGTAATTCCCTAGAAAATAACGAGGCTATATCTATTAATAAATTGATCACTATACTTGTTCCATATAAATGGAGCTCATTTGCGAAATTAATTTGAAAATCGAATAAAATCATTAATTAATTGATATGAGAAATTATAAATTGCTCCACCTTGCTAATGTGGTCCGAGGCTATAACATTACTGTTGCATGGCTGAGCATTGAAGATTTGAAGAATAAAAAATTAAGAGTTTAAAAATCATTTATTCATATAATAACGTAATTCAAAAACATAACTAAAGAACAAATTACTGGCTTTAAAAAAAGTTATATCATGATATTCTAAGTGTTGCCGTTGTATTTTTATATTCATTTTCTATTTTCACTACTTTTTTTTTTAATTTGCCCCTCCCACCCAAAGAGGTGGATAAATACAGGGGGCCGATATCTTAACATCATGCTCATATAATGTACCGAAAACAAAAAAAATTGATGAATTTATAACAAAATGCACAATTTTTTAACTAAGCCGTCCAACTATATAGAAAAGTAAGACCCTTAACTCTTGCAATTGGTTTATTTCGGAAACGGTTATTTTTATGAAAAAAAGTATTTTAATCTTCTTTGTAGGAAATTTTCCAAGCTACAAATAAGTCTTTAACATTTTGTTTGTACAACTTACCATTTGGGTTATTCCTGGAAAACCATTTTGGGGGCCTTAAACTCCCCGTAAAATTGTTAGCGGCACACAGTGGGGCAGAAATGCCTTATTAACGGCGATAATTATAAAGCTTTTTGTTGCCTAAACCAAAGTATACTTTTCTAAAGGTTTTTTGTATGCTGAGTTTGAATCCGAAGTCAAAAAAAACTCCACCGCTTCAGGTTTTGAGATAATCCCGTTATAAAATTTGAATACGCTTGTTTGGTAGGTATTTTTTGGTGTATACAAAATGTCCCGGACCTGGTTGGCATTATTTAAGGGTGTGGTTCTTGGGTATATTCTAAGAAAAAAATTGTTCTAGTTCAGTAAAGGTCTATCTCTAATTTTGGCATCATTTATCGTGGATTTAAGAAAAACTTACTTTAGTGTACCCTGACCCATGTTAACAAAACTTGCTGTGATAATTCTTGTGGTATAAACTCGTTTGGGACTTTATTTTTAGAAGAAACACTAGCCTTTAAAACTGCGTTTAAATAAATTTGATATCTTGTCTCAGTCTTAATATATCCAATTTCTAGGCTTTTCTATTTTTCCTGCTCATGCCAATTTTTTGACTTTGAGGTCGACTGTCGCTCTGACACATGATTTTCAGTGCAGTTTGCACTTGTCAATAAAAATGTCTCAATATTTTCAATTTTTTTTTGTTTTAAATTTACTGTTATAAAAGATTTCGCAGAGTTCCTGCTTTTTGCAAGAGAAAAATTGCATGTTGAGCCCTTAAACATAATAAAAATGGTTTAATATTTTGCATACTTATAAACACAAAACAATGAAAAAAAAATATTTTAGGCAAACATTTTCTACTTTTAACTTTAGTTTCGAATAAAGGATCTATTTAACTAAGAAAAACACTTTAAATCTAATTTTAATGTTTGCCTAGTCAAAAAGTACCGTTATTTAAAAAATGTTTTAGTGTTTTTATATAAGGAACTGAAATTTTTTTATTTTTATTTGAAAATTTTACTACATAATTGAGTTAAAACTAATGCTATTTAAAAGAACATACCTGATTCAACAAACTCTATGTAAAATTTTTGTATTAACAATAAATTTTCAATATAATTTTTGTATCAAAATATAGGCCACTTATTTCGGTTAGTTTAACACAGAAAACAATTTTAACTAAACTGTTAACTTTTATGTGGAATGGTACAGTAATGGAACCACTGACTAAAAAAAAAAATACTTGAATCATGTGAAGCATAATATCGGTTGAATGAAACAGTTATTTTTATTGAAATTTGTTACACATAGAAAAAATGACTTCTCGTCGCTTCTGCTTAGGCAAGATCCCACTGTGCGGCACTCATATCGAAAGGGAATTTTTGAGAGTTTCTTAAGAACACCATGAGGAGGTTATATACCAAAATCCAGCTTTCCGGTGATTATTTCTTAATTGGGCTGTGTTTTTTGGCTTTATTTACTGGACTAATTTTCATTTTAAAAAAACATCACCATAACGAGAAGTCTATTACAAGTATACGATGGTAATTGGTACTATGTTGTTTTCATTTAAAAATTGAAAATAACAAAAACTGTTTTACTACTTCTAAGTGGAAATAGAAGCTTTTGACCAACTGAAAGTCGGATTATATAGTCAAATTAAAAAAAATTATTTTTATTATTTTCAATAATTGTATCAAAAACTAAATTTTTTTCTTGGCTTTAACCAAACAACACGTCCTAGATTTTTTCGCATCTTATGCAAAACACCCTGTATATCCTCGTGGAGAACCATGGACTATGTTACTAACAATTCTCAAGTATTCCTCAATTTCCGAAATTTTCTTGACGAATGCAAACGGTTATATGAGAAACACGTCATGATAACAAGAGTGAATTTGACATCTTAGAGATACAGTTTACCTGATAAAGAGAAAGATGTTTTTCTTAGTTGTCGTATAGGCTAATTGATTCTATCGCAAATTTCTGGCTTGACAATCTAACACGCTACCCACTATGTCCTGTGCCAAGCGACACTACTATATGATGTACCATGATATATGAAAATTAAATTCGAATTTCTTCTTCCATCGACAATTTCGACTTTAGTTAAGGTTGTGTATTTGAATTAAACTGCGGTTCTTTGTTCATGATCTAATAAAAAAAACACCATTTGGCGCCAACTTCGAAAAGAGGTTAATGGTCAAAAATTTGATTTCGAAAAATGTGTCTTATTAAAAAAATGTGTAAGCCAAAAAAAAAAATAATATAGTTATACCCTTCATTGGACTGTGTTACATCGAAACAAATTTAGAATTAAAAATGCAGTAACGACATGAAGATGAATTAAATATTTTTTAAAACGATTGTAAATGATAACAAGCAAAACACTGCTCTCTATATCTTCTATATATAATGATGCTCTCTACGGCAAATCCATTTTAATCACTTAACAAAATTCAGTCCCAAATTAAGTTATTTATACATTTTATTTCCAAAATAAAATACAAATTTATCAACTAAAAGTTCAAGACCATTAATTCGTATATCGGTATATTGACAAAGTTAATCAGAATATACAGTCAACATCCCTGGAAACCACTTTTCAACTTGCATTGGATTCACAGCAAAGTTTTGTTCTTCTTCTAAATGGGAAACCATAATTTTATAAACAAAGTTGTTGCCATTTCCATCGTTGTCGTCGTCGTCGTTGTTACCATCATCCTCATTGCCGCCTCCAACACTACCGCTACCGCTACGGCTGCTTCGTCGGCGGCGGCCTTCATCAGAAAAAAGTTTTGATTCCACAATTTTTGCAACTTTTTCATCTACAAATGCAATATTACTGCGGGGCAAGTTTTTATTGACAGACATTGTAATACAACAGATCTCATCGATTTCCATTGGACTTAAGCTATAAACTTTTGCAATTGGTAAAGGGCAAATGACTTCCAATTCGTTGTTTTTATTTTGTCTCAATTTAACTAAAGGATCTTGCGATTCAATTATGGTATTGGTGTAGTCTTTGGGATTAGATGTTAAGGAATTTCCATTTTTTATCTCTGTCATAATTCGATAGATTTGATCAGCTTTAAGACGATTCTTTCTTTCCATATTGTTTATGCGAATAGTCCCCGTGAAGTTGATTTTCGATTTTTTTTTTTTATTTTTAAGCTTAAATTTAAAAAATACAAAAACAATTTTTCTAAGCCAACTGTGAGGTTTAAATGTTTAGGTGCTCTAGACGCAAAAGTATTCGTTTCGAGTAAAATAAAAAAAACTTAAGGTTTTAAAAACTTTTAAATCTTTTGAATAAAAAGGTAACAGTTTATTGCCATTAAATGTTTGGGTAAATTTAGCCACTTGACAAAAATTTGAGTAGGTATCCGATGTTTTTTCACCGAAAACGGAGAGTCCTGGCCGTTCTGGGCCCCATAAAAAGTAGCTTTTATAAAAATACATAGTTATAAATTGACATGTCTGGAGTCATTTCCTTTCTTTAGTAACTTCCTAGTATAATAATAAGAACTAAAACACAGTACACATATTAAAAGTAATATCATCAGCGTTTTCATTTTTGTTCAGTTCTGCGCATCTGTCAAAATCGAGGTATTATGGTGGTAAAATGGTGGATTCAGTGCCCCTTTCCTTGTCTAATTTCAATATTTTGTTGTTGTTTCAAATGATGCGCGTTGAGTTCCTGTGGTCACTCGAAATTTTTAATTTTTTGACATTTCCAACTTTGACAACCTGCGCAATATATTACCATTAATATGTGTACTGTGGAACTAACATACTTATGTGCAGGGGCGGATCCACGGGGGGGGGGGTCCGGACCCGAACCCCCCCCCCCATGAGCATTGAAAACAAACATTTTTGTATTAATTTATTTATTTATTAAATATTTACTTCTCTTCGACCTAAATTTTGTGTTTATTGCAGAAAGCCCATCTTTTTATAAAATTTCGACTTAAAATTTCTTCAAGTGTAATGAATACCTACATACCTCAAAAACTTCAAATATACCTACTTACATTAGATTGCGTAGCATTTTTATACGGTTTTCACACCGAACCAAAATCTCGGATTTCGGCACAAGATTTCCAAATCTCGTTGAATCGTTCACACCACACATAATCTAGATTTTATTTGAAATTTCAATCAAATTTCAGTGTTGATAGAAACTAAAAAAAAGAAGATTTCGCAGTAATCTACTAGATTACGAAATCTGAAAATGTATGGGAAATCTCGTTGATTTTGATGAAATTTGGTGATTTTTGATCGAAATCTCGATTTTGATTCGGTGTGTAATAAAGGCTATAAAGCCTATATGATGGAAACTTAGTTCAAGGGCTTACGGGATGTTAAATTTAGAAGACTTAGGCAATTTATCATATCTATCTCTCCAAAGCAACATATTAAAATACTATTCAATATTATAAGGGCAAAAAAAGTTAGCACTACCATTTTCGATTTTGAAAAAGAAACTGTGCTGCATTGTGGTCAACTTGTGCTGCGATGTGCTGTAAATATTTTTGAAAATTTTGAGGATGAAATTTTTCCAAAATAAATTTTTTCTAAAAACTTAAAGTTGTGCTCAAAAAATGATATAGCCGAAGAGATAAAAAAATCGTATATTTCCGACTTTCACGACCAAACGCAATTGATGCGAAGGAACTTAGCGTGAAATTAGCACCGTAATTTTCGATTTTCAAAAAAAAAAGTTTTGCTGTATTGTGCTCAATCTGTGCTGCGATGTGCCGTAATGTATTTTTTAAATTCGCAAATTTGCAAATTTTAGGGATATATTTTAAAATTCGCAAAATTGCATTTTTTTTTCAAAATCACGATTTAAAAAGAAATTATACCTGTGCTGTTTTAAGCTGCTGCTGTTTTTGCTTGTTTGTATTTTTTTTTTGAAAATCGAAAATGCCGGTGCTAACCAAACGCACATAAATAATGTAGCACAAAGCCCACGCAAGTTTTATTTTTCTTTAAGTTTTCTATTTGTAATTGGACCTCCCCCATGACCAAATCCTGGATCCGCCACTGCTTATGTGTATATGTTTTTTTTACTTTTAGTTGTAAAAAGTTTAATATCTTTTTATAACTTTTTATCTTTTTATCGTGGTTAAAAGTGGGGTTGAATTTAAGCGCTTCGTGTGACTTAACAACAAAAATTTGAATGCCCTAACTGTTATAAATTGGCATATCCTTATATTGAATTCCATAACAAAGCCATTAAATTACTTCGATTGAAATGCATTGAAAATTTTATTAAACAAAAAAAAACTTAACTAAACTTAAATTAACTTAAGAACTAAATTTGACCTTGATCTAATTTATCGTCATCATTTATTTTCTCTACAATTTCTTCTGACACTTGATGATTTTCTCGTGCATAAAACTTGATCATTCGAATCCTTAAAGATTTTCGATGATGACCAATTTTTTGTTTTATATTCGCAAATGGAGAATTAGTGTGTTCAGCAGGTTTAACAGTTTTTTTTCTATTTCTGGCCAATTCAAATAAAGCATCGATATTTAGTCGTGAAATGTATTTCCATAAAACATTTCGATGTTTGTGATCTCTAAACGGAGGATCTGGAATGTTTATCTGAAAAAAAAAAATTAAAAACAGAAACATTAGTCTATAAGGAAAACGAAAAATATGTTTAATGAAAATTGTACAAACCGGTTCATAAATATTTTCTTCATCATCATAGCAGTGTCTGCTGCCCTCGAATAATTCACTGGGAGAATCAAATACCTATGAAATTTTGAAAATGGTAAGAGCCGATTTTGTATAAATATTTATTTTAACAAATTTTTAGTTAAAATAAATTATTATATAGAATTTATTTTGAAATTTAATTAAAAAAGAAATACGGTGCAGGGTGTACTAACTTCTAACTTCAATTTTAAGTCAAACGCTAAAAAGCAGATGGTAAAATGTCTTCTAGTTTTTGAGAAATACCAGAAGTAAGTTACCATTAATTTGGCTTCAATCCTTGGTTTAAATTGCTCTTAAAATCCTATTTCCACTAAGCAAGTAGTAAACTTCATTTTGTTATTTTCAATTTTCTCAAAAACTAAAAGACATTTTACCATCTGGTTTTTAGCGTTTGGCTAAAAATTGATTAGATATTTGAATAGTAAAAACTAAAATACAACTTAATAGTAAAATTTTTTGAAAAAAAATTAGTTTATAATTTTTTTTAATTTTTTTTTTTATTTGAGTTTAAAAATTAATTTTTCATAAAGTATTGACTTAAATAATTTGATTTAAAAACAAAATTGAAAAATTGATTTGGCTTAAAAAAAAGACATAATATGACATTTTAAGTCTTGCCATTGTTTTTAAATATATTTTTTTTATTCTAAGCTCTAGTCCGATTTTCCCGAAAAACTACACATAATATGTTTCTAATAGCTCTCTTCAACGAATAGTGAAAGAAAATTGTACAATTGAATTTTTTCCGGACAAATTGTTATTGAGAGTGATGCTGATGGATTCGTTACGTTCATAGCCTGAATGTTTTATTTCCACATCGAAGCGATAATATGAGGTGAATCTCAAACAAATATGAAAATCTGAGAATACCATCGTACGCATAACAATTTATTGGATTAGAAGTTTCAAACAAGAGAAAATAATAAATATGAGCAAGAGATTCGGAGACAAAATGTTTTAGAAATTAAATTAAAAAGAAAAAACAAATGTATGAATTCAATCCTCATACAAACATTAAAACTTCATACCTCTTCATAATCAGTTGTGACCTCATCCAAATTATTCATTTGTACTAAATAACTTTTTCGTTTCTCTTCCATCTCATGTCGTATTCTCGCTCGATGTTCGTATTTATTTTTTAGGTCAACTACAGCATAAATAGGTTCATTCTTCTTTCGAACATCATCCTCAATTATTTCACTTCCATTATTATCATTGTGAGATAATGATTCGATTGTCCTTCCCGAAGATGAGCATGATCCAGATGACGATGAGCTGCATCCAGCTTCAGGCCTTTTTCTATGCCTTGAAAATGGACTCCCTTCTTCTTTTCGTATTGTTGAACTCAAACGAAGGCAATTAACTTCCTCATCCATGGATAGATTTTTTCTGTCATCAATTTTAAATGCACTTGACCCTTGTAAACTCAACCGTTGAACTTGATCCTCAATTCGTGTGTTCCTGTATCGGTTATAAGAAGACCAAAAGAATAACTCATTATATAGGAAGGAAACTACTATTTAATAAATCCTTCTTAACTATAGGTGTTTTTTTTTTAATTTTAATTATATTTACTTAAAGACGTGATTACTCCTGTGTACATAAAGTAGTATTAAAAAATCCTTTCTATATAATTCCATGATTGTTACAAGAAAATCATTTAGAAAAATATACACAACTTAAAAAAAAAAAAGAAAAGAAAACAGACTTAGAAACAAAGTATCCCAACAAGTGGACTATGCAATACTGAAAACTGAAGTATCTTATAGAAGAGAAATGTAGTCCACCGCCGCCGCACGTTGCTGATGTTGCTGCATTCTTTGCGTCATAAAAAAAGTATCTTTCCTTATTTTTAACAAAAGGGAAACGTTTCGAAAATAGATTTAATTACTTCCAGCTTCAATGGGACCAGGAGGAAGAAGCAGTCGGTCTGTTTTGTTTTGTTAATGATTTGTTGGTTTTTTTTTTTTTTTGCTTTATAGTGTTTCTTCATGTTCACTTTATTTATTTTCTATTTTTAAATAATATAAGGGGATAACAAAAGTCATGTGCTAGGGCAGTATTTTCCTTCTAAGAGAAGGTATACCACATTAAAATTAGAAACAACAAAACGAAAAAAAAAAAAAAACTTGCGGTTCTGGAGAAGTGTGGCATAGGTAGGTATATAGTCACAATGATTCCATTCTATCGTTTTCAACTTCAAGAATCTTCAAGAAAGAAGGTATTCGTCTGAGAATTTTTATCACATTGATATATACCGTACCTATACTCGCACTATAGTATATTGGTCATAAGATGTATTGTCACTGAGTTCTCAATTCATCCTATTTTTAGAATCAATTCAACTGAATGACAATACGTGTAAAGTGCACGTGGCTGGAGCACAAGAAGCAACTCAATTTATAGTCTTCTACTACAAGATAGGATATTATTGATGTGTATAGTTTGTTTTTTTTTTCCGTAGGTAGTAATTTTTTATTTTCATTCAGATATGTACATACATATGTACATATTATGTGGATTGTAGTTATACAGGGTGTCCCGAAATCACCACCTCAGGAACTCATGGTTTTCTTCTGAACCATGAGTTCCTGAGGTCATTTCAAGTCGCAAAACTTAACAGGTAATTTTCTTGTTTCCGCTTATTCGTTTTCGATTTATAACGGTTATTATTATTTTTATTCTTTTTTTCTTTGACTGGCTCTACATACCATACAACTTTTTTCTGTGTGGATAACTGCAATTTATTATCAAACAAATCTTTTAAGCATTTTTAGGTTGTTTTTTGACTTCGATTTGATTTTTTTTCACAAAAACATGTTATTAAGTATAATTTTTTTTATTATGAATGCTCAATATGTTTTCTTAAAAATACTTTACATTTTTTACCTAAAAATACATTTAAAACTATTATAAAAAATAAAAAACAAAAAACAAAAAATAAAGGAAAATCAAGAAAATATAAAAATGATGAAAACGAATAAAAAACTACGCGAGCGTTGACCGTTGAATGTTTGAAAGAGTAAGACCGTTAGAAGTTTTTTATTCGTTTTTATTCAAATATTCATATTTTCTTGATTTTCCTTTATTTTTTTTTTATTTTTTTAATAATTTTAAATGTATTTTTAGGCAAAAAAATGTTAAGAACACATATCATAAATATACTTAATAACGTGTTTTTGTGAAAAAAATCATATCGAATAAAAAAAAACCTAAAACTGCTTAAAAAAATGTGTTGATAATAAATTGCGGAAAAATGGTTATTCACACAGAAAAAAGTTGTATGGTAGGTACAAATTAATAACTATGTTCAAATTAAAAAAAATCGGTTGTATTTTGGCAAAGTTAGAGCCAGTCAAAGGAAAAAAAGAATAAAAATCATAAAAAATCGTTATAATTCGAAAATTAAGCGAAAACGAGAAAATTACCACTTAAGTTTTTCGACTTTAAATTACCTCAGGAACTCATGGTTTTCTTCTGAGGCGGTGATTTCGGGACACCCTGTATACCTACCTTTTCTGCAATCTTATGAAATTCTGTGAATTTATGTAAATGGTTAAACTTGAATTGATTGCCATCGAATCGACTATTGTTATTGAAAAAGTGAAGATTTCCTTGAATACAGATTTGGGATATTCAAAAGTCTTATTGTAAATACGAAATACATATTGTTGGACTTCATACACGACGTATACATATGTATATATAGAGCAAAATACTTTATGCGAGTTATGAAACCACTTCTTTTAAAATTCTTCATCAAATTGTAATACAATATTAGTAGGTTTGAAGTTTTATTAAAACCACATAATTAAGGTATGTACCAACTTAAAATTAGAACACACAAAATAGAAGTTTAACGGTAAATAAAGTATGAAATCATATTGTATGTAACAGGTAACAGGATCCAGGTTATGGTCATGAGGGGGGGGGGGGGGTCCAACTATACCTTTGGAAATATTTTCCCTTTAACTACCAAGAGCGTATAGATAGTAAAATAATAACGGTACATATTATAGAAAAAAACGTTAATAACCATTTTTAATAGCAAAACATTTTTTTTTCCAAAAGATAGAGCTCATACCCAGCTACAATAGTTCTAATAACAAATTATAAAAGTTTAGGTCCCCCTATATCATTTTTTACAGAAATAAGAATTTTAAAAATTGTGCTTGATACCGTTATTTTTGATTCGAGAAAACTTCAAGAAATGTCAGAAAAAAATTTGTTCCAACTTAAAGAAAAATGACGCAGTTTATACTATGGTTGTACCCTTATCTATGAAGCAGGCATGTTAGAATTGCAATGCCGAATTTAGTTTGTCTTTTCTACCATTTTGATCAAATTTTGGATTTCAAAAAATGTCTTGAAAACACTCTTTTTAGTACGTATACCTGATAATTTAAATATTTGAATTTCACTCTATGATCAGGCCACAATGGTCCCTTTGTTGAATTTTGGTGAGAAAAATTATTTCTCATGCAAATTCTTGACGAAAATTTTAGAAATTTAGCAGTCTAAAATTTGGAATAGGATATGATAGGAAATTTTTAAAATTCAAAAATTCTTAATCAGGAATTTAGTTAAATTTATGAATAAAATTCCTTTAAGTATTTGCTTTAATTTATACTTTCACATAAAAGTGATTTCTATTCAGATATATACTATGTACCAAATTTAAAAAAAGCAAGTCAGACTTAATATGATGAAATCAAATAGGAATTAATGTTATGACATCAGGTTCAATTTCATTTCACCATGAAAAATAACTTAATTTTTATGTGTGTACAATGTACATATGTATCTCTTTGTTTAATTCCCAAAACTGCTAGATTCATAAATTTTATCTTATATAATGAAATAATTTCTAATATAAATTCTTAAAAGCAGAAAAATTTGTTTGATCCTCTGGAAACATTCCGCAACATTTTGGACTTTTTTTCATTAATGTTGATGTGTACATTGAAATCATTTTCATATTAAAGTATTCATTCAAGCAGACATTTTAAGACATGTCAGGCATCAATTTGAATTAATTCTGACAAATTTAAAAATTTAGTATCAAAATTTAGTACCAACTTGACTTGTGTCATTAGCCAAATAATTATGACTCGAAAACTCAACGAAAATTGGAGCTTCAGAATAGCCTATATGAGCCGCAGTTACTGTCAACCTTTTTTATAAGAAAATACTGTGAAAATTAAATTTAAATAATGTTTAATTTGTATGATAACAAAAATGTCCCAAAAAAATTCAATTTTTATTTTTGAAATAAAATCCATTTAAATGAATCACACTTTATCTAGCTGAACTTTGCTTGCTGAAGACCAACCTTGGTCGTATAAGATGACTTTTTTTAAAAATAGTGGGGCAACCACCCAATGATTAAAAATCAGATAGGTCTGGTAATTGGTATACGGAAAAGCTCGTTATCCTTAAAAAATATGATAAGCCAAAGGCATCAGATTTGTCCAAAAAAAGTTTAGGTAACAGGTACAAAATAAAGAATTCATGAAAACTAACATTTCTATTTTATTTAAATATTTGTTTTGGAATTTTATCGTGATGAAATATTATGTATGTATATTATATGTACATATGTATGAACCTACACGCTTAAAAAACGTAACAAAATTTTAGAAAAAATTTTCCAAATTTTTTATGATTCTGGGTGTCTAGCATATCTTATGGAATAATTGAGTTCAGCGATGAAGTTCATTTTTAGCTTAATGAGTATATGGGACATTTCACGTGAAGCGGGCAACGAAATAAGTGGTGGGTCTTGAAATTCGTTCATCTTTGTTTTTATTAATACTTCTTTTGATTCTTAACAAAAATACAGAAGGATTTTGAATTTTGTGGTTTGGTGTTCCATTAGTGGGTTTGTAAAATTTCAGCAAGCTATCGGTAAGGATTTTAAAGAAAAACCTTGATAAATTAAATGAGGCGATAGAAAAATTATTTTAATTAATTATATTAATTAAGGAATATATACGGTAAAAAAGATGTTCTTTTCATTTATGAAATTTAAACCGGAAATCGAGTTTTTGTTTTATTCAAAACCGGATGTACGCGATGGACCCAAAAATGCGGTCATCTTCTTTAATTTAAATTGCTAACAACCGCTTTCTAAACAAAAAATGTGTTTTTTGCACGAGAGTTACGCAATCAAAGTTATGTATATTCTAAACGAATAGGTATCCCACTCTGAAACTTGGCAAGTAGTATAACTAATGTATGAGCTTCATTTTGAAACTTAAAAAAAAAAATTAAAAATGTCTAAGTTTGCAAAAATCTGATTTGAAATCTTAACTTCCGGTTTTGTATAAAACAAAAAAATAAATTTAAGTTGTTGTTGATGTTCAGAAACTCAAAAAAATAGATTTCCGGTTTGAATTTCATAATTGAAAAGAACATCTTATCTATTTACCGTATATTCCATAGTTTGCTATGATATGTGGGATGGTGGACCTTATTTATTT
Organism: Epistrophe grossulariae; assembly: GCA_929447395.1. NCBI lineage: Eukaryota > Metazoa > Arthropoda > Insecta > Diptera > Syrphidae > Epistrophe > Epistrophe grossulariae. Next base: position 126,327,466 of record OV839567.1, read on the forward strand.
TTTTTTTTAAATGAGACTAAACAACTTGTTATAAGGTCAATACTATTTGATATAAAAGGATATGATTAATGACTTTTTCGTTCCCCAATTAAATAGCATCATGAATGTGTAAGAGAATGGGTTCCAGCAGGATGGCTCTGCGTACATACAGCAAACAAAACAATCAACTTATTGAAGGAAACATTCGATAAACGCATAATTTCAAGTATAATGAACATAGAAATTGAACTCTTAGATCTTGTGGTTTGACGTCTCATGATTATATTTTCTTTATGAATACATGAAGTCACTTTAGTTTACACTAACAAACCAACAACAATCAACGCATTGGAAGACAACATTAACGTTTTATTGAGGACAAACGACCACAATTGCTTGAAAAAGGATGAAATTCGTCAGATCCAGCAGTGGTAGACATGTCCGAAGTTATGTCTAAAAAGATAATTGCAGAATTTATTCTATCGATGGGTCACAAACAAAATATGTCAATTTAATTAAATTAAATTATATGTTTTGCTCAAAATTACCTATTGGCTTAAAAAAAAATCAACTATGCTTCACTCGTTAGGATTTTCTGTTTAAGCACTTGTTTTTTTTTTATAGAACTTTTTTTTTACATTTCAAATTCAAAACTTACCGTCGAACATTGATAGCAGTGTTGTCATTCTTGTTCTTCCTCTCGTTATCCAGAAACCTCTTTAAATCATATCGTCTATTTGCATTGATATCTCTTGCGAAATCACTTTCATTTAATTTACCCTCAATCATTGTAAAATTATCCGTTTTAATATAATTTAACAAATCATGAATTTTTCTATTGATAACACTTTTGTGATTTACTTCACCACTTTCACTTTCACACTGATTTCCTTTTAAACCATCAGACAACTTTGCCTTCATTGTTGCCCTTGTTGTCGGCGACGGCGGTGTCAGTGTTGTTAGTTGAGTAAATCCTTTATCACTACTTCCGGCGGCAGCAGCAGCAGTGGGGTGTGTTGTTAAATTTATATCAGCATCTGATGATGCACTGCCGCAAAACATTCGATTTATCCGAGAGACTTCATTTGACTGGTTGTGTAGAAGGAATTCATTCTCATGATGTAAACAGAAGTGATTCGACCTATAAAAATAGAAATAATGGAAACATGAAGAGAGATGGTAATTAGATGTCTGCAGAAGATATATTTTTTTTAATTCCACTTTTTTATTTCTTAATTTTTACTTTATATGTATCTACTGTAATGAAATGAAAGAACATTATAGGTATGGGTTTCTTTATAATGAGCAATCATTGTGGTATTCAAGGCTTTATACTGAATAAATAGTTTTTCATTGTCAAACTGATGACTTTCAGTTGTATCTTTTTTGAAATCAAGTTTCGAAAGTCATGGGGTCTGGATTTTAAAACATATACAAAAAGATTGATTTTGTATGAATAAAGTGAAGCTAAGCTAAGAAAAGATGTTTTCTAACAATTAAATTTAAAAAAAAAATATGGAACTCACAGTTTATACTGAAAAAATGTAAAAAAAAAAATCTAATTAAACATAAATTGATTAAATAACAATTTATTTTTTAATTTTAATTAATTAATTTATTAATTAATTTTACAATGTTGGTATGCAATATTATTAGAACTTATTTGAAGCTTTGTGCAAAATAATTTATTAAAATCAGTTCAACTGATAAAATGAGATAGTAGAAAATCAAAAAAAAAATGGTTCTATGAGAGATATCATTTTTCAACGATAGATAATTTTTTTTTTAATAATATGGTAGATCGTATAGATATTAGTTCACACAAAAATTTTAATCAAAATCGTAGGAGCCGTTTTTGAGAAAAGCGAGATTTTCAATACCGGTTTTTAAACATTTATATGGGAGGTACCGTTATTATTGGTTAAAAGAATAATTTTCATTTAAAATCTGCTATAGATAATATTAAGAAACTGCAGGGTGCCAAGTTTAATAAAAATTTACTGAGTTATAGTTTTCGAATTATTAAGTTTGAAACTTTTTTAAAAATCAAAAAATAATTTTTTGGGAAATTTTGGTATCTATACAACTTTTACAATTTTTTCAAACATTCTCCATACAAAAATTGATCGATATCAGTTGAACTGTTTACGAGAAAATCGAAAACAAAAGGGAGGTACCATTTTTAACAATTTTTCGGAATTTTTTTTTTATAAAATGGTTTCCTGTTTGTAAAAATAATTACTGAATTTTTTTTTATTGTTGGGACGTTTTTGAGAAAAATAAGATTTTCATTTTTTGCTTAAAAAATTTGTACGTCATGTACCGTTATTTTTGGTATTTAAAAAAAAATTAAAAAAATATGTGGAGGCATTGCCCAAAAAACGCTAGGTACCAACTTCGAAGAAAATCGACCGACCCGTTTAGTCTGCAGCCGAAAGGACAGACAGACGGACAGAATAATTTGCCATATATTACCTTTATATCGCAAGCAAAAAAAAATATTCAGTAAGTCTTTTTATTAAAAAGCTACAAACAAAAATGTTATAAATGGTGCATCCCATTGAACCATTTTTTTGATTTTCGATTTTCTCGAAAACGGTTGAAACGGCTGGTTATGATCAATTTGTTTATATGGAGAATGTTTCAAAAAGTTTTAAAATAATTGCATACCTACTCAAATTTTCTAGTTTTTTTTGTTTGGATTTAAAAATAAATTCAACTTTTTTTGAGAACTGAACATTTCGAAAACGACTCGGTCGATTTTTATTAAATTTTGCAGCCAGCAGTTTTTTAACATTATCTATCAGATTTTATAAGTGAAAATTATACTTATAACCAAAAATAACTGAATCTACCAAACAAGGGTTGAAAACCGGTCATTTTTGTCAAAAACGATTTTAATGAAATTCAAAAAAATTTAATTTAACAAAAAAAATTTGGATTTTTTAAAAAAGTGTTCAAAATTAGTTTTTTAAAATTTGATATTTCGAAAATGGGTGGTTTTCAAAATATGAATAAAAAGAAAAATGCTAAAAAAATTGCGTATCAATTTTTTGTTTCTTAAAAATATTTAAAAAATTTTAGATATATAAATTTTTTTGATGTGTAAAACTATAGATGGCGGTGGGGTGAAAAAAAAACGTAACGTATCTTGTGATGTGATTGTGATTCTGAGCCTCACTTTACGTTAGGTATGTTTAGACATCTTAACCGTGAGCCCCGGCACTCACCCTTTTTTTAAAACTGCTCCAAATTTTGTTCTCATACATTTTTATTTGTTTAAGAAATCAGATAGTGTAAATCACGTTGGTGTCAAAACAATTACAGAGATTGTTTATTCACTTTATTTATAATTTTGATTGATTTTTTTTACAATTTTTCAATCTAAACTGTAAATTCTATGTGTATATGTGCAGCACTATGCTATATTGTTCATGTATTCAAATTTATGTACTCACATAATACTACTTTAAACTAAACTATATTTTTGCAGATGGCATAAAATAAAGGCTCCAGTAACTTATGTATTTCTTTTATCAGATGAATAGTTTTTAAAATGTTAACACTTTAAAACCACAGTGTGATAATACATAAGAGCATTTCAAGGTCTTATTAGAGATTTTTAATACCTCATTATGTTAAAAAAATAATATTACAAATCAAAACTTTCCAAAAAAAAAAGAAAAATGAAATGATGAAAATTCAATGTCTCGAAATAAGTAAATGAATTAATTTTAAAATTGAGTTTTTAACTGTACTTTACCTACTCGTATTATTAAATACTTAAAATTGTTTTCTACAAAGAAATTTTATGCATATAAACAATTATTTTTCACTAAAACTTCTGTAACAATTTTAAAAATTTGACTGCATCCATTTCTGATCTCGAGCTATTTTAGTATATTTTATAGCAAATCAAATAATGCTCATAATAATTTTTCCTTATAATATATGTACTTGTAGGTCACTCACTCACCTTTGGTTATTTTCACGAAGAGAGAACGCTCGAAGGTCATTTTCGGAGAGCCCGGTCCTATTAAGAATCCTTGCTGTTCCATGAACGATAGGCATGTGAACTGCTTTATTTTTTTTAGATCTGACAAGTGAACTGCAACTATGGCTACCCTGCAGCGGTCTCTTGACCATTCCTATTCCGAATCCATCTTTTTGTTTGGCAGCTTTTGAGCCAATAGACAAACTATCCACTAGAGCTGTAATCCATTCCATGTATGTTTTATTATCATCACATCGCTAAAAAATATTATTATAATGTTTTGTTTTTAAATTTAATAAAAAAAATTTAAGTAATTTCTTTAAATTCTTACAAATATAAAGACACTTTCCGAGGTCGTTTGTATTGCAAAGCGATATCCACCCAAAGGACGTACAACAGTTCCTGGAACTAAATTCAAAACATCTTTGAATGAAACCAATTTCTTATCGTAATCCTCTTTTGATGGATATGAAAGTAAAAGTTGGTTTTGTAGAACAAACCACATTTTACGCCAACCTCCAACTTTCTGAAAACAGAAAGAAAGAAAAATATATACATTAATACATTTTATTTTTGTTTCGTTTACCTATATAGAATTTTTTAAACTTACAGTTCTCTTTTTCTTCAAGTATCCAACTAATTTTACTTGACTTGGATGCAAACTACTTGTTTGTTCTTCAACAATATTTGTTCCATAATTATTCAGTTTAATGAATTTTTGCATGTTGATCCAATTTTAGGTTCTTAAAGGAAAAACAAAGTATAAACGAAATTATTATCAATGGTAAATGAATTATTATCTAAGTAATGAAATAGAAAAAATATAAATTCTATGACTTTGGTTAAAGCATGAATAAAATTATTATTTGTCATGTCTGTAAGGAAAGCTTAAAGCGATCAGTCGACTTCTATTAAGCTCTTATTGTATTCCGATCTTGTTTTTTTTTGCCCACTGCTTTAAACATTTGTTTAAAATGTCATCTAATCAATGTGGTTCTTGTAGTGCTGAAATCTCTGATGTTAACTATATTGAATGTGAATATTTTTGTAAAAACAAATATCATAAGAAATGTGCCGGTATATCCGAAGCTAGCTTTAAAGTTCTCGTTGCCGACGCAAATATGATGTGGCGATGTAATTCGTGTACTGTATCACGTCAAATTGTAAATGATTTCTTTGATAAACTTGACAAACTTGCAACAGAGTTCAAAGAATTCAAAGATCAAGTGAATTTTCTGAACAAAACACAAAAACCATCAAATCATTCAATAAATACATCCAATAAAAACTTGAATAAAAACAATAATAAAAATAAAAAAAAACCCAGAAGTTGATAATTTAAGCCCCTCAAACCCATCATCATCGCACAATATTTACTGCAACGGTTTCGAAGAGAACAAAAATCATTTTTCTAAAACCAGTGAAGAGAAAAATAATTTAAACAACAACACCGAAGTGTATACTCCTCCCCCAGTCTCAGCCCCCTTATCTAATCCGCTGGCAGACACTAATTTTCGCAGAGCCATAATTGGAAACAACTCTTCTACATTACTTGAAGGTGTTTCTGTTCCAAAAGTGAAATGGTTGCATAAAAACATCGGTAGAATCTCTAACCTCATACATTGCTGATGTGTTTCAAATTTCACCAAATTCAATTAAATGTAATATGCTTCTTAAAAAAGGTGCGGATATATCAAACCTCTCTTTCCTAAACTTCAAAGTGGCAGTTCCTGATGAATACATGGACAAAATTATGCAAGCCTCTGCTTGGCCTGCAGGTGTTCGTGTAAGATATTTTATCCGAACTTCAAAAAACGAAGAGCGAACAATGACATTGAAACCACCAATACATTCCTTATAAAAAACTCAACGACAAAACCGGTTTTTGATGCTGCTGATGATGCCGTTGTTGTTGTTTTTGGTCATGTTGAGGATGCTCTCGATGCTGCTATTACTGCTGCATTTCCTTTGAATAACTCAACGACAAAACTTGTTTTTGACATTGCTGCTGATGAAGTCGTGGTTGTTGTTGCTGAAACTGATGCCGATGATTCTTTTGTTGCTGTTCATGTTGAAGATGCTATTGGTGTTGATGATGCTGTTGATGTTGCTTGTGCTCTTGCTATTTCTGCTCATGATGATTATAATTCTAATGCTCTCTCTGTCTATTATCATAACGTGTGTGGGATGAAAACGAAACTTGGAAGTTTTTATTCCGCCGTTGTTGACTGTTCATATGTTATCATTGCACTTACGGAGACGTGGTTGAGTGACGACATTTACAATGCCGAATTGTGTAATGAAGATTATATTGTTTATAGAAGAGACCGAGATTTCATCTGTACTGAATTAACTAGAGGAGGCGGAGTGCTGCTTGCAGTGAAGTCTAGTATTAAGAGTAGACAAATAACTCTTTCAGACTCTTCAGGTTTGATCGAACAATTATGTGTACAAGTAGAATTTCCTTATACTAAAGCTTACAATTGCAATCCTATCAATATTTACTTTTTTGTGTCATATATTCCTCCAAATACGAGTTTTGATATTTATGCTTTTCATATAAATAATATTCAATCAATTGAACGAACGAACGAATTAAATTCTAATTCTTATGTCGTAGTGTTAGGTGATTTTAATTTAAGTGCAGTGAAGTGGGTTTATTCAGATGATGATAAGACTTTACTTCCGTTTAATGTTGTCAATGAAAATGAAACAATAGTTTTAGACACTATGTCTGCTTTAAATTGTTTGCAAATAAATAATGTTTTTAATACTCTAGGAAGGATTTTAGATCTAGTTTTTGTTCATGAAGACTTGAATGTATCTTTGTTGGAAGAAGAATTCCCTCTTTTAAATAGTGATAAAAATGATGTACACCATAATGCTTTGAATATTTCTATTGATTTTATCTCGTTTAATAAAATTTACTGTACAGAGCAACATATAAACTATAGATATGATTTCAATAAGGCTGATTACATTGGCATTAATAATTATCTGAGTAATATCGAATGGAGTTTAATTTTTTGTTGTCAAGACGTAGATATCTGGTAACTATGTAAATTTTCTAAATGTTTTGTATAATGCTTTTTCTAATTTTATACCGGTTAAACGGATTAAGAAGAGTGGTAAACCCCCTTAGTTTTGCAAAAGTTTATCGCGATTAAAAAATGTTATGATAAAAATGCAAAGTAAGAGTAAAGTCAACCCTGGTTTTCGAAGCGAATACTGTCGTTTACGCCGTGAGTATGAATATCTAAAAAAATTTTTGCATAGACAATATGTCTGGTCCATTGAATCGAAAATTAAAATGAATTCAAAATGTTTCTGGCAATTTATTAATTCTAAGAGGAAATCCTTTGGAATTCCATCTGCTATGAGCTATAATGGGGCTGTAAGTAGTGATCTCAAAATCATTTGTGATTATTTTGCATCATTTTTTCAATCAAATTTTAAATTAAGTACTAATCCTGCAATAGTGTCTGATATTTCAACATATTTACATTTAAATTTTTCAAATATTTATCTTTCTGAAGACGAGGTTTTTTCAGAATTAGGTAGTTTAAAAAACAGTTTAAGTATGCCTCCTGATAATATTCCCTCAATATTTTTAAAAAATTGTAGATTAAACCTATCGAAACCACTTTCGTATATTTTTAATTTGTCTCTAAATAATGGTGTTTTTCTTGATTGTTGGAAGAGTTCATACATAACTCCGATTCATAAATCAGGACCAAAACAATGTGTTGAAAACTACAGACCTATTGCAAAATTACAATTAATTCCAAAAGTTTTTGAATCTCTTGTTAAGAAAAGGATGTATGAAGCTGTTAAAAAATATATATCACCTTTTCAACACGGGTTTGTCAGTGGTAAGTCAACAGCAACTAATCTCACTTTATTTACAAACTTCTGTGTTAATACTGTTGAAAAAGGAAATCAGGTAGATGTAATATATACGGACTTTTCGAAAGCATTTGATAGAGTTAATCATCAAATACTTTTAAAAAAGCTTGAATCTTTAGGTTTTCATGGTAAATTATTGAACTGGTTAAAGAGCTATCTGACAAATCGTGTTCAATATGTAAAAATCGGTCCTAATAAATCTGAAAAAATTCTCAACCACTCAGGTGTTCCTCAAGGCAGTCATCTTGGCCCGCTTCTGTTCTTGTTATTTATTAACGATTTGCCTCTACACATTTCTTATTCATCATGCTTAATGTTTGCGGATGATGCTAAAATATATAAACAATAAAATCACTTGCAGACTGCTTTCATCTTCAAGATGATTTAGATAAACTGCTTGATTGGTGTAACTTGAATGATATATCTTTAAATATAGGAAAATGTAGTGTTCTGTCATTTTCAAGATCATCTTTCCCTATTATTTATGATTATAAAATTTTAAGCAATGAGCTGGAGAGAGTTTATAACCATAAGGATTTAGGAGTTATATTTGATGCAAAATTAGATTTTAGAATGCATGTAGATTACGTTATCTCTAAAGGCAACTCTATGCTTGGATTTTTGATAAGAAATTCTAATTACATTGAAATGTCTTTTTGTTAGTTTCGTTCGACCGATTTTAGAATACTGTTGTGTGGTTTGGACTCCATACCATAAAAACGCGTCGAAATAGAATAGAAAGTATTCAAAAACGATTCACGAGGTTTTCGCTTCGACAACTAAATTGGAGCGTGCCCTTGCCTGCATATAAAGCTCGATGTGGTTTAATTGACTTATAAAGTCTTGAATCTAGGAGAGTTTACTTTTTAATATCTTTTGCGCTTGATGTTGTAACTGGTCACATTGACTGTCCTCCTTTACAATTGCTTTTTAAATTATATACCCCGGCTCGTTGTCTAAGACCAAGGGTTAATCATTTTTTCTCTATACCATTTCATTCGACTAATTATGGTATCAATGAACCAGTAACACGAGCCTGTACATTTTTTAATAAATATGCCGATGTAATCGACCTGGAATGCTCTAAAGATGTCTTTAAAAATAAAATAATGAATGTTATTCAATGAATAATAATAATTATCTACTAAACTAAAAATTTATTTATTTTCATTTTTGCCTAAGTCTTAAATTACTCAAAATTTCAATGTATACAAATTTGGTTTTAAGTTAACATATTATCTTTAAGTCTTTAAGTCTAAGAAAGTTTTTGTACTTATAAACAAACAATTAAATAAAAAATAAATGAAGAAATTTTTATTTTGAATTTCTTCAAAAGAACTAATATTTGTTATCATTAACGGCTTCTCCCAGTCCCATCATACCTATACCGCTATCCTTTCTACATCATAAGAGAACTTAAGCGTACGTTTCGTGGCACTCCTCTGTGCTGATGGACCATCAAGAGGCTAGAAAGCTCTTTTACCGACCTGACCGTGAGAAAGTCATAAGAAGGCTTTACCAACATATCTTTCATTTCGGATACAGTATACGATTGGCTCCTGAAAAACAGACACAATCAAGCGTTTCGCCAAAGATAATATAATAATAGTATTATATTATCTTTGGTTTCGCCCTGGAACTTATCTGTACGGTGATGACAGACCATTTTACAATTGAACTTGTTTTGCCTTCAAAATTCAAATTACAAGAAAGTTTTGATCCCAGCTGATTTGGAAATTTTTCTGGAATTTTATCAGAAGATCACTGAAAGGTTGGAAGTGGACAACAATATAATTAACTCAATTATTGTGTCTGCGATGAGGTCCATTTTTATTTTAACGGCAATTTAAGTAAAATTGTCATAAAAGACTGTCAATTTGTCTTTTATTAACACCACTTTATTAATTTAAATAATTCTTAAAAAAAATTTGTATAATTAAGGGGTTTTTGTGTGATAACTCACTTGCAGTTAGGCTGCCAAGCCTTAGCACCATCATATTCATATTGAAGGTTTGAATGAATAACAACACTTAAGTGAGTATCACACTAGGTCAGCAAAAAAAAAGAAGAAGGTTATTGTTTGGTCAGAACAGCAGCCTAAAATATTATCCTAAAATATTTTGTTCAAAATTATTAATATCGAAATAAAATAAATCTTATTGAATTAAAATATGTATCAAAAATATTTCAGTAATCTATTACAAAAATTAAGAATAGTAAATTAACATTTAAAAATTTCAAACTTCGCGACAAACACCAAATTTCGCCACCTACCTAGAATATTTTGTATAAAAGTAACTGATACAATAAAGCTATACTAAAGGTAATAGTTAAATTAATTCACTCGCTGTCGCTGGTTGAATAAAATTCTGTCGTATTCTTTCTGTTTTATTATATTTTTTGGAATTATTCTTTGTTGAACGACCTACGCTCTACAGTTATCATCTCTCAAAAAATGTGTATCGGCCTTCCGACATTTGCTTTTCAAAAGTACATTTAATTTTTAAGTGTGGACCTTTAATAATATCAAAATAATCAATAATTAAAACAAAAATTAATTAAAAATATATACCTACTGAAAATATGTTGTAATAAAATGAATCATAAATAATTGAATTAAAAGTAAAGTTAATGTAGCAATATTCATCCGCCACCCTATATAATATAAAAAACTTCATTTGCTCGCATTTTTTCAGGGAATTGTGAAAGCTTTTTATACATACCAATGATGTTTGAAAACATTTTCTCGTAAAACATTAAATTTTTCTGAATTAATAAATTAAATTTTTCTAATAAGGTTTTTTTAATAATACAAATTCTATATACTATCTACTAAAATACATCAGCCAAGTAGAAGATTTAGCACTATTTTATTTGGACTTGTTGAATTATTGATTCAAAATAGCTTTTAACGGCCTTTAGTCCTACAAAAAAATTTTCTGTAAATCAATATTGTTTCTTTGCAACATTAATTTGTCTGCATAAGTCCACAACAATGAATCTACTTGAATTAACAAATCAATTAAATACAAATGGGACAAAATGGATTTCAAACAAACACCTTTCAATTTGATCTAAGAAAAACATTCGAGTAAAATTTTTACTCTTTACTTTTGCTTAAATTAGAAAGACATATAGGTATCCAGAATAAATACTTCTTGAATCAAATGTTATTTGAAAAACCGTACGAAATAATCATATATTAACTTTTTGTATGTATATCTCTAAAATAATTAATGTACTGTTCGGGATTCCTCAAGGCAGTCACATTGGACCAGTTTTATTTATACAAATTGTTAAGATTTACATATATGAGAATCAACTCAACGCTTAAGTTCTTTACTTGAAAAACTTATTTTTCATTAATTTTTCTGCATAATATATGCATATTGCATAGCCTTCATTATTTAATTTAATTCAGAACAATTTACATAAGATACGACAAAAAAATCGTTGGGGAGTATATTTCCCTCTATTTAGGTGGGAGGGGAAATTCTAGAAAATAGACTAAAAATGTAAACAAAAATAATTAAAAATAAACACTTACAATATATATTATACTAAAGCCACAAATCTATTTTTTAATTCTGTTTTTAAATTAAATTGTTTTAGTGATTTTTTTCAAAAAATTAATTTTGAAGAAAAACTTTTTTTCAAAATATTACGTTATTATTCTATATATTTTTATTTATTATTTTTACGTAATGTTTTTGTTTTTAATTTTCAACGCTCTTATCAATTTTTAGTCAAACACTTAAAACCAGTTGCTAAAATGATTTCTAGTTTTTGAGAAAAATTGAAAATAACAAAACTAATTTTTTTTTATTTTATATAAATTTATCCAAAAAAACATTTTAAACTGTTTTAACCATCATTTTTAAATACAGATTCGAATTAGAAAAATTATTCAGCATGGTCGATGGTATGAGTGGTGCAGGGAACTACCTTCACATGGGAAATAACTTCACTTTTGATTGATGAAATTTTTCCTACTGCAGGGAAGGCTGTAACCAGGGGTGGATCACAGAGGTTTGTTTTTTCTCATGTTTTTCTGTTCAAATATGAATTTTGACAAAATATCGACACGAAATGGCCTTATGGGTCCAATGAAATTTAATAAGCTAGAACCATTAGGTCATTAGGTAATAACCGATAGTAACTTTCGAGCTGTGCTACGAATGCGATTTGCGAAGCAAATTGGTGATTCAGATCTTAATAAATATGTATTCTGAAAATTTGAATACGCTACATATTTAAGCCCTGCTATTCAAAGCGAATTGATTGCTGTATGATGGTGAAATAAAATAGTTGAAGCGTTAAATTCAGCAGAGTTTTTTTCAGTTTTAGCAGACGAGACTATATTGACATTTTACGGAAGGAGCAGATGTCAATTTTTGTTCGGTACGTTAATTAAACATTTTTATTTTTCGAGATGATTTTTTTAAAATTTCTTCACGTAGAAAGCAATACGGGAGAATATTTAACCTAACAAAATTTTTCTGCAATACAACATTTGGAAATAAATTGCAGCAACTTAATTGGACATGAGTGTGATGAATGATGATCATGCTTCCACTTATGGGGGTATAGTTTTAGTGGTGTCTAAGCAGCTGTACAGAAGTTTTACCCAGAAGCTTTATAGGTTCATTGCTGTGCACATTCATTAAATTCAATTTCATTAAAAATTTGAAATTCAGACTATTTGCAATACGATTGGCATAGTAGAATCGTTTGGAATTTTTTTTCAATTATCGTCAAAACGTACACATTTTGTTGCAGGAAAACATTAAAAGAAATTATCCGGAAACTAAATGGAAGATTTAACAGGCAATGTGTAAAACTCTATGGTATGAAAATCGTGACGGATTGATAAGGTTTAAAGAAATTTTTAAAGCATACTTTGGAGAGTTGAGTATAAAGACTCTGAAATCTCATCTAAAGAGACCTGTTTTTAACATTGAAAATGTTTATAGGGTCGTTTTGAGAAAAATATGGTGTTACCAAAATGATTAAATGAACAAATGAATATATAACAAATGAACGAAATGAACTCTAGCGTATAGGGGGCTCAGGATCGAATTTTTGGTTGGTGTTACCAAAGAAAATGCCAAAATGAACTTAAAGACACAATCGATGAATCGTACCTTCACGTTGATCGTCGCCAACCGACGAGCTTCAGTGGAGGATAGTTGAATTTGTATGAAATCTTAAAATCACTCGATTTGAGCGCACTTAGAAGTCTTTTACTCAGGTTATAATTATCGGATGCTTAATATTAAGATAGATAATTAAAGATTAAATGACAGGCTACAAATGTGCATCAAAATGTTTGCAAAAGCTTACAAAATTTCATACTAAAAACGTGAAAGATTGGCTTTTGAGAACTAATTTCATCACGGCAAATGACGTGAGGAACAAGAAAACAAAAAGAAAAGGAAAAAAACGTACCCACAAAGAATATACATTGCTGTAAGGGTGTTGGCAAGACGTTGGTTGGAGTGGAATGTGTGCAATAAAAAACCACCACTGCACTGTGGCTGGCTAGTGGCAAACACAATTGGCTTCGCATCGGGAACAAAAATGATATACATACATAGCTACATTATTAAGTAGGTTAAGTATGTCTGTAAAATGTTATGTTGATTAAATTGTTGTAGGTATTTTGCAAATATTATTCGTAATGGTACGATTAGGTTGGTTTGGTTGGCTTATAACTTCTGTTCTAACAATCGGATATTTAAAATAAAGGTCTTAAAATGAAGGTAAAATATCGAACTAATTTATTCAGTTAAAAAATAATTGAAATAACATAAAAGTGTAAGTGAAAAACGTTTAGGTTTAATTCATCAAAATAAATAATTGCAAAAACTGAAAAATGGAATAACAAAATTGGCTTCGCCAACAAAATTCATATACCTACGTATCTACATTATGTATGTAGGTAGGTAGGAAGGTAGAAATGCCGATCACTAGCAACCTAGCTCGTTGACCCAATTAGCGCTAGAGTGCGCCGTTTTGTTACCATAACTCGTTGGACCTGTGGATGTAAATGGTTTGGAATGTCTTAGGTAGAATGGCTTAGAGACGCTAGAGGTTTGACCCCTTAGTATGACATTATGTATGTTCATTTATATAAAAGGTTCTTTGGTGATTCTGCGGTTGCCTTTTTACTTCTGTAGCTACTAATAATCGGATCTTAAAGATTAAGGTTTTAAAATAAGTTAAATACCTACATAATAGGCTTCAAAATTTTGTGTGACAAAACTTGACTTCATTCTTAATCAATTCGATTGTTGAACCTAAAATATGCACAGAGACCTATACTTGAACCTTGAACCTCTATGATTATAACTTATAACTTTAGTTCTATAAGGGCCAGATGTTGAAGGTTAAGGTATTTAAATTAAGGTTAACTAGGCTAGAGGTAGGATTAACCTAGCGAAGCAACTTAAATAGAATACCTAATCGAAAAGGGTTGATTTGGTATCTTCTGTTCTAATTATCGGATCTTTGAGGTTAATGTCTTAGAATTAAGGTAAAATCTCAGGCTACAAATTTATGTGACAAAACAACATCTAAACCAATGCGTTTTTTGAACTTGGCCAACATCTAAACCAATGCGACTTTTGAACTTGACCTACGTCCAAACCAATGTTATTTTTGAGCCTGAAATATGCAAAGGTACCTACTTGCGTTTCTCTTTAATAAACTTACAACATTCTAGTTCTAAGTTGTTGAAGGTTAAGGTATTTAAGTTAACGTTAATCAGTCTAGAGATAGGATTAACTTACCTAAGCAACTTAAATATAAATATCGAAAAGGGTTTATTTGGTAAGCTTTTATCTTCTGTTCTCATCGGATCTTTGAGATTGAGGTCTTAGAATTCAAGTAAAATCTCGGGCTATAAATTTATGTTACAAAACTTTACCTACGTCTAAGCCAATGCGATTATTGAACTTAGAATATTCATAGGTACTGCAATATAATTGAACTTCTTTAATAAACTTATATAGATTTAGTTCTAATGTTCAGATGTTCAAGGCTAAAGGTAGAACTATAATAGTCGGATGCCGACCTAAGTGGTCGTACGAAACGAAACGAATACAAAGAATTCATATGACGTGCCCATAATTGAGTTTTGCTGGTTTCGACCAATTTTTTACTTTTGTTCCGGAGCGCTCCGGAACAGCGCTCACCGACCGCTCCATGCGTAAGTGAACTGAGAGAATTTTCTTCCAACATCTTTCGACTATTACAGTTCTACCTTAAGGTCATCAAATGAAAAAAACGATTCAATTTGGTTGTCAACTCAGCTGTCAACTTAATTGGTGCTTTGATTTTCATATACACAGATAAAAGAATACTGCTTAGCTGTCAAAACCATTTATATTGTCTTAAGAAATTACACGACTCGAGTTTATTAAATTTATTAAAAGATGAGTTCAAAATGCAAAATATTATAGAATACATAAAAACAATCAGGTAAGTCAGGTTTGCATTGATTTTGAGCTACACATCAAATTATTTATAAATTTGGTCTCTCGTTAAAAAGGGTTCACTTTGATAGTAAATCAAATAACTTGTCTAATGCCTATATATAAATAGTTCAATAAGTTGAGAGACTTGTAAATCAATTTGAGCAAATTTGAGCAAATATTTGAATTTCTTCAGCATCAACGCCGTGATTAAATAAACTGAACTGAACAACATTAATTTAATTAATGGTTTCTTAGACATCTTCAGAAGTTTTGGTGCAACTATAGGATACAAATTAGAAATCACCAAGATTATTCATGTTTTTATTTTATTGAGCTAACACAAGTCATTTTCAATGTCCCCATAGTTACTCTATGAGTGAAATCTGTAAATTTTTTAAATCAGTTTTGACCAGTGATTTTTTTATAAGCTTGTCCTCCTTAAGTATTTTGTTTCCGTACAAACTGTGTAAAATTTTACAATACTCTTCTTGTGACCTAGTGTCAGCTCTGGACCACATAAAGTTAGTAACAAATACATTTTGAAGAATTCGAGACAAAAAATTTTATTTTTTGAATTTGAGTCTTCGCAAGGCCTTCTAAATATAGCGAATGAAACTGTAACCTTAAAAATTCCAGGCAATCGCATAGGGTCAATGTTAATTATAAACGCCACAGATCCTGAATTGTTGTTATGATTCTTTTTCTAGACGACTTTTTAACTCAGCTTGAAACGCGGTTCGATGACCATTAGTCTGTCCTATCATCATTGTACAATGTATATTTTGATCCCTCAAATACCTGACATAAGCGAATTTAACGAAGATACGATAGAGTTTTTGCTGTGGAAGGCAGTGTCATGAACAACTAGAAACACAGCCTTCAAATAACGCAATAATAGCTCTTGAAGACTGCAGTAAGAATCTTTTTCCCAATATACATATACTTTCAAAAATGTTGGCAACTTTGCTAGTATGAATGTATATATGTAAATATAAAATAAAAATGAAAATATATTAAAAAAATTTTAATATTTGTATATTTTAATTTTATTTTAATTTAAAAATTTTAATTTTTCACAACATTTTATTATATATAGTACTGCGACGCGTTTCGTTTTTTAAAAAATCATCATCGGGCTCAATTCGGCGACTTTGGTTGTTGGGTTGCATATATACATTCATACACACAACATGGAGACTACACCACAAAGAAATATTTGCTAGTATCAACATTCAACATGTATACCAGAAAGAACGTATATTTAACGATGAAACGATTAAAAACTTTTATAAGTAACTTTAGTGTTGAAGAACGATTTACTGGATCTTAATGTGAATTCATCGACAGATTGAAATAAATACTGAGGAAGTAATTGATAAATATGCAGCAAAGAAGGTCAAGCGATTAAATTTACCTTATAATCTACGAAGCAATTTGTCGTAACATTACCAATATTTTGTGATAGGTACAGATTGAAGTTAAGTGCAAGAGCGTTCGTTTTCTCGAATACAATAAAAAAGTATTTGTTTCCGAACGTAGAAGTTTAATGATTTTCCATTAAATAATAAACTTTTCCGGATTTTTTCACTAAAAGACTGCAAAAACCAAAAACTTTTATATATCTTTCATGAAAAACTGGATTAATATTATTAACAGAGTCTTATATGACTTGGAAACTTTTTAAATTTCATTTCAAAGCCTTTAAACTTATATGATTAATTAAACACACAATCCTACCTATAGCTCGCAGTTCCTGAATTCAGGAAAAATTAGTTGATAAGATTTAATAGGTTCCTATTTTTGTATTTATTTATTTATTTAATTATTTTTTTTAAACAAGGTTTAGTTTACCTATACACCTGCGCAGCACGAACTCTTAATGGAAACTTTAAAATAAACTCAAATTACCACTAGATACATTTTGTTTTTGTTTTTTATTTTTATATGAAAGTTTTCAAAACAATAGACAAAAGAGTCACCATCACCAAAATAAATTCACAACTCGAGATAAAAATCATCATTTAATTACATACCTAGGTAGATTATGTATGTACTTTGAAATGAGTTTGGTGTCAGAAAATTTTCACACGTATCCGAAATTTTAAATAAACTTGATTATCCAGCTATGGAGCTATACTATAGCAGCAGCCGCGCAGCCGGCGGGAAAATAATTATGATTGTGTTTATTTTTCAAGATATAATAATATAATTCCCGTCACTATGACAGCTTTTTAATGTTTAAATGCGCACTAGTTGAAGTACCACAATGCTATGTCGACAAAAACCCAAACCAACTCCACAACGTTTCGCTTCGCATGAATCGTTTTTGCTCATTTTGTAAAGGCTTTTTGTAGCCTACATTATATATCTACCTACAATTTAAAAACAGTGATGCTATTTCAATTTAAAACCACTGTCCGTCCGTCGCGTCGCGTCGCCGACGAGCCACAACACGGTGGTGTATAGAAAATTTAATAAATCTACGCAAAATTAGCATGGAAAGTGAATTTCATATGCAATAAGCGAACAGGAAAAGCACACAAAACACTTTCTTTCGAAACTGGAATTTCATAAACTTTTTTAAGAGTTTTTTTTTTTGGGTGGCGCCCGTGAGTTACACAAAAGAAGTTAAAATTTTAATTACCATAACACAGGTTATAATCACTACAACTAGAAACCAACCTTGTAACATAAAAAAATTTCAAAGAATCTTTAACGGTTTAAATGTTTAGCTTCGTGATTCACTCGTAGTCGAATTTTCTCAAAGACAACAATATTAAGATCATACATACTGCACCTGCAGCATTACTGATAAATCCGGTCAATCGATAAAATATTTTAAATTATTTCCGAAAAGGAAGTCCGCACGTACGATCAATGAAATTTATTTGTGCCGCGCCGATCGCGACTGTGTGTTCACCTGCTGGGGTATGAGGTTTGCGAATGGCGTCAGCAGCGCCGAGGGCACATCTGAAAGTATCTAGGTACTTCAAACTCTTGTAACCGTATCATCAAAATAAAAATGCATGAGGAGCGGTGGCCTGAAAGCTGTTGTTGTCGTCTTTTTCCCATGTTTATTTATTCTTTAATCGTATACAAATTAGGGGGAAGTATTTGTTTAGAAAAACAAATTGTTCCTAAGGCTGCATGAGTCAATAATTGTATGTTAATTTGATCTCATCATGGACAATTATCAAAAGTAAAGATATGAAAATTAAGTCTGCTGTGGGAGTTAAAAAATGTAAACAGCTTCTAAATGTTGACATTTGTGTATCGTTGTAATAATAGGCGTGTTTCTTTGCAAGCCCGGGGTTAATTGGTGGAAAAAAACGACAACGGGAATTAGCGACGCCATCACAGAAAAATACATGGAGTTTTCATACAAACTATCGATAACATGTATATAATTCATGCCGGTAACACAGTTTTTCTGTGCGCTTAAGTTTAGCCCCGAGAATTCTCTGGGATTAGCTAAGCCCGCAAGGGATTAGTTGTTGCATTTTACATGTACATTTTTTAGCACCGACGTCATTTTTTTCATCCAATTCCCCCCGGGCTTGCAAAAAAAACACGCCTAATATCTTTGCAGTTGTTTGTCCCCTTTCAAAAGAGGAAACTGAGTTGCCAGCAACTTTCAGTTTGTGGGTGAGAAGGGCAAGAAGTAAGAGATGAAAATGAAATCTTCCCCGTCAACGATTTGAGGAGATTTTTATGACATTCCTCTTTACATACACAGTATAGTATGTCTTCAACCAAGATACTTTAAAAAGAAACTACAGACAAATACCACGATTTTGTTTCTTCGTTCGAAAGGTACAAGAGATTTTTAAGGAAATTAAAAGAAAACGTAAAAAAAATCTCCGGCAACTTGTTTCCTCGTGTGAAAGGGAAATTAATCAAAATTAGCCCATTAATCCCCTAAATTAGTGCCATCTATGTAACACAGATTGTATTAAACACATTACCTTTTAATGTCAGAATTATCAGCATATGTATAGGGGTGGACTGGGCCACCGGGCAACAGGGACTTTGACCGTTGGGCGAACAAAAAGTTCATGAAAAATAGATTCGGTTCATTTAAAAGAAAACTTTCTAATTATTATTGAGCTGTTATTGGTCCAACGGGGTTGTACGGTGGCCCCACAGAACTTCTAGATATTTTAAACGGAAATCCGTGGTAAACTCTATAAGTTCTCTTTAAACTGCATAAGTAGTTTCACTTCATTTAGAGGAAAACTATCTTCTGAAATTGGACTCCCGAGAAACATCGACTGGTAAGAAAGAATTTTTATAGCGGTAACTAGAAGCCCCTAGAACTGGCGTTTTTCTTTTTTAGACCCGAGCGGGGCACAGAGCGGGGCCTGAGCGAATAGAGCTTTCTCCGAACGGGGCATGACCTAAGTGCTCCGATCTATTTATTAAGCGCTATTGAGCACTGAACTGTCACTGTATTTTTTTTTAATAAACTGTCAAATTGTTAACTTTGTTTGCGAAATTGTGTTTGTTTTCAAGAATTTTTTTTTTCAATTAATTTCAAGTGAATATAAAATGGAAAAAGTAATTATTTTAAGGGAAGTATTCAATTTGTTATTTGATGTTAAAGACGATGAAGAAAACTTTGAACAAAATTCGCGGAAAATCCAAAAAACAAAAATTATGCGGAGGAAATTGTACCCCGATTCAGCGACAGAACTTTTAAACAATATTTTCGTGTGAACCCAGATATGTATTTTTGATATGCTTTGCCGTGAACTTCATGCTTTTTAGGAACATCTACCTGGTCCCGGCAGAGAGTCAACACAAATTGAAAAGAAACTGATGATTACTCTGTGGTACCTTGGATATCAAGAATGTATGAGGTAACTACATATTTCTTTAATTTTCGGTATGCATTTACTTTCAACTCTGTGTGTTATTCTAGATCAATTGCAGACAGATTTGGCGTATCGATTGCAAATGTTTTCAGAATCGTAACAAGCAACTGTGAGAGCTTAGTTAAATTCAATAGACACAAAAAGTTTATTAAATGGCCCAACGTACAAGAGGCTTCCAGAACTTCAGGATACTACTTAAGAAAAACTTTCCAGGTAACACGAAGCCTTTTCAATGCCATCCATTTTTTATGATAGAACAAAAATATAAATATATATTTTAGGAATAATTGGTTCGATTGACAGTTCCCATATTCCCATAAGAGCGCCTATCATTGCACATAATTCCTATATAAACCGAAAAGGTTATCATTCGGTCCTTCTGCAAGGGGTGTGCAATCATAAAATGGAATTTATATATTGCTACACTGGTGAGGCAGGTTCAATTCACGATGCACTGCTCCTAAGAAGATATGGGGCCTAATTCCGTAAAACCAAAACGATCGAACGATATCGTTTTGGATATAGCTGTCTCTATCTTTCTCTTTAGATGTGATAGAGATGTGTATATAAGCAAAACGATATCGTTTGATAGTTTTCGTTTTACGGAATTAGGCCCCTGGACTTATAAACAAAATTGAATCAGGTGAGCAGTAGGTACCTTCGGGTAAGATAGTTTGAAGATTAATATATGTACTAACATTAAGCAATGAAGAGAAGATTTTTAACACGGTCCATTCCAAATGTAGAGTAACCATAGAGCGTGCCTTTGGTTTGCTCAAAGGCAGGTTTCGAAGGCTTTTTAAAATAAACTCTTTCAATAGTAAAATAT
This sequence comes from Epistrophe grossulariae, assembly GCA_929447395.1. NCBI lineage: Eukaryota > Metazoa > Arthropoda > Insecta > Diptera > Syrphidae > Epistrophe > Epistrophe grossulariae. The sequence continues at coordinate 126,348,526 of OV839567.1, forward strand.
GTACATAATAGCGTCATGTATCTTATACAATATTTGCATAATGTGTAATGATACAATGATACAGAGGAAGATTTCATCGTTGTAGATGACCCTAACGTTCAAGGTGCCGTTGAAACTGAATTAAATGACCTCCATATGCAAACTGCTCAATCAAAGAGAAATTGTTTAATTAATCCTTTGATTTCAGAATAAAAATTGTGTTGTTCGAATGAAAAAAAACATTACTTTTTCAACTGTAAATATGTATTTATATTTTTGCTTTCAATAAAAACCTTATATCTAAAAACAAAAACTTAGGGCCAGTTTCACAGTGCATACTTAACTAAATAAGTGGCACTTAATTTTCCCATTCATGGACTTTAGACGTAGTTTTAAGGTCTGAGTAAGTGGAACTTAAGTGTCCAATATGGGAGACTTAAGTGTCACTTATTCCGATAAGTTTACACTGTGAAATCGGGCATTAGTTTTCCATATCTGGAACTTAAGTGACACTTACTTTACTGTAAAACTGGCCCTTAATCCTTTATAAATATAAAAATAAACAAAACAAAATCAGACTTCTTTGGCAATTGTCAGGAACACTTGATTATAAAAATAAAAACTTCATTCTTTTTAAAACAATAAAAACAAACTATTTACATATATGTATATCACATTTTGTCTATCATTTTTTCAAATAGATCCAGGAATCTGTCCGTCTTTGCCATTTTTTTCTTTGTGGCGCTTATCAACAGATGAATCCCGCTGCCTCCGTTTTTTTCTTTGAACTCCGCTGAAGCTCGGTTCTTCGGAAATGTCTGGGTCAAAAGTTTCTTCAACAATAAAATTCAGATGTGGTTCGACATCTTCAGACAACATAACAGCGGACGGAGACACTTCAGGCGCACGGCAGAGTAAATCATCCATGGCGTCAAAATACTCCCACGATCTCCGAAACATACTGGTGGTAGCATTATGATCTTTTATTTTTGTATATGTTTTCTTCTACCCTTTATATTTATTATCAATTTGTTCTTGGGATAAATTGACGCCAAATCCCGAATTTACCTCCCGGGCAATTTCCTGGAATGCAATTTTTTTTACGCCGGTGTCGATACGTAAGTTGTTTCTCTTGAGTAAATCGATTAAGAAAAAGGTCATATCCTTCGTCCACTTCATTCCTTCGATAAAAATAAAAATAATTATAGGTTAAATAACTATAAAAATTCTATTTATTTTTCCTTACCTTCACTTGGAGAGCAACCAGATTCGCCCGCCATTTCGATTGTTTTTATTTTTTCGTTTGTTTTTTTTTTTTTTTTTATTGTCATCCACAAAAAATTAGTGAAGTTAGCAGCGCTCAACAGTTCGCTCGATGTGCTCGGTTATTTTTTTTCCGAGCTCATCGAGCGAGCCCCGTTCAAGCTCTGAGCTAAAAAAGAAATGCAAGTTGAGAGCTCGGAGCGCTCCGAGTTAAAAAAAAACATAGTTTTCTTTTTGACAGCTCAGTGCCACGCTCGGGGCTAAAAAAGAAAAACGCCTAATGGCTGAGAATTAATATTGAGCTATTTGGAGCCCCTACGTAGGTACTCTCACAGACTTTAAACGAAACTATAGTTTAAATTAAATATTGTGGTCCCATTGGTAACCTTAGGAAGCCCAAAATTACTCACTTATAAAACTTTATATTCTGTTGGTTTTTTTTTAAATAGTTTTAGTTTTCACGGTCGCAGAACAGAATAGAAAAGATAAAAAAGATATTTCGATTGTTGGGCGAGTATTTTCGGTACAAGTAGGAAATATCAATTATAAAATTTGAATAATTGCAGCAATGTTTTCAAAAATCAATTTAATTGTATTCTTAACTTAAATACATAATAGAAATTTCGGAGTAGATTGTTTATGGCTTCAATTACACAACGATAAATATTCTTTTTCCACTCCTTCTACTCATTTAACTATTTTGTGGCCCTTTTCTTAAAATCCCAGGAAGCGCTTTGACTCTCAGTCCGCCCCTGTCTTTGTGTAGCTTGAAATATTTCCTACAAAAAAGAATGACATACTTTTGTTCATACAAATAACGGTTTTTGAAATAAACCAATCAGAAGAGTTAAGGGTTTTACTTTTCTAAGTAGTTGGGCGACTTAATTCCAAAATTTTGCATTTTGTGATATAAGCTTCAATTTTGTTTGTATTTTTTTTACATTATGTAGACATGATTTAAAAATATCAGTCCACTCAATTTGTCCACCCCTTTAGGTGGGAGGGGCAAATTAAAAAAAAAAAATTCTCAAATATAAAATGAATATAAAAACAACGGCAACACTTACAATATTATGTTATAGCTTATCTTAAAGCCAGAAATTAATTCTTTTGAATGGAGTTATTTTAGTGCTTAGTTTTTAAATAAATTATTATTATTACAAATTAAGCTCAAAATTTGAAAAATAAAATTTGAAAAAAAAATAACAATAATTTTGGTAATTTTCAATTTTCTCAAAAACTAAAAGACTAACGTTCGACAGAAAAATAATAAGAGTATCGAAAATTATAACCCAAATTAGTAATTAATAACGAAAAATTTTGAAAAAAAAATATTTTTTTTTTTTTTTTAATTATATTTTTAAAATTTTGAGTTTAAAAACCATTTATTCAAAAACTAAGCACTAAAATAACTTCAATCAAAAACGTACACAAAGAATGAATTTCTAGCTTTAAGATAAGCTATAACATAATATTGTAAGTGTTGCCGTTGTGTTTTTAATTTCCGTTCCGCTAAAATAAGACTGGAGTTAGCGGACAATTTATAAAAAAATGCCAGAAATTGTAGCTTTTTAAATGCTATTTTTTGCCGCCAAGAAGAAATTTGTAGCTCTAATGGTATATTCAAGTTTCAAGTTACCTCAAAATGGAGCTTCCAAAATCTAAAAAATTGAGAAAATCAAAATTTTTTTTTGCCAGAATTTGAAGAAATAGAAATATTTTTTTTGTTATATGCGAGCTACAAAATCGGGGTTTACGTGTTTAATTAAGTTTAGGGAGACTTCAAATTCTGGCAAAAAAAAAATTTTGATTTTCTCAATTTTTTAGATTTTGGAAGCTAAAAAATTAATTCTTGCGCAACAAATTAGCATCTAAAAAGCTACAATTTTTGACACCAAGAGAATTATGGTTTTCGTATTTTCGTCCGCTAACTTCAGACTTATTTTAGCGGAAACTTGAATACCTACGAAACTATGCGAGCTAAAAATGTTTGGTTTGTGCAACAAATTAGAATTTAATTAGCTACAAATTCAGATATCGAAATTTTTTGATTCCGCCAAAAAGTGTCGGCCAAAGCAAGGGACGTTAAATTTCGGTAGGACGTAGTTCATAAATTTGTGAGTTAATTCATTTGGGACTTAGTTCATTATGAAATAAGTCCAAACGAACTAAATCCACAGTGTGGTATGTATAGGGGGGGGCATGCATTTCTGACCGCAACCATAAACTTATCAATAATCTAACATATAACCACAAATTGTTCTATTGACTCCCTTTCTGCCTACTTGAGTAAGTTCATACGACAAGTGGTGGTAGTTACATAAAAACTGACGAATTATGGGACACACAAAAAGAACAATGCCCAACTAAAGCATCAAGCACAGAAGCGATCACTCTTCAGGGAATCACGGTCTACTACTTTCATTTGTGGCACTTTGAATTGCGCACCCAAGCGTAGGTTGTGGCTTGTGGTGGTAGATGATATTTGCTATGCGATGATGATATGGTGGAACCTTTTTTTTTGTAGACTCAATATATGGATGAGTAAATCACGAGCACAGGTATTCAGTTATCTATACTTGAATATAATGATGTCTCTTGCGATTGTGAATATTTTAAGCTTCACAGAAAACGTATATAGAAGACTTATTTGTTTATATTAACTTGCGGTAAGCGTTATCATATAGCAATAAAATCGCAAGAAGATTTTTGTTTTAAAAGAGTAAAACAAAAAACTTTGTTAAGTGAAATCATATACAATCATTTATAAGAAAAATGTATATCAATCTTGTGCTCGACGCATATGCATAATGGCATGCAATATAGGTATACGATGCGTATCCAATATTTAATGATAGCCATGCGTCGTTGTCGGACCAAAGTTGTGAAATAAATATCAATTAAAGAAAATTTCTAAACTGTTTTCATATGATAGAGCATTATGTGTTTAAAATAAACCGCTTGTTTTGGAATTCCCATAGCTAAATCTTTTACATACAAGCCAATATGAGAACCACATGTGACATGAATCCTCTTTGTAACCCTCTTACAAAGGGTCTTTGATTTTTCGGTTTCGAAAGTAAAGCTAAATAAAACACACAGCGATATATTTTTGATGAAAATTTTAATTCATTATAAAGTTTGGACTTTGCCAGTAAGTGTGAAAAACAATATCATTCAAATGGCCGCCTCGGAAAGAACCGCAGCATGCGATTTTTTAACCACTTTTTCGCACATTTCGGGCGGTATTTCGGCCATAACATGAGTAATGTTAGTTTTTAATGCGTCAAGAGTTCGGGGATTATTCGCGTAAATACGGTAGCCCCACAGAAATATCTAACGGTATAAAATCGCATGACCTTGGTAGCAAATTGACGTCGCCAAAAAGTGAAACTACCCGACCAGGAAACTTCTCACGCAACAAAGCCATAATTGGTCGTGTTGTATTGTGTAGCTTGTTGCCCCATCTTGTTGGAACCACATTTCGTCCAAGTCATGATCTTCATTTCGCATCAGCAGCGTACTAGGCTTTATTACGAATCTTGAAAAAAGTACAGTAAAACCCGCTTAAGAAAAAAACCCGCTTATCTGAAACATTTTTTTCATCCCCGAGTATTTGTCCACCAATTACCTTTATAACAATCCGCTTAAGCAAAACTCGCTTAAGTGAAAAACCCGGATACCTGAAACATATTTTCAGTTAAATTTAATATTTTTCGTTGAAAAAAACACTCTTAAGTGAAATAAAAATTTAATATAACAGAACAAAAAATTAACTGAACGCTTTTACTTCTTTTTTATTTTTCACCTCTACCAAATTTTCATCACGAATATGACATTTGAATTTCTGATATGGCAGAAGCCTTTTTTGAAATTTTTAAATCCGCTTAGGTGCAATTTTTGTTCACTTAAGCGAGGTTCGTTTAAGTGAAAAACCCACTTAAGCGAAAGAAAGACTATGACATTTTGCAGTTTCTCTTAAGCGGGTTTTACTGGATCAGCACCTCCGTCCCAAGAAAAAAAATTGCCACGATTTTGTGGGCTACCGATATAACTTTTCACGACCTCTGAATTGGTTTGGAAATATGTATTTCTGTTACAACAGCAGGTTTAATACTTTTTCGGGATTCGTAGTACAGCTCTATTACGACGGGGCCTGTGATAAGGCATGTCAAATTCCAATATTTGACCTTATATGTCTTCACAGAAGATAATATATGAATATTCAACCATAAATCACACTTAGAAACTCAAAACTCCATCATATTCAAATTTTCTTAGACAAACAAATTTATACAAGCAAACATGTTAACCTACCTACTCCATTGCAACTTAAATTTGGTTGAATTAACATGCCATACCTACCTTATTACAACATTTTTGACAAGAAAAAATACAAATAAATTGACCTGAAAAGTATATGAATATTTTTTTCCATCAGGAAAACTTTGTAAAATCCCTATTTGTATATATAGAAGTTTAAATGCACTTACCTAAAAATTTGCAACTATTTACCAGGTTCCTATCTTAAACCTATACATAAATAAATGCAGATATCTACATTCACATAAATGAACTCACTTGCCAGTTCCAGTCTAATTAATACACTATGCACACAGCGAATCATCTAATTGCATCGAACCCAACTTACTGTACCATAGCTTCGTGATGCACATTCTCTTATACCTATACTCACTCCTCCTGATGCTTTTACTACTATACTCGTACTCGAAGCATCTATAGGTACATAGATCTGCAAATATAGAGGAGATTACGAATTCAAGTTCTCCACATCAATGCATATGTGCTGCTACTTGTCATTCAGTTCAATATGCCAGTGTACAACATGCCAAGCGGAATATGCCTCAATCCTAAGCAATTGTTATAGCCGCACTATGACACCATGCTTATAATACCGCTGCTAGGATTGCGTTGGGGAAACGCAGAAATTCAAAAAATTCCGCTTCAATGATCGGTTGTACTTCCGTGTACCTACAACGCCAAACCTCTCTATCTCCATCCAGCCATCCAGTCATCCTCTGACTCCACCTTACATTCAAATGAACGAAAATTCATAAAAAAAAAATTCATAAAAATCGATTACCATACACGAAGAACTGCAAATAGAAAATACAATCAAGAGTTTTGAAAAAAAAAAAAACAAAAACAAAACTAAAAAAAAATATTAATCCCTTCGTCGGGACCCGCGCTGCCGTCAACTTTATTCATGTCCTTATACCGGCGACCATTTTAGATCCCAACCAGTATTCGCAGATTCATAGTTTTCAACGATATAGAAAATTTTTATTTATTTTTTTTTTTCGAGTGGAAATTTGTTAGCGAAATTTTTCAGATTTTTGTTTTTATTTAGCAAGTTTTGCGACTTTCAATTGCATACTCAAGGGAGTGTGAGTTAGAGTCACAAAAACAACGGATATTGCCAACCTATGAGTGTACTCACATCAGAAGTAAAAAGAAATCACCACCAAAGGTTAGCGGGAGTCACATCACAGACTACAGAGTTTGCATTGCAGTGTTGAGCGATAAAAAATAATTCCAAATCCCTAAAAAGTGATTTCATCCGTATAGCTGAAATTTTGTTCCAAACATTAAACTGCATATTTTAATTGCATTCGTTATGGGATGGTCAATATTTTTTTATGGATTGGATATTGATTAGTCGTTTGTTGAGTTGTTGCTTTAATCGCTTTAGCAGTTTGTTTGGCTTTGGCTTTGGTTTCAAAAGATCTAATGTTTCATACAAAATTTGTTTTGTTTTTTTATTTCTTTTTTAATAGTTTGAGAATTAAAAGTTATGGTGAAAGTATTGAGTGTTATTAAAATCGATTGTCTAAAAATGTAGATATATAAATTAATTTTAAAATAATAAAATATACCTATGCTGAATTCAGTTCTGTGTAATATTGAGTGATGTTTTTTTATTCGAAGCTGAAAGGTTTGCAAAAGGTTGTGCAGCTAGTATTGATTAAGAGGGCCAAACTACTAATTGTCTACTAATAATTTCAATATTTTTATAAAGGGTGCTCCAAGTCAAAAGTAAGGTTTGAATTTATCACCATTTATGTAGCTAGCATGTTTTATTTTATCTTAAACTTACAAATTAAATTTATCTAGACCAAAACTATTTAGTACTTAGAACTACTTAAAGTTTTCTCAAAAACTAAGCATGTCTTTACTTTAATTTTTGAATCAATAGGTGAAGCAACGATAAAAAGAGAAGCAGGCGTGTTTAAATGTCAAAAATATCAAATCAGCTATACAAAATATTGAAATTTCAAAATCGTATGCAATCGAGTTTTTTTTCAGGTGAAAGAAAAGTGTTTGCGTCTTTGCAAGTTTTGTGGTTTTCGGCGGGCATTTGACATTTTGACATTTTTTCTATAAAGTTGGGCCGAAAGCCTGTCTTAAATGAATCCATTGAGAAGGCTCTTGTAGATTATATTTTAGAAATGGAACTTCGTTTGTGGGGCCTTACAAGACGTGGTATTAGATCCTTGGCATTCCAAATTGCAAAAAAAAAATAAAATTGCAAATATTACATCATAACCGAAAGTGCTGGAAACGATTGGCTAAAATTATTCTGTAAGGGGCACAAAGATAAACTAGACATTCGCAAAAGGGTTTACACGAGACATTAGGTCTGTTTCTTTACTCGCCCGCGGGATCCCACGGGATCCCAAATCTACCCAAAATGTGTTTCTTTACTTTTTTCTGACACGAAAATGCCAGAGCTTTTGACTTTTTTGTAATTTATTTAATTTCCCCTCCAGCAAGAATCTACCCGAACATTTTACTTACTGCCTTTTCTTGCTTGTCAAAAAAGAAATCAGCTGATCGAAAAATTTCAATTTTAGTTTTTCAAATAAGTGTGCATTAAGACGGTCATTGAAAGTTAAAAGAATTAAAAACTAAAGAAAGAAACTAAACTAAAATATAAATAAATTAATTATACGAAGTATGGCAGCAAATATAACAATAAATATTTCTCCTGGTTCTTTTGATAGAGCTTCATAACATTGTAGTCCTCGTTATCTTTTTCTTTATTTATTAGAATTACTAATCCCTTGATTTTCGTTTTCACGTCTTCCAAATGGGTTATTTTCAAAAAAAATGTTTTCTTCTGATAATTTCTGTTGTCAAATGTGACGTTTACCCAGAAGCAAATCAGAAACATCCCAAATGCGTTTCCTTACTTTTCATTTCTGGTCAAAAATTACAACAACAACATCAAAAGATATTATTTAAGTAAATAAATAAATAAAATAAGTATTTTTAAGTTATTTAGAATAATATCTTTTATTTATTAACACTGTCAATGTATTTTTTGACCTTTTAGCAGAACTTTACTCGAAACATAATTTCCTACTAGAATCTGGAAAGTGGAATTTCGATGATGCAGGACTTTCTGTGGTGAAGTCTAAGGAGCAAAAAGTCTTGGGGAGAAAGGGAAAACGGCAAATTGGAGCAATGATGTCAGCAGAGCGTGGATCTTTGATTACAGTAATTTCGCCGGAGGTTCGTTCGTCCCACCATATTTTGTTTTCCCACGAAAAAACCATCAACCTGCTCTAATGAAGGATGCACCACCAGGTTCGGACTCGTCTTGTCACCTTGTCAGGATGGGTTCAAGTCCCCATATTTACCAAGTAGTTTAAACATTTTTTGAGTTTTGTAAAACCATTTAAAGATGAGTCGGTTTTACTCATTCTTGATGGCCATTATAGCCATACAAGGAACATTGACTTGTTGGATCTAGCTCGTGAAAATGGTGTTGCTATAATTTCTCTTCCACCTCATTCAACCCATAAAATGCAGCCACTTGATAAGATTTTCATCGGACCATTGAAAGTATATTATAATGATGAAATCAGCCGTTTTTCTTGAGAACATGCTCGCAAAGTGACCTAATTTTTGACCTGGTGGGACTGTTTTCTAAAGCGTATCTAAAAGTTCATACCGGTAAAATCGCAATAAACGAATTCAAAACCACAGGAATATGTTCTTTCAACAAGCAAATTTTTTCGGATGCCGACGTCATTATAGATGGGGAAATAGAAGAAGAATTAAATGAAGATCAAACAGAAAATTCTGAAGGTAAGTAAATTTCAATCATTTTTGTTTAAACTAGAAAATTGACGAGAATTAATGCGTTTAGGTGCAGAAAATCTTGTTTCATCAAACGAAACCTTATCTTCATTAAATGTGGCCTCTCGGCAAGTAGGTATTCCACAATCTTCTTTCCAAATGACAACAATGCCATCGAATTCCACCGAAAAGTCTAAAGATGGAGGATTTATCATACCTTGGGAGATATCACCACCGCCAAAAATAAAAAAAGACGACTAATAGGGTTAGACAATCAAAGGCTACGGAGTACAGAGTGAGTGTGAGTATACTAGAAGTGTTTGTAGTTAAGCTCCTAAGTTTAAACAGAAAAGTGTAAAAAACTTCCTCTAATGAGTGGAGAAAACTAATTGGAGAAAATCACCTACTCCAAATTTTTAAAACTGATGACATTGTTTCAGTTTGATAAAAAATTTAAAATATGGTATGGCAAATTTATTTTTTGAAAACATTTCTTCATATATGTTGGAGCTTTGTTGCTTATACCGCATAGCAGTGCTGCGGAACGTAAATTTCCCGATTTGAAAAATATGAAAAATGAAAAAAGAAATAAATTGTAAACAACAATTACTGTTCACAACATTTAAGCTGCAATTGAAATTCTATTCAGTGATCAAAATTTTAATCCTCCAGCATTAGTAAAAATATGCTTCAAGATTAAGATTTTCTGACGGTTTATATAAAGCAAATAATTGTAATTTTTTGAACTCTTAACTAATTTTATTATTAATTCAAACGGCTGTTATAAATTCAAATTTTTGGTTTCGAATGAGTCTAAAATGAAATTTTACATGTATGTATAAGAACTGAAATGTTATTTATTTTATTTTTGTATTTGATTTATTTTCAATTAAGTTATTGAATATACGATTTGTTACATAAAAATGGCTTTTAATTTCGAAAAGGTGAAAATCACAAAGGGCAGCCAAATGCGACAGGATCTATCTGCCCCAATGCTCTTCCACATGTGTATCATGCTTTCTCCAAATTTGGGCTCCCCATAAAACAACCGGCAAGGCAACGCATTCAAACCCTAGGTAGTTTACAGTTCCCGTGCTAAAAATAAATTAAAAAAAAACCCTCAAAACACCGAAAAAGTCGTACAAAAATTGCTTTGTCGGAATACGGATTACAAATGCACTGGACTATCAAAATCCATGTCAACACCGGCAAAACCCATGATCCAAACCCTTTATTTGGTGTTATGCTTTTGACATGTCCATTTAATAAGTCACGTGAGAGCATTTTAATCTTTTATATCAGCTTATATTATTATAATTCCGAAGGGTAGGAATTTCTTTTACGACTAAACAAGGTTTCACTGAAGTGTGTATTTTACATTTTAATTTGTTTCATTGTAATTTAAAGCTATTTGATTTTTGCCCCTTTGTGCACTCTTGAATCGTCCTCAGTCCAGTAAATTTGTGGTTCTTTGAATACGAGCTCTTAATTTTCTGTTTTTTTTTTTTTTTTGTAATTTATTGCGTTGGCGTTGGTTGGTTGGTGGAGCCCTGTTGTTAAACTGACTTTTAATTATTTTTTTAATACCTGAATCTTGAAGTTCGGAATGAAACAGTTTATTCTTACTTTGACAACTGAGATCCATTCATACATACATGTATACAGATATACAGGGTGTTCGTCAGGAAGGTCGCCATCTTTTTCCAATTTCATGGCAGTCGTGAAGTCTAGACGGGACAAATGTATTATGGAAAAATATTTAAATTTAATGAAATTGAAATTGTTATGATAATTTGTAAATCAAACGGAGTTACAAGATGCTTCTGGGGCCCTATATCGGCATTCGGCAATTGAATTTGCAAGTTATGTTGTTCGTAATGGTCTTTGCAATTGCTAATACGACAGCATAATTTGATAAACGCTTCTGGTTTCGATTTTGAAATCATATCTAGAAGCATTTTATCTTCTGTACCGCAGAAGAACTGCAGTCATTCTAATGACACAACAAAAGACATGATGCTGCATGTATAGATACACGATTGACAAATTGTCATTTATTTCTGCCATAAAGCCTAGTACGCTGCTGATGCGAAACGAAATTTTTCTGTGATCTCCAAACAGACAACGAAACGCTTGCGAAAACACAACGGAAAATATCCTTGGAGAGTTTCACTAATTCCAAAAACAAAATAAAACATAAACGCTTAAAATCGGAGAAACCCATGATGTAAGAAAAGGATAAACAAAAAAAAAAACACAAATAAAACTCAAATGTCATTTTTCCGCACACAATAAATAGTCTGTATAATTAAATCAGTGCGAAAAAGGAGCGGAGACTTCTCCAAATAATCTGCTACAATTATAAATTTCTCTCTTCGAACAGCGTACTGCAAAACTAAGAGCAGAACGAAATTTTCCGTTTATGATTTCGTTGTGTCATTTTTGTATGGGATTTTTCGTTTCGCATCAGCAGCGTACTAGGCTTTAAGTGAAAAAAAATTGAATCGAACAGAACAAAAAATTTGCTGAACGCTTTCAGGTTTTTTTTTTATTTTTGACCTCCACCAAATTTTACCCATTTTCGTATTAATTTCTGATATGTCACAACCGTTTTTAGAATTTTTAGATCAGATTAAAGCCATAGTACGCTGCTGATGCGAAACGAAAAATCTCTTACAAAAATGACACAACGAAATCATAAACGGAAAATTTCGTTCTGCTTTTCGCTTTTTTCGCTTTGCAGTACGCTGTTCGAAGAGAAAAATTTATAATTGTAGCAGATTATTTGGAGAAGTCTCCGCTCCTTTTTCGCACTGATTTAAATATACAAACTATTTATTGTGTGCGGAAAAATGACATTTGAGTTTTATTTGTGTTTTTTTTTGTTTATCATTTTCTTACATCATGAGTTTCTCTGATTTTTTGCGTTTATGTTTGATTTTGTTTTTGGAATTAGTGAAACTCTCCAAGGATATTTTCCGTTGTGTTTTCGCAAGCGTTTCGCTGTCTGTTTGGAGATCACAGGAAATTTTCGTTTCGCATCAGTAGCGTACTAGGCTTAAGTGAAATTTCTTTTTCACTTATCCGGGCTTCGTTTAAGTGAAAAATTCACTTAAGTGAAACATTTTGCGTTTATCTTAAGGGGGGGTTTACTGTATAGTATTCAACAATTGCATTTATTCTTTTAATTACACAACTAACACACTATACATATTATCAACACATAACACAATTTACACAAACAAACACAAAAAACAGTCCACATTAAACTTAATCTAAAACACCTAACCAAAACTTATCATAACTATCAGAACTATGTAATTGATCAAATGATAATTGAATAAACCAAACATGTACATTTATAAAACTTGGCAACACTAGACGTGTTTTTTTGCAAGCCCGGGGGGAATTGGATGAAAAAAACGACGTCGGTGCTAAACAACATGTTAAATGCAACAACAACTAATCCCAGAGAATTCTCGGGGCTTTACTTAAGCGCACCGAAAAACTGTGTTACCGGCATGAATTGCATACATGTTATCGATATAGTTTGTATGAAAACTCCATGTTTTTTACTGTCATGTCGTCGCTAATCCCCGCTGTCGTTTTTTTCAACCAATTCCCCCTGGGTTTGCAAAAAAAACACGCCTACTATACCTTGACCAAATTGCACTAGACAAGCAACCCATGCCCATATTAGCCGTGTTTTTTTGCAAGCCCGGGGGGAATTGGTTGAAAAAAAACAACAACGGGGATTAGAGATGCCAGGTGTGTTTTTTTTTCCCAACCTAGAGGGAACTGGTTGAAAAAAACGATATCGGGGATTAGCGACGCCATTACAGAAAAAAAAATGGAGTTTCCATACAAACTATCAATAACAAGTATGTAATTCCCGCCGGTAATACAGTTTTTCTCCGTGCTAAAGTTAAGCCCCGTAAATTATCTTAGTTTATTATCGTTTAGCTAAACACATTGGGGGTTAGTTGTTGTTGTATTTAACATGTAAATTATTTAGCCCCGAATCGTTTTTTTCATTCAATTTTCTTTGGGATTGGAAAAAAACAACAGCAAATTTACCCAGTTTTACGGTATGTATTTACCTACATATATCGCAAGAAATCAACTAAATAAAAACTATTTAATTTTATTTTCAATAAAGACAAACATAAAATAGAAAACCTTCTCCGAAAACACCCTGTGTATATAAGTATAGAGATTTCATAATTCATCCAATTTTTAACTATGGGTTAAGTCATACGTAAAATTATATTCTTCATATTCTTGCCACTCACAACCCTAATACCTACAGCATTAATATTTTCAACCCTTTTGTTCTTCAATGTATGTATATTGTATATACGTATGTATATGGCGTAATTTTATTAACTGTTGCTGCATGTTAATTTAAACTCCGTGTTATTAATAAAGAAATTTTACCTATGCATTCATTTCTGGACATTTATACACGTGGCCGTATAACCCATATACCAATTATGTAGTTTTAAGTTTCACTGTGTCGGGTGTCCTTGGATTCGTTAAAGGTAGCAAACATAAAATATACCTTTCCTACCTACTTACTTTTGAAATGTTATTCAAATAAAACGCACTGTTGGGTCTTACGCAATTGCTCTTTATTTCAAGACTATTAAGTAGATAAACATCGAAGATGTTAGAAATTGACAAAGGTAGTTATAGAAAAAGTGCGGAAGAGGTTTTTGTTCAAAAAATTAATGGATTTTAAACAGCCTATAGTGTTATAGGTAACGGATTATTCATTTCGTGGTTTCAAGTTGGTAGCGCGGGCATTTGACACCTGTCAAACTCAGCTGTCATTTGAAGTATCATAATATTAGTTTAATGTTTGACATTTACGATAATAGATCGCTTAACAATTGAATAACGCGTTAAAATTATTAAAACTTACCACAAAAGGGGTTGGCTACGTTTTCCCGCGGTACGTTTTCCCGCGTACATTTTCCCGCAAAACGTTTTCCCGCAGAATGATATCCCGAATCACAGTTTCCCGTGTAACGTTTGCCCTAACGTTTGCCCTACTTTCCTACTTTTTTTAATACTAATCGACAGCGCATGAAGAAAATTCATTTCAATAGTAGTTTTCTTGTACAAAAGTCTTTTCTTGTGTTAAGGTGAGGTATGTATGGGGGGGCATGCTGCCCCCCTGCAACCCCCCTGCTTGGCACACTTAAGGATTTGGGGTAGGTGCGAGGTTGAGTGTATGAAAAGTTTTTTTTATCATTTGGTAGTTTTTTTTTATGAAATAAAAAAAAAAAAAACGCTTAAATGAAAAAAAAATTAGATATTTCAACAAACATAAAATATTTTTTGCATAAATGCAAAATAGTATTGTCAAAAAGTACTAATTAGTATTGCCTATCCCGCCGCCAATCCCGTCGAAAATTTCATAGGCAATCGTTCCGCGGGATATCGTGCTGCGGGATTGTAGCAAAAAAACTACCTTTCAAATCGGCGGGCAAACGTTACACGGGAAAACGATCGCGGGAAAACGTAGTGATCCCCCACAAAAGTGGTGATTCAAACGTGAGAAGTTTTGCTGGTCGCGTAATTTCACGTTTTGGCGACGTCAATTGGCCACCAAGATCATGCGATGTGACACAGTTAGATTTATTTCTGTGGGGCTATGCAAAAGACCCTGTTTCCGCGAATAATCCCCCAATTCCAGACGCATTAAAAACCAACATAACTCAACTTATGGCCGATATACCTCCCGGAATGTGCGAAAAAGTAGTTAAAAATTACCTTAAAAGAATCGCATGCTGCGAATCTTCCCGAGGGGGCCATTTGAATGATATTGTTTTTCACAATTAAAGGCAAAGTCCAAACTTTATAATGAAATTAAATTTTCATCGAAAATGTATCGGTGTGTGTGTTTTATTTAGCTCTACTTTCGAAACCGAAAAATGAATGACCCTTTATTAGCATCGTCCATAGAAACTACTTAACAATTTACTTACTTTAAAGCTTTTTATTGAAATGTTCTTACAGGGCTATTCTGGCGTTGTGAGGGCTCACAACTCACAAGTCACAAGCCTTTGTGAGGTTAATTTCTTGTGAGGTTGTTGTGAGGTTCTCAATAGGAGATCACAATTTCGATAGTTTTTGTGAGGGTACGAAAACCTCACAAAATCGATTTCACCTTTCCTTGTGTTAAAAAGTTAGTAAGATGCTAAAGCTCGTTTGACATTTGGAAAATCCTGTTTTTAGATGCAGTATTACCTGTAATCTTTAAGAGTATCGCTCTGTGCATAGTATAATTTGACCACAAAAGATTAAGCCAGCATTTCAAGGAGCTTAATTTGCTTAACCCTCATAGGTATTAGCCGTGTTTTTTTGCAAGCCCGGGGGGAATTGGATGAAAAAAACAACGTCGGTGCTAAATATAATTAACATGTTAAATGCAACAACAACTAGTCCCAGAGAATTCTCGGGGTTTAACTTAAGCGCACAGAAAAACTGTGTTACCGGCATGAATTACATACATGTTATCGATAGTTTGTGTGAAAACTCCATCGCATCGCCAATCCCCGCTTTCGTTTTTTTCAATTCAACCAATTCCCCCCGGGCTTGCAAAAAAACACGCCTTATTTCGTGAAAACAGTTGCTTTGAATACAATTATCAAATTTTTTTTTATAGAAACCAATACCTGACCTATAAGAAAGTAAAATTATCCAGGATACATAGCAACAGTAGGTATATACGTAGTATAATGGAAATGAAACATAGGAAGGTAAGTATATACCTATACAAACTATAACAAGTTTAATCGGTACTTTATTTTAATAAAGGAATTAATATTCATTACACTGCTATAGTATGATTTTTAATTTATTTTATTTTAACATTTTTATTTTGTACTTAAAGGAATTTTTTCTTTTATATTTAAAAATATTGGTGAAAAACTTTCGGAAATGGTCAATGATTTTGTAAAACTAATTAAAATTAATATTAATTTTAGAAGAGTTCAATTAAATTGGAAAAAAATTCAATTCTATAGGTACCAATCACTGGACTATTTTATGAAAATCATAGAATCGTTATCGTAATACCTACCTATTCTACAACATATACAAGCCTTAGGGGCATATGATTCGTTAGTATCGCCGTTCTTCAAGATTCCCAATTCATAAAAGTCCATTATTAAAAGTTGATTGGCATCATTGTCGGAAGGAAACGTTTGGGTTTCTGGGACGACAGTGCGGAGCGATAAAATGAAACATCAATTTGTGATGCCTGGAAAAATACATAAATTCGTCTCTAGCATCAACCAGTATTCAACATCAGGTTTAACTTTTTCTCTATTAATGAATATCTACTCTGTGACGAGGTTTAAATCCTTGCACTTTCTTTTTTCGACAAAATAATATTGGATCATTAATAGATACATATTTATGTATAATATTGCAAGATGTACATTACAGTTCGGCAGGCTATTGCATTACTATTAATTTATTATTTATTTTAGAGACATAAAGCGGGGAGAGTTCGATAACTTGGGCGCTAAAAATTGATAATGGTGTTTTTATAGAATGGTCAAAAACAAGCATTTTTTGTTATGGGAGGGGGGTCTATATCGCCTCGTTTAGGATTTAGGGGCAATTTTAGAAGAAATTAGTGAAAATGAAAAAAAAAACTATTAAAAAACAACGGAAACACTAACAATGAAGTACTACAATGGTTTTGAAAGCCAAAAATCTATTCTTTAATCCTAAATTTAAAAGAAATTATTTATGTCCATGGTTTTTGAAAAATTCGCTGCAAACTCAAAATTTTTATCAAAAATGAAAAAAAAGTTAAGACCCATTTTTTTCAAAATTAATAAATGAAATGCTGAATTGGCTTTTTGTGGTCGAATACAAAAACCGAATGGTTTTAGGTCTTCTAGTTTTTGAGAAAATTGAAAATTACTAAAACTACTTTTTTATGAGATTTTTGTTATTTGGTATTTACGGTGATAGTTCATTTTGAGGAATAATTTTGATGATAGGTTCATCTTTGTAAGTAAAGTACAGCAATTCATTTAGCGTTACAGTTGCATTTTATAGGTATGTAAGACACAACATACATATTAAGAAATGATAGCCTTTTTTTGCAAGCCCGGGGGAATGGGATGAAAAAAACGACGTCGATGCTAACGATTAACATGTTAAATGCAACAACAACTAATCTCAGAGAATTCTCGGGGTTTAACTTAAGCGCACAGAAAAACTGTGTTACCGGCATGAATTGCATACATGTTATCGATAGTTTGTATGAAAACTTATTGTTTTTTACTGTCATGGCGTCGCTAATCCCCGCTGTCGTTTTTTTCAACCAATTCCCCCCGGGCTTGCAAAAAAACACGCCTTATATAAATTTGCTGCAGTCGAACAGTAGTTCCCAGGTATAATTTGAATTTTTTATAATGCATTGTAGTAGTAGTTTTAGTAATTTTCAATTTTCTCAAGAAGTAGAAGACATAAAATTATCTTATTTTCAATTTTTGATTAAGAATTAATTAGAGCAAAGAATTTCAGAAAAAAAAAATTATAAATAATTTTATAGTTTTGAAAAATTACACTTTAAACTTTTTTTTATGTTTTTTTTTTTTTGTACCCCAAAATTTGAGTTTGAAGCTTTTTTTTTTTCAAAAACTGCATAGATTTCACTTTATTTAAAAACTATCTAATAGAACGGAGTATTGGCTTTAAATAAAGATATGTATATGGTCTTATTTATAAACGTTGTTTATCTTTAGACAACTGTCCAACTTTGGAAAATGTGTTCAAAAACTTTGTTTATTGTTTTCTTATAGCTGCCTAACTTGGACACAAGAGTAGATTGTCTTACCCGTAAAGAATGCGATATTTATTTTTATTAAATAAAGCATATCTCCACCAATTTAAAAATAGTTAGACAGTGTCTGAGTAGACAAAAATCTAATAAATACGACTGATAATACTTAATTGTAAGTATTACCGGCATTTCTAATATTTTTTTCATTTATAGTACTTTTTTATGAAATTGGCCCTCGCCAAGACATACACCCCCTCCCAAAATAAAAAAATGCTTGTATTGAACTGTTCTACAAAAACCATTATCATTTCTTGGTGCCTAATTTATCCTAATATTGTCCTAATTCTGTTAAAGTTTCTCATAAAATGAGTTTCCAATTTTTTTAAAATCTTTGTGAAATCTGATACTTAATTCGAACATAAACAATCCCAACTCTAAACAGTTAGTCAACTGTATGTCGTAGATATTTAGCAAGTTTCCTTATTGGCAAGGCTAAAAATTATGGCTTTATAATTTTGGATGATAGTTCTTATTCTTATTAATAAGCATAACACTTTTTAGCTCTCGTGATTAAATCATGTCACTGACATAAATACAGTCACTATATGACTGACGCAATCATGTCATTGAGAGTTCTAATGAACCATTTTAACTCTCAATGACCAACGTGCATTAAGAAGAATAACCCCAAAAATTCAATGTTCCAATATATAGCTTGAACCAAATCAGTTGGCCATTCTACTGCGCAGATCTCTTTAAATTTCTTTGCTCATCTCTTTAATTTTAAAAGGTACACACAAATCACTGAAAAAAAGAAAAAAAAGATGTACATTCCAACGTTGTTGTCATAACCGCTGCTGCGATCATACTGAAGCACTAAGGAGGGTGAGTTTTGTTTATAGCTTCGCTCAGAGTAAATTAGAAATGGATTTCCAGCGATGGACTTTCTTTCATTGAGAGATGATCATGGAGTAATTTTTTTTCATAGCTTGATGTCTAAAAAAGTATTTCATCTCTGGTGGGATAAAAGAAAGAGATTTTTTAGGTGTAAACTTTACTTCGAAAAGTTAAGATTAAGAATTTTTGATTTTATTATTGGGACAAATTTAAGTGCACCTATAATAAAAAATAAATCTATTGCTTACACATAAAAAACTACCTGTGACATAGGATTAATTGATAAATAGTTAAGGGATTATTGTTTGTTTCTATGTTTTATGGTTTTATGATTTGTGGCTTAGGAACAGAGGATCCATGGGCGATGTGTTTATATTTGTTTTATGGCGTTAGTGTTTATTTGATATATTTTTTGACCTGTGGGGTTTTGGGGAATCATTAATAGATCAGCGTTTATGAGTTTGAATAATTTTTACCTACTAGTTTTTAAGAATGAAATTTTTCATCAGAGGGAATTTACGTATTTAAAAGATATTTGCTTTGGTTTGGAAATCAGTTTTTAAAAAACAACAACGAGTTAAACAACTAAATTCATTTAAAAGAAATTTTCATGGATCCATTTAGAAAAGGAAAACCTATTGGAAGCCAGGCACGTATTATAGTTGTTAGAGTATATAATGAGAAAATGGAAGAAGCCAAGAATTTGTTTTTGGAAAATTCTGTGAGTTACGCAACCACACATACTGCCGAAATTTCTGGAATTTCTAAACGATCAATCAGAAGGATTATTAAGGAATACGAAGAGACAGGAGTTGCGAAATCACCAAATAAAAAAGTACCACATACGAAGTGGAAAACTGAACTAGACGAATTTGACATCACAACTATTCGGCGTATAATGCATAACTTCCACCAGGAGGAAAAGATGATGATATCTTTGAAAATGTTAAGAGAACGAGTCCAGGAAGACTTGGAGCTTAACTTAAGTATTACGTCTCTCAACAGGATTTTAAGAAGCAACGGGTTTAGCTACAAGAAAACGCAAAACAACCGGAAACTTCTTTGTGAAAGAAATGATATTAAACTCATGCGAGTGAAGTATCTGAGAAAAATCCGGGAATACAGATCAAAAGGATATGACATCATTTATTTGGACGAAAGCTATATTCACAGCTCACATACAAGGCCAAGGGCTTGGACTGATGACAGTAGCAGTGGGTTGAAGACGCCAATTTCAAAGGGACAGAGGTTGATAATCGCGCACGCTGGTGGTGAAAAAGGTTTTGTGAAAAACGCCTTACTTTTATTCAAATCTGGAACGAAAACGGGAGACTATCACGACGACATGAACTTCGAAAATTTCTGCAAGTGGATGCAAGAACAGGTTTTGAATAACTTGGAGGAACCTTCAGTTATTGTAATGGACAACGCCTCGTATCACAAAAAATTAGAAGAAAAACAAATTACTTCTGCTAGCAAGAAATCCGAGATGATACAATGGCTAACCGAAAACAATATTCCGCATACTATACAGATGTTGAAACTTGAACTGTATGAGGTAATAAAACGACACCGAGTTATACACAATCCAAAGCATAAGATTGACGATATTATTCACGATATGGGACATGAGGTTCTACGTTTACCACCCTATCATCCTGATCTCAATCCCATTGAAAATATTTGGGCAACTGTCAAGGCAAGAGTAGGCTCACGAAACACAACATTCAAAATATTAGATGTTCAAAAGTTAGCAGAAGAAGAATTTTCCAAAATAACGGCTGAGGATTGGCGAAAAGTGTGTGAAAAAGCCATAAGAACTGAGGAAGAATACTTTTCTCACGACCTGATGTGGGACACAATTTCGGATTCAATTATAATTAATCCAGGTGACGACTCTTCAACCGACTATGATAGCGATATTAGTTCTTAAAAATTTGGTATATTTAAATGAATAATTATTATTTAATTTATATTATTGTTATTTATGTTATTTTATTATTTTGTTTTATATTTATTTCTGAAATACAAATGTATAATAATTATTTTAAATTAAAATAAATTAATGTTAATTATTCCTTACTTGCGGGTAAAAGTTATTAAAACCTAAGGAAATTTCATTCTTAAAAACTCGTAGGTAAAAATTATTCAAACTCGTAAACGCTGATCTATTAATGATTCCCCAAAACCCCACAGGTCATAACGCCATAAAACAAATATAAACACATCGCCCACGGATCCTCTGTTCCTAAGCCACAAATCATAAAACCATAAAACATAGAAACAAACAATAATCCCTTAACTATTTATCAATTAATCCTATGTCACAGGTAGTTTTTTATGTTTAACCCAATTGCGTTTTGCAAAATATTTCTTTTTTATAAGTGCGCTGAAATTATGCAAATAAAAAAAATTAAACTCATACATTCAATCTCATTTAAGATAAAAAAAAAACAAAGTTGAGTTAGGCACTGTAGAATTCAAGGAAAAATCTGGACTCATTAAATATCTTGCGTGCCATTTTTGTTCTCTTAAATACTCTCTCTGCGCAACCGACCGTTGGCCAACTGAATTGGTTCAAGCTATACCTACATCTTTTAACTATATAGGTACTTGGTCACGTGCTGATTGTGAACAAAATCTTATAGACTCTTTTCAATGGCCTCTATTGTTTAACTCTCACAAAAACCAACACAAATGCTAGCGCTTGTCATTATCATGAGTTCTAAAATACTTAGGTGTATAAGTATTTATAGAAATGTTCTTTTTTATCTAAACGGTTTTGGTATATGTATATGTATATAGAAAAACTCCCTAAAGGCTCTCGCAAATAAACTTGACCATTAACGCTCGGTTTTGATGACAACGATAAGTAAAAATTATTGCTGTATTCGAAACTTCCGTTTGATCATTATTCTAAAATATTAGCCATCGTTAAAAAGGCATTTATGAAGCCAGAAATTGTATATTGGTCATAAATTTTATCAAATAAGATAAACTCCAACTCTTCAACTGATCAAATCGAATACCTTATATACCTTCTGCCCTTCTTCTTCGTCTATGGAACGCAACAGCCAAAAATAAAACACCCCACCACACAATGGTACTTTTGCATGCCAGCTCTCCTCAGACAGCCAAATCGTTATTTTGATGGCCAAAGTATATAAGACTGGTTAGTGGTTACTGTCACGGCTGCTGTCTTTATTACAATTTTATTATCGTCTTCGTCGCTTGGCGGAGTATTCTATCGTTTTTTACTACGAGTTCATATCATAAAGTACACCGACATCACCATCCTCTTTAAAAACCAAACTCATAGATTCTAGAACTTGGATACCGAGGGAGGAATGGTTCCAATCGCATCCCTTGAGCCGCGGCCGGAATTAGGCTTTGGTTAAAAAAATATACTTAGATATTATTTTTATAAGTCGATAGCATAGCTATAAATCTTTATAAAGAATTACATGCATATTGGATACATAAGTACTAAATAGGTTGAAAGCAACAAAATGCCTATCATTGCCTTGGGGAATAATCAGAGACCGTGTTTAGATAGGGAAGATTGAGTCCGGGGCTATAGGTAATGTCTCTTCGTGTTTATATTAGAAACTTTGAGGCGTCTCAAAATACATTGAAACAACAACAAAGTAGACTCATGAGTCCAATTTTTAACTTTTTCTTCGTACCTCACGAGAGTTCCCTCCCACAATTCTCTTGTCTATGAGTTGCCGTAATACCAGACTCAATCTTCCCATTCAGCGTCAGACCCTGTGGCTAACTATTCCTGCTAGAAACTATAGAACCACTTGTAATTTTGCACCCCCTTACGATTTCATTAATTTTTTTTTTTTTAATAATTCTTACCTATGACTTTTTTCAATAAAGAAATTAAAAACATTCAAGATCCGCTCCTGTCAGATCCTGCAACGTTCCTACCACTCCATGCTCAGACGAGCATCTTATAAATAGCTTTATTGATTTAAAAGCATAACTCATAACTCAAGATGTTGCCAAGTATTCTTCATGTTTCACTCTTCACTTTTGAAAAGGAATACGGTGCCAAAAATCTACTTTCTTAAACGAAATAAGAGGTATAATAAATTTTGTAGAAAGGTGTATAGTCTTGTCTCATATCATAAAAGATAAGTCAATTTCGATTGCAAATTTTTGTGCATAATTGATTGGCGGTTTGGTTTGAAATATATTGGTACACCAATATGTAGTTGTGTAGGTTTGTCCAACCATGAGAAGAAGAATGTATATAGATAAGTTATTATTTCAATAAATCTGGATTTCTTTCAAAATACCTTAAACAGGGCTTTTGATTTTGGTGGGATGTAAGGGTAAGATCCAGTTGTTGTTTTTAGAAAAAAAAATTTAAAACAAAAAAGTTTTGATAATTCTTCTCGTAAAATTAATAGATTTTGAGAAAAGTTTTCGCCCAGAACTTTTTTTGGCAGGTTTTTTCTTTTTGGATTCCATCGCATGCATGCAATGCCCGAACAGTCAAAATTAACCACAAAAATATAAAACCAACAAAAGACTTTTCAAAACCAACAAAAAAAGTTGCTGTGTCAATTCAATTTTTAAGTAGTTTTAAGTAATTTTAAGTAGTTACATAGCTTTAACTAGTAAGTAATTAGTTTTGATTAGCTTTAAAATAGTTTTAGGTAGTTTGAAAGTTTTATATACAAAATAAAAATTGGTAAAGATTCCAACTTTTTTTATCTTGGCGAAAAATAAAACGGATAATGAATCTTACTGGATGTATCGAGTGAATAATATGGCGGTTAGTATTAAATTAGTTTTGAGGTCGAAAGGCATTAATAGTTCTAAGTTTAATTAAGTATAAAAACGTTATATACAAAACTGCTATAAATTAGCATTTCTTTAGTCAACAGTTTCTTCCATGTTCGAGCAAAAGTTTTGAATCTAAATTTCCTTGCCCTAAAGAAAACTATTTTTTTGTAATAAACAGCATTTGCTGAATCAACACCCTTTTTCTTTTTTTTTAAATTTTATTCGCAATATTAATAAATTTATTACCTACTCAAACAAAATTGATAAGCATGACACATTTAAGGGCCAGTTGCACAGTGCACACTTAACAAAATAAGTGGTACATAATTTTCCCATTTTGGCACTTAAGCCGCAGTTTTGCTACCTGAGTAAGTGGAACTTAAGTGGCCAACATGGGAGACTTAAGTGTCACTTAATTCCGATAAGTTTACACTGTGAAATTGGGAATTAGTTTTCCATATTTGGCACTTAAGTGACACTTAGGCTGGTATTCACCGAGCACTCATAACTTATGAGCCTCATAAACCTATTCACCAAGCAATAATAAATGGATACTTATGAGCGCTCATAAAAGTTATGAGTGGTCCCGACCACTCATAACTTATGAGCGCTCTCTTCGAAAAATATTCCGACATTTTCGATACTACTTCCTCAACCACCACCCCCACAAACACAAACATCTTCATTGGTACCACTCCATCTACCTAAAAAAGTTTGATTTTAAAGTTTGGGAGTGCCTGGTTGACAGAGAGTGGCTCTCTTTTTCGAAATTCGAAACATTTTTATGAGTGGTTGGTGAATACAACAAAGTTATGAGCCTCATAAACTTATGAGGCTCATATGAGCGCTCGGTGAATACAGGCCTTACTTCACTGTGAAACCGGCCCTAATCACATCATCCGCACAAAATTTAAAAAGAAGCACCGAAACAAAAAAAAGAAGGGTTTTATGCCCGCAATTGTCAATGCATGTCAAATTTGACATCACGGAATTATAAATTGGAAAAGAAAATGGGTGCGTTCAATCGATTACGTTTTACATCTGAATTTTCAGATTTCTGAATTTTTGGAGCTTCTGATTGGCCAGATGTCATAAAAAGTTAGATGACTTTTAGGCCTGTATTCACGGAGCGCTCATATGAGCCTCATAAGTTTATGAGGCTCATAACTTTGTGGTATTCACCAACCACTCATAAATATGTTTCGAATTTCGAAAAAGAGAGCCACTCTCTGTCAACCAGCCACTCCCAAACTTTAAAATCAAACTTTTTTAGGTAGATGGAGTGGTAGCGATGGAGATGTTTGTGTTTGTGGGGGTGGGGGTGGTGGTTGTGGTTGTGCAAGTAGTATCGAAAATGTCGGAATATTTTTCGATGAGAGCGCTCATAAGTTATGAGTGGTCGGGACCACTCATAACTTTTATGAGCGCTCATAAATATCCACTTATTATTGCTTGGTGAATAGGTTTATGAGGCTCATAAGTTATGAGTGCTCGGTGAATACCGGCCTTAGTGACTTTTAGTTACGTTTAGTTACGTTTCATCTGAATTTTCAGACAAGAAATTCTCATCTGAAAATTCAGATGAAAGTTGTTTGTGGTGGGGGAAGTGCCAAAAGCACACATAAAAGCTGAACTTTATAATTTTCGTCTTGTTGGTGGTTGATTTTTTTAGTTTTTGTCATGAAAATTTAATACTTATTTAAATGAACGAACTTTTTGTTTATTGTTTAGTGAATTTTTAAATCACAATTTTTTTAATTGATGTTTGAAAAGTTTTTCTATGTTTTTGTAAGTCATATACATATCAATAAAAGGACTTTGGCCTGTATTCACCGAGCGCTCATATGAGCCTCATAAGTTTATGAGGCTCATAACATTGGGGTATTCACCAACCACTCATAAATATGTTTCGAATTTCGAAAAAGAGAGCCACTCTCTGTCAACCAGGCACTCCCAAACTTTAAAATCAAACTTTTTTAGGTAGATGGAGTGGTAGCGATGGAGATGTTTGTGTTTGTGGGGGTGGTGGTTGTGGAAGTAGTTTCGAAAAGTCGGACTATTTTTCGAAGAGAGCGCTCATAAGTTATGAGTGGTCGGGACCACTCATAACTTTTATGAGCGCTCATAAATATCCATTTATTATTGCTTGGTGAATAGGTTTATGAGGCTCATAAGTTATGAGTGCTCGGTGTTACTGTTAGTTGTTTTTTTGTTAAATTGGCGTTATAACCATCGTTTTATACGTTTTTATTGGAAAACAAACAAGCACTATATTATAAAAATATTTGTCGTTTGTTTACCTTTCTCCAAGTTCCGACCAGCTGTTTCCTATTTTTGTTTGCTTATTTGAAACTGACGGCTAGTGGAAAAGCCCAATAGCCTATCTGATAGTTTACCGAACGCAAGGATTTAGCCAGTTCACGTTTCTGAGATCTCACTGAGCAAACGTCTGTCAGCTCCACTGAGGAGAAGGAGAAACCTGAACAAAATTTCTCCTTCAGAAGTCAAAAGCACTCTCCATCTCGTTTTTATAAATTGATCAACGTGCGACAAAAAATAATTTGAGCAAACGAATCCAAAAAATTTCAGTCTCAGCTTTTTGACAGCAAAAGTGAGGAATCTCACTGAGGAATTATGTCAGATTACTGAGATTGCTGAGATCTCAAGAAACCTGAACTGGCTAATTATTTCGACTCTCATACTACACCGATTTTGGCAAATAAGGTGTCAAACGAAGCGAAGTTACCTGCTGATTAGATGAATTATAATTTTATTTAAAAAAATGTTAATCAGCCTTATTGTGAGTATCACCCGAAAAAATATTCCATCTTATAATTTTTTGTTCCCCCGGAATTTTAAAAGCTAAATGTGAGTTTCGCCCGAACGAAATTTCGTTCGCCTACTAAAAATAAGTGAACATTAAGGCTGTCAATAACATTACATTCCGCCCGAAATGAATGTTCAGATTAAGGGGAATTTTTTTAACACAAAATTTTGGTTGAAACTCACAATAGGCGAAAAGTGAAATATCAAATTTTCCGGGTGGAATGTTGTTTGGGCGAAACTCACAATAAGGCTAAATAATTTGTTCAAAAACTGCATTTGTTTATTTTCGTTCGTCTTTTATTTTTATGTAATTGCGAAAATTCTCGCACGGGTAGCTGTAAGAACTTACATTTATTCATCAACCGAATCTACAATCTGCCAACAAAAAGATAATCGAATTGAAGTCAAATATTTGGCGGATTCGTTTCGGTATTCGAACAAAAATCAAAACAGGCGTGAACGCCGGCGAAAAACAAGTTCCAATTGATTTGAAAACAAATTTAAAGTTTTACATTCGAAAACGAACGATTGTAAAACATGGAATTTTATTTCGAGAAATGGACGCCGAGCGTGCAGTATTAAATTGCTTTTAGCCTTGAAATAGAAAAAAGCACGTAACCGACCGAACCCAAATGTTACTATAATTGTTTATTAAATTGCTATAAATCTTTGTTTCAAAGTTCTATTGAGGTTAATAACTACCTTTGGTTAATGGCTGTTGCTCTACAAAAATCAGCAAAAACAGCACGAGAAACCAAAACTCAAATCCGCCACGACTTACATCAAGTTCCATAATCGGGCCAGAGATTGTTTTTGCTTCTTCTGAAAATAAAAACGCTTTACAAAAGCACATCATCACCAATTTATCAAGAACCAACTCCAAGAAAAAAAAGTTTCTTTGTGTTTTGAATTCACATGTTCAAGTTGTTATTTTATTATGATTCAATTTTAATCTTCTCAATATTTTTTGACATAAGTATCTCTTAACATTAATTGTACCAAAAAGAATTGTGTACGCCTCGTTCAAAGAATCTCCACATAAATAAGCCTCGGTTTTTTTATAATCTTCGTCTTTTTTCTGATCGATTTTACTAAAGTTAAGGGAATAATTGTTGAGCAGGTGGGGGAGAAGAATGATCAGGCGAACAATTATTTTTCTTTCGGTAGACACAATTCTTATAGATCAAAAATTGCTTGACATCGTTGCGCCAATGTTGAACAACGAATGAAGATAAATTAAACATAATTCATCTTCCGTAACAGCCGACTTTTTGACGCAATCACTTTTTAAATATTTTTTCCTTTGCGTTTCAATATATGTATTCACAGCAATGAAGTTGCTTTTAGTTGATGTTTTTTTTTAACTAAAAAGACCCGGAATGTCTTCTTTTACAAAATTTTAATGGGCGATTCATTTAGAGGTTCATTTTTTCACAAATCATGGGGTAAAATAAATCACATTGTTGTACACAACAGCTGTCGCAGCTTTATTTTCTTAACTATGTAGACGCTGTGCACCTCATCCATGATGAGATGTCAAACAAAACTGAACAAAAATATCATGACACTTTGCCATGACTCACGCGTTGTGTCATTAATCGTGTTCGTGACTAAAATAGTACCTCTATATAAATTTCCCATTATTTCTTAAATTTATTTCTTTTTAAAAAATATTGAATGATTATTTCTGTGTCATTATTCTTATTGATTGGTAGGACTCGGAAACACAAACTTATTTCTCTAGATTGATATTAATCTAATAAAACTAAAGTTATTTAAATAAAATTAATCCAAATTCATTATACTTTAAAACAGGTATCTAATCGAATCGCGTGTGTCTACCGTTGCTGTTACCGCCACCACCTCCATTTTCTCGGCTGAAACCGTTTTCTCGGTTACCACCTCCGAATCCTCCATTTCCTCCTCCGTAACCGCCTCCGCGGCCACCACCACCACCGCCAAATTTGCTTCCTCCACCAAGTGTACCCTTTCTGAAGGTACCACCATTATTGCCGAATCGGGAGCCTCCACCGCCGCCGCCATAACGACGATTGTTATCAAAACCTCCGCGGTTGTTGCGCATCAATTGTTCAAGTGCGGGTGAGATTTCCTGTAAAATAAATTAATTTTGATTATAGGAATTTCTGCAACTGGTAAATAGTAATTATTATAGACGTTAGTTGTCGAAAAAGAATTTAGACTTTGGATTAAGATATGGGGGATTTGAAATTGCAGGCACTTCCTCTCAAACTTTTAAAAACAGTTGTTCTACTACTAACCTGATTTGCTTCGCGGAGAACGTCCACAAGAGCCTTTGACTGCCGGGCGTTGTTCTTTGTGAAGAATGCATATGATGTACCCTTGGTTTCTGATCGGCCTGTCCTTCCAATACGATGAATGTAATCTTCTGATGATTGTGGGTAGTCAAAGTTTATCACATACTTAATACCGTCGACATCTATTTATTGTACAAAAAATATTCACATATTAGCTAAGTTGATTTTTTGGGGAATAACTACCATCGATAAAACTAAAACTAGATGTTATGAGCACTTTTCTTGATTTGATTTTTTGTGGCAATATATAAGTGAGAGCTTAATAATATTTTATTTTTTGTACATATGTATATAAATATATATAAAACGTGATTAGCAGCTAAGTAGTAGATTAACTTAAAGAGCAAGAAAAATTGAATTCACATTACTTTACCTTGAACACAAAAAGAAGAAGAGTTGTGTGTGCTTGAAGCAGAGAGCAAGCAGCAGGCATTTCCTTTTCATACATCTATGCATATCCGTCGCCCACCCATATGTGTCCTTTGTTTTTTTTTTTTTCTTTTCTTTTACTACTCAATTTGCTGTGTGTGCATTTGTTTTATTATTTTTGTATTACAACAAATGGACCTTTTAGACAGCGGTAAAAATTGTTCTTAAGGACCACACACTTCCATATTGTGTACATGTTGTGCGCAACCCTTAATCCAATCTCGTTAGATCCACCATTTTAATTTTTTTTTATTTTTAAAATGTAAACACACATTTTGTTTATGACAATCCAACTTCCAAACGAATTACAGAGGCGGACTGTTTTCAGCTTGTTATTTATCATTTGTTTGTTTTCTTACTTATGCCAAAGAACACATTTTGGTTTGATAGAGATGCATTTATTGTGGATTTTGCCTGCAGCGGTTGTTCGATATTTTTTTTTTTTAGAATTGAAGAGTTCCCTAAAACACAACTCAAGCAAAAATAAATCGTTTTAAGCGTCATTTCGTGTGTTGTGACGACTAGCGGCAAATTTCTATTGACTTGCGCGGTAAGTCTTTGGAAATGAATGTTACGCTTCCATGCAATGCTTGTGGCAACAATCATATTATTTTTTTCGATGATTGTCATACAACGACGATCTGTTGAGCCACTGAAGAGTTTTTTATATTTATTTTATTTTTATTTTACATTAAGTGACGCCGTACACGATCCGCTTTTTTTTTGCTTATTTTTGATTCTTTCTAAAATTATGTTCAATTGTGCCTTTCTTTTATACACGCTTTTAAACCCAACCAGAGGCCATACTCTTGTGATGATAGGGATAGTTAAGTAGCTCGTCCGTTACTGTAGAACACAAATCCGTTTGTAATTGTGTGAGGTATACTGCTTATCGGCTTGTCCTAAGTTTGAGCGCCATCGCACATTTTTTGTCTCTCTCAATGTTTTTTTTTTTTTTTCATTTCTGAAGAGATACACATGGCGCAAACTATGGAGCAGTTTGATGTTGAATATACCTCCTCGTGTATGCTTATGTACGTATTTTTTTTTCTTTTCAAATGTCTGATGTGTGCTTCATAGCATGGCGCACACCACCTACATATTATGTATATCATCACGATGGCTGAGTTTCGATTTAAATTTTAAAAAATGTCGAAACATTGCCATGCGTTTTGAACCTTTTTTCAATTTAGTACACATACAAAATTACATCCTTCATTGTGTCATGTTATCCCCACCATACCATCATAATCGGCCTCTGTAAAATAAAAATTGGAAGAAAAAAGAAAAACGGGAAAATTGATTTCCAAAACTCATTAAAATTGAATTTTTGTTGTAGATATTTTTTTTGGGAAATGGGAGTTTTACGTATTTTTTTTTTTTCTTAAATGGCTCTTTAGTTAAATTTAGAAACAAACGATAAGAGTTGCATTGTAGGGGTAGATATGTACACATTATTTTGTTAGTTCAGGATTTGTGAAGTTGTTGCTTATTTATGATTCCAATTTTTGAAAGCTAAGATATAGTGATCAACGTGGCATACTAACGTTTATAAATTGAATTTACTAACTGACAAAATCAAAAACAAATAATAAATGTATAACATTACGAGGTGGTTCTTAGTTTGCTTCTAAATTTTTTTTTTTAAATTTTGAAGATTTTAGTTGAAAATCCGAGTAACGGAAAATGCAGCTGTTTAAGGAAAAACAATATATGTAGGTACTCCAGTCTCTCCAATCTACGCCAAAAAATATGATATTCCTAAGCTTTTCGTGAAAGGTGATAAATTCTTTTATTATTATTATTAAACAGCACTTAATTTCCGATCAATTTCAATTCAATTCAATCGGTATAAAAAGCGAAAGGGGCAAAATAGGAAAACGTGGAGTGGGGAAAATATAATTGGAGGATCTATCTAATTGGAAGAATATATCTAATTATTGTAGATACATTTTTCAATGAGGTTTTTAAATGATGATTATAAAACAAAAATCAAAAAAAAAAAAAACGATTCGAACATTTGTCCGAGATTTGTGACACCCTACTACTACATAATAATAATATTCTTCAAACTTATAGAATTAAATTAAAAACTTGTTTTTCACTAAGACAGGAAGCGAATTCAAATGTATAAATGTAAAAAAAAACTATACCGAACCAACAAAAAAAAAAAAAATAAAAAACATGATTGTGAAATTTGTGATATTTAAGAAAAAAAAAAAGGAAACACATACATAACACGTGTTTGGCCAATGGCGTCACAAAATTATTTTGCGTTGTTAGAAAAATCAATGAATACACACTAAACTAGCTATTTGTAAATAATTCCACCCGGAATTCGCTTGAAAAATAATAATAAAAAATAAAGATATCTACCTACCTAATCTAAACACAGCCAGACACAACCGAGAAGCGTGTATGGAAAAAAAAAAGATTAGGAATATGCGCAATAGATTTGAAAAATACCTACACTTTTAGAATTGATTATGGTTATGAAATGAAAATATATTGACTTCTTAGATGTTTTATCAAAAAAAAAACTCCATTTCCTACAATGCAACACCAATTTCCAAATCACACATTAATAATTTTGAATTTTTTTCACCGGAAATATTAAAGAAACTCTTCTAAAACTGCTTAATTGATTTAGAATA
Source organism: Epistrophe grossulariae (assembly GCA_929447395.1). Taxonomy (NCBI): domain Eukaryota; kingdom Metazoa; phylum Arthropoda; class Insecta; order Diptera; family Syrphidae; genus Epistrophe; species Epistrophe grossulariae. The sequence goes on from OV839567.1 coordinate 126,380,628, forward strand.
CCGTTGTATGTCCAAAAAACCTTATCTTTTAATTTTGCTCACGCAATTAAGAAATTACATAAAAACCTTAGTTGATATAAAAACAGTTAAAAACAAAATAAAATAAAAGTAGGTACTCACCCAAACCACGCGCAGCTACATCTGTGGCAACCAAAATATTTGATTTGCCTGAACGGAATTCGCGCAAAACGAAATCACGCTCTGATTGTGACTTGTCACCATGAATGGCTCCACATCGAACACCGAAACTACGAATGAAACGCACCAAATGGTCGACGCGTTTTTTAGTTTCAACGAAAATGATAATTTTGCCGGGATTTTCGCTTGTGTCGTATATGTCGGAAAGTAGTGCTTTAAGTCTGCAACGAAAGTCATAAATGAAGTTAATATCTTGAATCTTTCAAAATGAAATCCCAAATCATATTTCACATGGATTCCCATTGAAAGATAATTTCGGATTCATAGCTTTATATATATATAGCTATATATATACGAATAGCTAACAAAAAGATAAATAAACTTACTTTTCTTCCTTGTCGTGCTCATCGCAAACCTCAACAACTTGTTTGATATTGTGATTGGCTGATAGTTCCAAAGAACCAATATTGATTTGTACATAGCTGCCAAGGAAATCCTCAGCCAACTGTTTAACCTCACGTGGCCATGTCGCACTCCACATAAGAGTGTGTCTGTCGGGGCGAATTTGTGTGAGAATCTTGCGAATTTGGGGTTCGAAACCCATGTCCAACATACGATCGGCCTCATCGAGCACCAAGTATGTGCATCTTTGAAGATTTGTTGTTCCCGAAGCTAGGAAATCAATCAGACGACCGGGAGTGGCAATAACTATTTCACAGCCACGCTGTAAGTCTCTGGCTTGACCACCTTTTGGTGCTCCGCCGAAGACGCATGTGTTGCGTACATACGATGATGAACCGAATTCTGTTGCTACTTGTTGGATCTGTTGGGCCAATTCACGGGTGGGTGCCAAAACGAGGGCAATGGGTCCATCGCCACGCTGTAATGGCTTTTGATTGTTTATGTGCACAATAGCTGGGAGAATGTATCCCAGGGTTTTTCCCGAGCCGGTCTTGGCAATGCCGACAAGATTGTCGCCACTCATAGCAATTGGCCAACCTTGGGCTTGAATTGCTGTTGGTGCCTTGTATCCCTGGCGCTTGATCTCCTTCGACACATAATCGGGCAAATTGACTTCGCTGAAGTCCTCAATAGGATTTGGGGCTTTACCACGGATGGTAATTTCGTGTTGTTCACGATAACGTTGAACTTCTTGTGGGTTGCGATTGGCTACTTTGGGATGCTCTTGATAAAAGTTCTTCTTAAATGGCTCCAAGTTGGACCAGTCGACGTCATAGAGCTCCAGATCGCCACCGTTATTACGATTGCCTCCACCCATTCCTCCTCCTCCACCACCACGACGGTCAGTTCGCTTGTCTACGCGTCCATTGCGTACTCCACCACCACCGGATGCGCCACCGCGGCTTCCACGGTCATCGCGACCACCACGTCCACCACTGCCACGGCCAGAGAAGTTTCTATCATGAGGAGACCTGATTTTGTTTGGGATTTTAAAATGAGTTTCTTTTTTTAAAATAATAAAAATATTATAAAATTAAAAAATCATTTGAAGGAATTATGTAGGTATATGTATATATTATATATATCACGTATACACATATACATGTACGTACTTTCACTTTGAAAGTTCATGCTAGGTAGGTATACATAGGTAATACATGCAAAAGTCACATAAATTGCGACGTAGAAACTAGCTAGTAATCAAGTTTTTTTTTGCAATATCAAAAGTGAACCCGTGGCCACTGGGAATATCAAGGTTTGCAAAAACGTGTGCTGATGACTCAGAACAGAGCACATTTTTTCAGTCAAATGAAATGAATAAAAAACTGTAGGCAGAAAGCAGCGATTAAAAATGTCTACCCATGTGCAAAAGAACAAAATGGCGGACAGACGCTTGGTACTTTTTTTTTTTTTAGAAAAATTTTACAACGAAAAAATACTTACATATTTTCAAATTCTTCTTCTTCTTGGTCAATATATAAAGATGAATTTTTTAATAATTTGGCTGATGTCTGGAAACTGCAGCTGTGACTCGATTTAATTGGACTGGTGACTGGGAGCAATGTGCTGTGAAAATAATGGCGAACAATAGTTGTAGAAGATGATGAAACTATGCGAGATTTCGCAGCACTTATGCGGCACGAGTTAGAAAAGGAATTAATTAATACTTTCAACATATTTATTATCACTGTTTTAATAATACTATGGGAATTCACTAATTCAAATTAAATTGTTAAACTATTGATTTTTTGAAGAAAAAAAATTAAGGAAAATTGATTTAACTCGGCCGTCCAGGAATTCAAAAAATAAGAAACTTACCTAACCTCGTCCAAAAGTGGAATAAAACATGACGCAAGTGCGGGATTGGTCGATACCTCTGTCTGTATATCGAAATCGATTTAATAAAGGGTGTAGATGAGCGATTGTAGTAGATGCGTGAAAAAAATATTGAATGCTGTAAACTCTCAGTTATCACGGTTTGATTTTGAAACCTGTGGCGGGCTTACATAACATGCATGAATTTAATTAGTGCGAAGTTAAATTAGAGTTTGGTTGGCATCTTTTTTTCATGTGTTAAATCATATCAAAATAGAGAAGTGAGAAAAAAGTAATATTTTTATTTTTGAAAAAACTTCGTGCAAATCTGAGCATATAATGAGGGATAAATTTACTAAAAGCCCTGTGCATACATTAGGGGTATAAAGTCAAACTTTATTTTTCTTACGAAACTTACCATATTTATTTTTAAATTTGTGATTGAAATCAATAGCATGGTTATTTAGGATTACGTAAAATAAATAAACACGTCAAAATTCGGAAATTTGTGACCACAGTACGTAAAAATGTGGTCTAGGGTATCGATTTTCACTATTTTTCTAAATATTGCTATTATTACTTAACCAAGCGAGATGGATTTTTGTTCTTATTTTTTCTAGAACAGGTACAACCTACTCTATCACCCGTTACCCGCTTAACTTTGACTTACGGGACACCCTGTACACATATCTCAATAATAAATAGGTCCACAAAAACAATTCTTCAGTTGTCAAAATATATTTAAAATGGTTTTAAGTAACCTCTAAACGCTGGGGTTGGCGTTTAAGTGAAGAGGCCTTTAAGTAACTTTTCGCAAACTTGGGTATTTTTCGTATGGGTTCTGACAGAAAATTGTGATAATTTGTAAAAAAAAATTAAGTTACCAAACACATCTAAGAATTCTCTTGTTAATATATTTGTGTCAAAATTATTTTCATCTTTCAATTGTTTGTGTTGTATCTGTTTTGCTTTTATTTATTTAAATGGAATGTATCTGATGAAAGAAATATGTCCACCTCTTGGGTCCCTATTTAGGTCATCGTCAACAACCGCAATGGGTTTCCTCATATTTTCCTTGGAAAATCTACATATATTTCTTCCTGAAATCCTCCTCAGTTAGCATTTCCATTCGATCATATACATATATTTTTTTATAGTTTTCTTTTTATGGTGGTTGATGGCTGATTGTCCAATTATTAGAATTAATGGTTTAAAAACTCGATAAATCTAGCAGACATTAGCCGTGTTTTTTTGCAAGCCCGGGGGGAATTGGATGAAAAAAACGTCGTCGGTGCAAAACAATTAACAAGTTAAATGCAAAAACAACTAATCCCAGAGAATTCTCGGGCTTTCAAAAAAACACGGCTATAAAATTGTTAATTGCTTTGATAAAAAAATCTGTTGACTGAATAAAACCTTTAAGGTTCCCCCACACCAACGCGAATTTTCGGTGACGACGAAGAAAATAACAATAACAACACGTGGTTGTCAATGAAAAAAACACGTTGTTATTATTGTTTTCGTCGTCGCCACCGAAAATTCGCGTTGGTGTGGAACCTTTAAGCAAAATATGATCGATAATGTGTACCATGCCTCAATAAATATGAACAGGAAAATCGTGTGATGTGTTGCCAGCTTAAGATTAGATCGGTGGTAAATCTACTACAATTTATTTCAAATCGTTAATCGATTAATTTCCTGCAGCTACCGGAATAACATGGTAACGAAACAATCCTTTCAATTTTCAAACAGACTACAGAGCAGGACCCATGTTCTGTAACTAGGCGATAACTTTTCGTGGCGAGAAACGGCGAAAAATGGAACAAAAATGGAACAAAACTCATAGGAATCCTATGGGTTTTCTTCCATTTTTCGCCGTTTCTCGCCTCGAAAAGTTATCGCCGACTTACAGAACATGGGTTCAGGGTTCGGACTTTACTTCGATCGAAGTAGAACTACTTCGATTTTGAGAAAACAATTTAATCTACTTCTCTACTCCTCTTTTTTAGGATTTGCTTCTCTTTGAAAAAATTCTTAACCAACAAATTTAAAGACAGCGCTGGTCAACAAAACATTTTAAAATATTATATTGCTTTGTGTACTCAAAACAAATCAAGATTTGAATTTGAAGACAGTAAACTTTGCTTAATACAATATTTAAACCCAACTAAAATTCAAGGTGCTGATTTAATATCTATGTTTAATTTGCTTCTATTGAAGTCTGAAGTTTGTGTTATAGTTATATTTTTTTTTATTTTAAGTTTGACTTTCTTGTACCTTATAGTTAGTTGTTCGCAATTAATTATTTATTTATTAATGAAAAATAATCAAATAATACTGAATAAACTTTTGTTAAGAATTTAATTCGAAAATTTTTTTTTAATCTCTTAAAACTACTTCGAAAATTTTGGATCTACTTCAGTTTTTTTCCGTATTTACTTCGAAAATTCAAAACCTAAGTCCGAACCCTGCTACAGAGTCTATAGGTGTGTTTTTTTGCAAGCCCTGGTGGAATTGGTTGAAAAAAACGACAGCGGGGATTAGCAACGCCATGACAGTAAAAACATGGAGTTTTCATACAAACTATCGATAACATGTATGCAATTCATGCCGGTAACACAGTTTTTCGGTGCGAATAAGTTAAACCCTGAAGAATTCTCCGGGATTAGTTGTTGTTGCATTTAAAATGTTAATTGTTTAGCACCGACGTCGTTTTTTTCATCCAATTCCCCCCGGGCTTGCAAAAAACACGGCTTTTAAACAGAGATTATGAATTATCATAGAAGAAGAAATAGAGGAACGGGCATATCGAGGAAAAAGTGGAGCATTTTTCAAAATAGTGTGAGTAACACAAGCACAGATGCATTCACACAGGGAAGGCATGCAGTTATACTACGTTTTCATTGGAGCCGAAATGAGCTAATTTCGTAAATTACAGAAAAGGTGTTTTCATTGCAAATTTGCTAATTTCGTTTGACAGATAACTTCATTTTGAATTTGATTTGGCAGTTAATAGCTTCTTAGTCTTGTGTTCTCTTTCTGTTTCTGTTACTTATACATCAAATTTTGACATTTTCAATGTTTCTACTGGGTTTCCACTGCGGATGCATTCCACTTGGGTGTGTTCTTAGGTTTTTACGTAATTTCCAACCTAATTTCGTACAAATTTGGTTGAAATTACCCCATTTCGAAATGTGAATTTGTATGGGAAATGAGATAATTTGGAATCGAATTTGGAAATTTTAAACGAAATTACCTCATTTGGCCCAATGAATAAGTAGTATTAGACAGCTAAATCATGGGGTGTGTTTTTTTGGAATTTTTAGCTGTTGTTTTGAGGAATGTCTTTTGAGATTTTAAATCGTTAAAATAGAAAAAAAGCTTAGTAAATTAAATAAACAAGTGAAATAAAAGTAAATAAAGTGAATATATGCTATTCCTCATTGAAATAAAAATATAAAACTACATGCAGTGCTCCGTTAAATCCTGTAAAAACATCTATAAAAGCTGTGTTTTATTTTCCCTCAGATCCAATCCGGATCAGCAGATCATGAAAATAAAACAACCCAGGGTCCATGTTCTGTAACTCGGCGATAACTTTTCGAGGCCGTTTATCGCCCTCGTAGACCCGTAGATAATAAAACGCGGCTATTGAAGTCAATGAAATTGATGAAGATTTTATTTGTGATTGATTAATTATTTTTATAATAGCTATTTGAAGTTATTAGCCGCGTTTTATTATGCACGGGTCTGGGTCGGGGTTATCTTTCAACACGTAATCCAAAAACAAATTTGGATCTAGGTTTCTATCGAGGTTTGCTTTATGGAACCAGAAATAAGTTCTTACTCTGGCGGGTAGACGGCTCTTCAGTCGGTAGAGGGTACAAACTTCAGTGTGAGGAAAAAAGACAGTATCTACATGAAAAATAAACAAATATAAGACAAAAAGAGATGAGCATACAACAGTGTTTTCATTAGGATGGGTAATTGGCGATAATAAAACGCGGCTATTACTAAAACTTCTTTACTTTTTATTTAAAAAATGATAAGTAGTAATATTTTTGAGACTGAATTTGTTTTTTTTAAGATTTTGTATGTTAACTTAATGTTTATAAGTTTTTTTTACTATTTTTTTTTTGATATTTGTACTGAAAATTTTTTCTAGTGACTTTTTTCAAAATTTTAGCATATCTAGCGGATTTTTAAGGTCGATCTAGCGACTATTTTTTTTGGCTTGCGGCAACACTGCTCATATACACTGTATATGTGATATATTTCTCTTCCTTATCTTCTTATTCTTAGTGCGAGAGTTACAGAACGTAGGCGGTTTCAAACAGAGATTATGAACAGAGATTATGAATTATAAAGATTGGAATCTTTCGTACGTTCCATTCCCCAAAACCAATTTGTTTACATTGTTGTTTTTGTGATTTCATCTCGTGTCGATGAATAGATGTGAATTGCAACAACAATTTCTGCAGTGGTGAATTCATATTTTTGCACTAGTGTGCGTTTAAACATGGACACTAGTGCAAAAATATGAATTCACCACCATCCGCCATTTTGTTTAGCTTGTAGGCAAAATGACAGGAATGATTGGAATCGGGCTGTTATTACGGTTTACCAATGACGGCGGTGAATTCATATATTTGCATTAGTTTTAACGCACACTAGTACAAAAATATAAATTCACCGTTCATGAACGAATTGGCATTTATTTTGAAAATATCAAAAAAGATAAAAAAGCGATCTTCGAATACAGTGCTTTCCTCGCAGTATATCCATTAAATGAAAATAATATGGAAGATTTTAAGAAACTGATCTCAGAACTGCTGGATTGATTCAAAAAAGAAACCGACTAGGGTGATTTGTAGGTAATTATGACATTTTTGACTGTGATTTTCTACACAAAAGTCTGTCAAAGTTCATATAAAAAAGAAAAAACCGTGTAGAAATTCACATAAAGTAATGAACACACCCTAATCGCTCTTCATAATTTTGATTTTTTTTTTTAATTTTTCCCCACAATTTTGTTTGTTAAGCCTAGTACGCTGCTGATGCGAAACGAAAAATCCCACACAAAAATGACACAACGAAATCATAAACGGAAAATTTCGTTCTGCTTTTCGTTTTGCAGTACACTGTTCGAAGAGCGAAATTAATAATTGTAGCAGATTATTTGGAGAAGTCTCCGCTCCTTTTTCGACACTCGATTAAAACTTAAATCCAGATGTAAATTATACAAATTCAATGTAAATACATCCGGATCTAAGTTTTAATCTGGTTGTGTCGAGTATGGGCGTTAATATGAGTGATAGTTACGATATGTATGAGCAGTGAGCACTATCAGTAAAAAGAATTATTCTTGTTAACGTGTCTTTTAATAAAAATAAAATAGAAAAACAAACAAAAAAAACTGCATTTATATAGAGGTTAGGTTTTACTTTTGGCAAAATAAAAGCATCTACTGGAAATTATGTACCTAGTAAAAAGTAGTTTCCAAGGCTCAATAGAACTCTCAACTCAGGTAACTACATAGTTATCGGCATTGGCATGAGATGTTTTATTGTATAACAGTAGGTAGGGTATAGTAGTGTTGGTTAAACATCGGAAAATTTTACTATCGATAGAATCGATGTTTTTCGCAAAAACTATCGATACTATCGATGGTTCAGTATTTAATTTTCTTGCAAAAACGAAATCAACAGAAATATAAATTTTTCATATATATATGTAAGTATATATGACTTGTATATTTATTTTCATGGAGTGCACTGGACTTGGGTGCAGCAGGACCGATTTGGTGGCTGATTACCATTAAAAGATGCTGAATGATGCTACAGCCTTATGCATTAATTACCTTTGAAATACTTTTGGGGGTATAGGGATTAGGTAGAAAAAACGAGTTTTACTATACCTACGTATCTTCATAATGCATATATAAGTATTTAAAATCCGAAGTTATTTTTTCGACATTTTATTTAAAAAGTAAAATCCATTCCTTGAATCTTGTTTTATATTCTTTTTTAACACAGTTATGAGTAAAAGGTGATTTAAAAAAAAAAAACTCTAATAAAGTTCATAAATAAAAGAATTTTTTTTTTAGAATTTTATAACATAACTTTATCCTTTAAATTAATAAATTATGTATTAATAATAAAAAGATACCTTAAAATCCAATATCTGAATCTCAACAAATTGAAAATTGAACTGCTATACGACTTGATTTCATTTTTATAAAATTACCCAACTTCATTAGATGATGTTAATAAAAAAAAATACTAAAGATTATTTGGCCCACTTTTTCCATATTCCCACATTCCAGTCATATTCCAATAGTTTCTTTGCTTTTCAATTGGAATTGGATTGCTAAAGTACAGGGTTGTTATAAAAACTTCTAAAGACAAAAAAAAATGAGACTGCTTAGTTTTAAAACTAAATGTGGAGGTATATTTTTTCGATAGTATCGATAGTTTTAAACTAAAAACTATCGATAGACTATCGATGTTTAACCAACACTAGGGTATAGATACTACTGTTAAGCCCTTTTATATATTTATGTAATCTTCAAATAAGTATTCTATAAAACGATTTGCTTGTCTAAAAAGAGAAGCGGTAAAGTCACGGTGTATTACAACTATTTTGCTACTATTATACCTATTATAAATTTATAATATATTTACAATCTACATACATACATACATAGGTTAGGTGGTATCGCAGATTTTTACGAGACAATTAAAAGCAATTATATTGTCAAACAAACAACTCAATTAATATCGGTACTGAAATTTTCTTTAATCTTTAATATAATTCCATTTATTTAATCACAATAAGAATAATATACAAACATTTGTAGATTTCGTTCTGTTTTAAGGAATTATCAAACTCCATTTTGACGCAGTTAAGTTTTAAAATTGAAGTAATATAGAATGAGTCAGCCTTCGGAAAAATACCGGAAACTGATGAAAGTAATTCGTATCTGTTCTGCAGCTTGCGGTGCGGATGTTGCAGATCCTAATTATCGTGTTAATTTCATAACAGTTTGCGTTGTAATTTGTATAACTGTTTATTTTATATTTTCCGTATATACTGTGCAGATGAAATTTTCGGAAGATTGGGGAGTGCTGCTGGAATCATTTTGTATGGTCGGCAGTGTTTTTCAGGTATTTTTCTTTGTTTAAAAAATTAATTTAAAATCTCGGAAGAACAAAATATTTGTTGATCTAAGAAACTGGATGAATATACATAGTTACATATGGACTTGGAGAAAAATCGGCTATATTGTGTTTAACATGTTACTTTATTTTGACTAAGTCCTTTACTACATAAGAAGCCAAATATGGCTTTTCATGTTTAAATCCATTTTTCTGTATAAAAACAGTTCTCTTAAGCTAAAACCGCACTCGGTGGAACTGCACTTCAGCGGAACTGAACTTCACGACTTATTTGTAGGAAATTGTGAAGTTTCGTTCAGTTTCGTGCAAAAGTGCGCACGTTGTCGCTGAAGTGCAGTCCGCCTAGTGCGGTTCTACCTTTAACCTTTGACAAGTCAAAGATTAACAGTTATTTTTTAAAGAAATTAAATTAAACATTTTTTTTACTCGAATATTAAATCAGAACAGGGTTTGTACAAAATCGCTCGCGAGTCAAAAAATATGGATCTTTACCATTCTTTATCAATCTTCTTACGAACCATACAAAATATACATAGTTCGCGAACGATAAAATTTTCGATCTATTCTCTCGACGAACAAACTAAATCCATTTTTTTTCTGTATCTCTCGTTTGTGAGATATCGGAAAAATAAAATTCAGGTAGAATATGGTTCGCTCGCGATCGAATTCGAAAAGATCTTTAAAACAAATCATTCATTCATTAAGTATCCATTCAGTGCGGTTGTAAAGTGAAACATTTTAAAAAACAGGAACAAATAATTTTAAAAAAGTGATGAATTTTGAAAAAATTCAAAAATTGTAAAGAGAGTCAAAAATTTTGAAAAAAGTGAAACATTTTGAGAAAATTACAAAAAAATATTTTTTAAAAATTCAAAAATTTTTAAAAAAGTAAAAATTTTGAAAAATATGAAAAAAGTGAAAAATTTTGGGAACATTCAAAAATTTGGAAAAAAAAGTCAAAAATAAAAACCAATTTATTCAATATAATACATTAAATAAACTGGTAAAATAATATTTATGTAAAATAACATTTTTTGTTTTTATTAGTGAGTGGATCTTCAATAGTTCCCACGTGATAAATTCGGGAACGAACCATATTTTACAGATTTGATTCGACCGTGAAAACAAATTTTATTTTAAAGAAACCAATTCAAAATAAGATTTGCGATCGAATCAAAAATAAACTTCCCTTTTGAATTTTTGACGAGAGAACGAATCATATTTTATTGCACTTTGAACCTTTCATCAGAATAATCAAAAAGAGGTACTTAAAGCATTTTTTAAATTTTTAACTTAACTGCATAATAATTTCATGCATTAGAAGGTTAACAAAAAAAACTATAGAGCTGAATGCACTCGAATCCCCCAAAACCCATTTGTTGTTGTTGTTTTTGTAGTTTCATCTCGTGTCGATGAATATATGTAAATTGCAACAACAATTTATGCAGTGGTGAATTCATATTTTTGCACTAGTGTACGTTAAAACATGGAACACTAGTGCAAAAATATGAATTCACCACTGTCCGCCATTTTGTTTACCTTGTAGGCAAACCAGAATGACAGCCGAGGATTCCAATCTTTATAATTCAGTATCTTTGGTTTACACTACCGTACCATTTTCAAAACTGAGAAGCCACCGCCAGAGTAGTCGCTTCGTTGATTAATTATTTTGATTTGATGCTTTTACAATACAGACCAGTCTTTCTTTTTTCATTACAGGGAATCTCTAAACTTTTAACGGGCATTTTCCGCACAAAAACACTGTCGGGAATTAATATTGAATTAACCAATATTTATGGCGAATATGAAGCTAAAAATCAAAGATTCGTTGAAGTTTTATATATATCCATAAGGAGAGTTACAATGTTGCTAAAGACAATTTCCATACTTCACATAATTATTTTCTTTTGGCTTTTTAGTGCCCCATTGATTATGTACTTCGTAACCGGTAATCGTTATATGTTAATGCAATTCTATTTGCCCGGATTGGATGTAGAAACTGATTTTGGTTATTTTGCCACACTAAGCATGCAAGGTGCATGCTTAGTTTTTGGTGGTTTTGGTAACTTCGCTGGAGACTTATTTTTTATTGTTTACAGTACTCATGTTACACTTTTCGCGGATATTCTAAAAATTAAAATTTTAGAATTCAATGAATTCACAGAAAACGATGTCGAGACTTCCAAGATGGAAAGATTGTTAAATGATATCATAGGATGGCACCAACATTATTCTCAGTATAAGATCAATTTTATATTAAATATTTTACCGTTTTTTAAGATTTTTTTTACAGATTTGCCAAGACCAGCAACGAAGTATTTCATTCGATGACATTTGTTCAAATTGGTATGGCTTCACTGTCAATTATTCTTACTCTTTTCATATTGTTAACGGGAGACTGGCCTGGATCATATTCGTATTTGGCTCTAGAGTTGCTTATGTTATATGTTTATTGTGGAATTGGAACTATGGTCGAAAAAACAGTGAGTCCAATTAAACACATACCTACATATACTATAATAAACTATTGATGATTTCATATTTTGTTTTTAAGAATGACAAGTTCTGTGATGAAATCTATTCAATTTATTGGTATAAGCTGACACCATCGCAACAGAAATGCGTTTTGCTAATGTTAATGAAATCACAGGATCCTGAGTTGATTTCAGTTGGGGGAGTTATGCCTTTGTCGGTGAACACAGCTTTACAGGTTTTGTATTTCATACCTACATACATGCATTAGGGTGGTCCTTATATTTTGAAATGTTTTTTTTTTTTTTATGTTTTTTGGGGCTCACATTATTATACAAAGCGTTTTTCATAAGAAAAAAATCATATGGGAGGAGGTCTATTTCCCCTGTTTAAGAAGGAGGGCCAATTTTTTAAAAAATTGATTTGAAGTTAAAGAAAAAATCATTAAATATGAACGGCAATATTTAATTTAATTTTTTTCAATTTTGTTTTTAAATCAAGTTATTTTAGTGAATAGTTTTGGAAAAATTAATTTTCAAACTGAAAAAAAAATGTGTTCAAACTTAAAAATTAAAAATTTTACGTTGTTAAGCAGGAGAGAGGGGGCACGTTTGAACGCGGGGTACCTTTGAATATGGCTTATAAAATTTTAACAAATAAATATTTCAAAGCGTATAAAACTTTATTTTAAACAAATAAAAAAAATGCCGATACCTTTAAACGTCAACGACTTTGCGGTTCATCTCTTATGTTCATCTGACAATTATTATAGCTTAATAAGCAGTTTTTATGCGTAGGTAAATTTTAATTTTAAAATATTTTTTTTGTAAGAGTTCAAATTTTTTGTTGCGAAGATTTTTGGTTTTTGACAAATTATTATTAAATTCACACCTTTATTTTAATTAACATAATGTAAAGATCTTGATAAATATGTAAGTTTAATAACTATGGTCAAATTTTATGATGCTCAACATGTTGGGGCAGTTTTAAACGGAATGGTCGGGGCACCTTTGAACGGGTTTAAAACTAGTTATTGAACAAAAATTTAAAATTGTTTCATCGTAAATAAGGAATTAAAGCTTTAACGAGACTTTTTGCTTTCAAAATTTTGTTTTAATCTATTTATTTTTAAAAGTCTACTTTTTAATTAGTCAAAAAGTTTTTTGTATTTTCAGCTTCTAAATAATTAACTTGTTATTCACACAGATCTATTGTTTCATTCAATAGATATGCTCTTATACACACATTATATTTACTATTAAAAATAATACTTCCATTCAAAAGAGTCTCAGGTAAATTGAAACCTGCCCCATGTATAGGGTACCTTTGAACATATAAGGACTTACTTTGTATTTTAATAAAAATAAAATATCAATCTTTATTAAATCAAAAAACGGGTTTAAATTAAACTTTAAATACATTTCTCGAAGTGCCGATAACTTACAGGCCAATAATTCCATCATACTTGGTTTTTAGAGGCTCTAAACCAAAAAGTGTTCAAAGGTGCCTCCGTCTCCTCATAGTTTTTGTATTAAATATTTAAATTGTCGTTTATGTACTTTATTTTTATGAAATTAAAAAAAAACTAGCAATTTCCTTTATTTTCAGGTTACAAAATCGGTGTACAGTATTATGATGATGATTTTAAACTTTATTGAATAATCAATACTTATAACTATGTATGAACATTCAGCGCACTGGTTTCAATTGACAATCATGAAATACTGATACACAACTATCATTAAAATAATTTTAAATTTGTTGTTTTAAAGAATATCTTAAAATTCAAGAAGTAATTTTAATAAAAAAAAAAAAACATGGGTTTTTAATTATGTATATAATTTTTGTATCCGTTCAGAAATATAAAATATATAGAGGTATGGAATAGAATTCACAGGAGGCCACCTCGGCTTTGATATGACACATGTACATATACGTACTCTTTTATTGACATTTTTTATGATCGTTCCGCATAAATTTGGCTGAATAATAGTTGATCGAATGGTCCGATGATGGCTCCAGACTAAAATCCGTACCAAACAGTTATCCGTTGCGGATGCATTTGTTTCTCAACAATCACTCGTGTATTTTCTAAACTAAAAATACGACAACTTTCAAGATTAACCAAGCCATGAAGATGAAAATGAGCCTCATAGCTCAAAATGAGTGCGTTCGCAAAAAACATCCCTAAACCTATATTATTTTTTCAAACTGATGCTTAACAATAAAACTTGTTCTTTCCTTTTTTTAAAAAGCTTCATCCTGATAGCTAACAAGGATGTATGAGTATCCTAAATGGGTAGGCCGATTTTCTTTAAAACTTGCTACTTAGCGTTGTTTCGGCATTTTATTCAGCAAACTATTGAGACTTTAAAACCACATAAGAGCAAGTTCGTTTGACCTATGTCGTGCATTTTATTTCTTATGAATCAAAACTTATTTCACACGCCATGATTTTTCACATAATGTTTCGAATATGAGAGTGAAACCTCCTTTTTCTATCCAGGGATTTTTTGGTCAAACTAGAAATATTTAATGATCTGATAAAATTTAAGACGATTTTATATAAAGGCGCTTTCGGTCTATTTTTATGAAATCGGGCACAAGAATTGATTTTGAAATAGGAAATTAAAATTAGTAATGAAAAAAAAAAAAACTATTTATACAGTATCTAGTACAGTTCTGTAGTCGAACCCTGTTGAATCGTATGAGCTTCGATAAACTTACTTATACTGCGAATACAATAATGAGCGGAAGAACTTAATTAATAATATGTAATACATTCTACAATACGATTAGAAAAGCTATAAGAATAAGATTTTAAAATTAGCCTTAAGAAAATAAAATTGCTGTTGTTACGAAAAACCTTTATTTATTTTTGTGAAAATGTTTGTACTGATGTTTCTTAATCTAGAATAAAATAAAATAAATAGCGACAAAAAAAAAAATTTAATACTATAGTCCGAGGAGGTTGCAAAAACTTTTATACATTTTAGCATGACGTCCCTTCAGACAGCCATAAAGTTCGTTAATTTTCAAACAGTCCGTTTTACTAAGTGTTCTTCTTTGACCAATTTTAATTCCAGGCATCAATGGAGTAACTGTTGGTTTTTCTCCTTTTTTCTTACTAAATTAGATCAATATAGATTAATAAATTATAAAACCAATGCAATAATCTAAATGATTTCACCTAAAATAAAACTCTCCATAATGCATCACAGAATTATAATCATAATCAAATGAATATTTTCCATTTTTTTCCGAAACTAATTTGAAGTTCTTTTTAAATTTTGGCATAATATTCTCCCAGTGTATTTTGACATATTTATCACGATCAGCTCGTGATTGTTCGTGGTATATTCCAATAGCATGCATGAGCTCATGCATAATTCTACCTTCACTACTGAAACAATGTAAGCTTGTTTCATCTGGTCTTTGCAATGTCACAGTCTGTTCTCCACCTCGACGACCAATGTACGACCAACATCCTTTTGGACCGTCATCATCTGGTGGCTGAATATACAAATAATCATCGTTTTCTCCGTTATATGGGACGAAATCAATGCATGTCAGTGAATTGAGTACACGTAAGGCATTTTCTATTGCTGCACGCTCTCCACTATTATAACTTGGACTTATTTCAAATGGTATAGTACCATTGCGCCAAAGTCGTTTTGGATACTTTAACGGATTTACACCTAATCTTAAGCCAATATAAGTTTCAGAGTCAATAGCAATGTCACCTTGAAATAACTGAGGCATTGTCTCTGGATCATTGGTTGCAGATTCTTTACTACTGTCTTCAAGCGAAGATTGTTTGGCAGAATAATCGGAATCTGGATATGTTGTTTCATCTATGAACGAGAATAGAAGTCAAAATTTATGGTTACTTATTATTTAATATCTACTATTTATTAAAAAATTGGTTAGCTATTATTATTATAAATATTTTTTATATATAAACTTGTATAGCTTGAACCAAATCACTTGGCCAACTGTCGCACATAGGAGTATTTGCACTAAAAATCTGGCCAAAAGTCGATTTTCTGAAAAGTAAAATTGACAACTAAAAGCTTGGTATAGCGGGTGCTAAATACACATGGGTCAATGTTCTGTATTTGTTTTTTTTTTTGTTGATCGTGTGTTGTGATGAAATGAGATCAAAGTTAACAGTTGCATCTACTGCACTTTTATTTTAAAGCGTGCTACTTTGGTAAGTGTTATTCAATAAGTGATATCGAAGTGTTGTGATAAGAAGCTAACAAAATTTAAATGGAGAATACTGCTTCAGGTATGTATTTACAATTTCAATTGAATTTTGAAAACATTAGTCGTTGTTTTTTTGATTCAATTCGGGCTTAGAACTAATGTATAAAAGACAATATTTTGTTTAAGTTATTTTTCAAGTTTTAATGATTTTGTTTTAGTATACCCTGTTATTCTGCAATGAATCGAAGTTTATAAGTTAGTTTGAATATTCCTCAAGTTAATTAAATAAAAATTGGTTGCTCCTACGTGCGATCTACAGTACTGTGGGTCAATGAGTTTTTCACTTTCGTGTAAAAAGCACTCATACGTTATGCAAGTTTTTTTTTTTTAAATGAATCTTATTGGTGTTATTTGTTTAATTTTTTTTGTGTGATATAAATTTAGATTGGGATGAAAAGAAAAAAAAAAACTGAGAACTATTTATTAGGTACGTAGAAAAAAACGTGAGCATTTAGATGTTGGCAGGTGTAATTAAGTCATTAAACTAATTTAATGAGAAGTTGCTGTGCCGTGAATGTATATGTTATAAATGTATGTATGTATTTATATGTATGTATGTTATATGTATGCACCATGTTAATACATAGCACATTTTCCTATTACGATCATCAGGTTCCAGAATTGTGACGAAACAATATTTATTTTATATGATGGAATAAAATTGCCAGGGGAATATTAATGAAAAAATTAATTACTTAAAAAATTTTTTACTAAGTACTAATTCTTCTTGTTTAAAAAAACAACTTGCAATTTTTAAGCCAAAAGTAGCAAAATTTTTGTGTGACCTAAAGCAAAAATGGATAGAATCAAGAAGGAAAAAAAATTTCTTCTTAGAAAGAAATAAATCTTGGCTTGAAGGAACTTTTACAATCCCAATCACTACTGCCAGACCAGGTAGACCCGAAAAGTCATTTGAAGAATTAAGCGATAGGAGTAAAAGGAGAAAAACTGAAAGTATACGGGATACTTTTCAAACTGAGGAACTAGCGTTTGGGACTCAGATGAAGTTAAGAAAGTCTGGGAAGAATGTTGCTTCAAAAGTACTAACAGAAATTTTAAAACACCTCAAAGAGCTCAGAAGTATAGGCAAGCATACTACGATAACCTTAAGGAAAATAATGAAAAATTGTCGATACTAAAAGCACTTTCCATGCACTTTATCGCGAAAACAGTACGAAATTATCGCAGCAACAAATAAGGGCTTTTTTCCTTGTTATAGTATCCTTCAAAAAGCCAAAAAAGATTGTTATCCTATCCAAGGATCATACACTGTAACTGAAACCTTGGCCGAAATAAATCTCCAGAATTTGTTGGATCACACTACACCTCGATTACTTGTGTATTTGCAAGATGTTACAGGCAGCTTGAATGAAAATGAATGCAAGTCTCTAGAGCTAATTACAAAGTGGGGTTGTGACGGATCGCAGCAATCGCAATACAGGCAAAAATTTGAAAATAGTTCAGAGTCAGATGCATTTATATTTCAAAGCTCACTTGTTCCGTTGCGGTTGGTTTGTGCTTCAAAAATCATCTGGCAAAATCCAACTCCATCTTCTCCCCGATTCTGCAGACCGATTCAAATCAACTTTGTGAAAGAAAGCACAGACATTACAAAAAGTGAAATTAACTATATTCAGGCCAAAATCGATTCATTAATCAAAACTGTTATGACTAACATGGAAGTAAAGCATACATTACTTTTTACTATGGTTGATGGAAAAATATGTAATGCAATAACTGAGACTACATCAACGCAGAAGTGCTATATATGCGGATTAACATCTAAAGATTTTAACAAATTAAGTACACCAAACATAAAAATCTATTGAGTTTGGGTTGTCAATCCTACATGCCTGAATCAGACTTTTTGAAAGCCTTCTGCACATTGCTTATAAGCTTCCAATAAAAAAATGGCAATTTCGAACACAGAAGGACAAAGAGGCATGTACAATTCCAAAAATTCAAATTCAGAGAGAATTTAGGAACAAACTTGGACTTATTGTGGATTTTCCACGAGCTGGTTTTGGCAACACAAATGACGGAAACACCAGTCGAAGATTTTTTAATCATCCGGAACTTGCTGCTGAAATAACAGGAATCGATGTACAGTTAATTTTCCGCTTTAAAATCTTTTTAGAGACGATTTCAAGTGGATTTAAAATTAATGCTGGCAAATTTGGGTTGTACACCATGGATACAGCTAGGCTTTATGTCGAATTATACCAATGGTACCCTATGACTCCAACCATGCATAAAATTTTAATGCATGGATCTGTAGTCATACAAAACGCTCTGCTTCCTATTGGCCAACTTTCAGAAGAAGCATCAGAAGCTAGAAATAAACACTTCAGGTAAGTTTTTTTTTTTTAATAATTAAATAAAAAAAACTAAGGTAAACCTAACCTTATAATAAAATGTGATCTTACAGACTCTACCGTCTTAATTATGCCAGGAAGTTCTCTAGGAGAGATTGTAATATGGATGTCCTAAACAGATTGCTACTGAGTTCTGATCCACTCATAAGTTGCCTCAGAAAGTCACCATCGAAAACAAAACGGTCATTTTCCCAAGGGACCCTGGAACTGCTTCTTCCAGAGGACTCAAATACAAAAAACGAGAGCTTGATGTCTTGGGGCGAAGATGAAATTAGCGAAGATTCATTTGAGGAAGATTCGTGGGAAGAATTCAGCGATTAGGTTCACCTAATTAGAAAAAAAAACATCAAGTACCCTAATATGTTTACCATAACAGATTTGTTGGCATTTATTTTCATCAAAACATATGTAAAATAAAAAAATCAACCTGTATATTGTATTTTGTGTTATAAATGTTAATTTTGAATAGAAATGATAACAAAAATAACGAAAAATAATTTTGGCCAGGTTTTTGATGCAAATACTCCTCTGTGTGTCGGTTGCGCAGAGATAGGATTTAAGAGAACAAAAATGGTGCGCAAAATATTTAATGAGTAAAGGCCACTTTACATGATATGATAAGTCATATGACCTGTCAATTCATTTTCTTTCTAATTTCTCATATGACCTGTCATTTCAGGTAAAATCATAGCACTTGCATTTTTTTCATGTTTACATGTTATGATTAGATATTTTACTTTTGCTTTGATTTAATTGTCAGATAGACTCACTTCAAAACAAGGAAGAATCATGAATTCAAAGAAAATTGTTTTAGCACTCATACAGATCATCAGTCCCGGCTCCGCTTTTCCCACTTTTTTTTAATTTTTTCCTGTTCGTGGTGAAATTGACTTCTAGTAAGAATTATTTTCATAAATTATTGAATTGAGATATATGAAAGCTTTCTAGATATATACCTTAAATTGTTCAATTTTTGCTTCAAATCCTCAGCACTTATTGTATCAGAATTAGGAAATGATACATTTAAAGAATCTATGATACTTTTTAGAGAATCAAAGCGGGCATGTTTGTTATGATACAACTGATTTTGTGGATCATAGAGGCAGGAATTTTGTTCCCACAACTCAATTAGCTTTAAAGTTTTCTCTTTTGTCCATTCCACAGCCTAAAATGTTTTTGGATAATGTCAATGCTCTTTACAAAAGGAGAAAACATTTTTTTTTTTGGGAATTGTGAAGGCGACCGATGTAGTTTCCAATTACAAATTAATTCTTCACAAATCGCAAAAATAACTATGCACTAGCACACTAAAATTTCACCAATATTTTATAGTAGGTATACTTACTTTTTTGTGACTTGATTTTTGTTTTCTTTGCTCCGTCATTTTTATTTGATTTGTCAAATGAAAATAGCCACGGTTCTAATTTTAAAAAAGTCATATGACTTTCTGTTTGGCAAGTCATATGATTTCAATGAATGCGTTCAGACGCTTTGATATGATTTTTTTGACATAAAATTTGACAAAGCATATGACTTATCATATCATGTAAAGTGGCCTTAAAGTGAGCGAAGGTATAAGCCAAAGATACTGAATTATAAAGATTGCAATCCTCGGCTGTCATTCTGGTTTGCCTACAAGCTAAACAAAATGGCGGACAGTGGTGAATTCATATTTTTGCACTAGTGTTCCATGTTTTAACGCACACTAGTGCAAACAAATGAATTCACCACTGCATAAATTGTTGTTGCAATTCACATCTATTCATCGACACGAGATGAAATTACAAAAACAACAATGTAAACAAATGGGTTTTGGGGGATGGAACGTACGAAAGATTCCAATCGTTATAATTCAGTATCTTTGGTATAAGCAAATCTCAGTGATTTTCGTATTTTTTTTCGTTTATCTGCAGAGAAATTAAAAGATAGCTGCGCAGTAAAATGGCCAAGTGATTTGGTTCAAGCTATATACTCCGGAAAAAACTAAAGAAACGTCGGGAAAAGATGAAAGAGTTATTTTTTTTATTAATTGCTTCAATTTAAAATTATATAAAATACGTGATCAAACTCCATTGCACATATTATTGTTATTTTAATTATTTCTGTATTGTAATAAATTTTTGAAATTGTCTGCCAGAAAATGGCATTTGATGGAATAATAACAAAAACAATAAAATGCAAAATTGGAAGATTACAAGATAATTTTACGATTTTTTTTAAATTTAATTAAAATTTTTTTCAAAAACATTATACATATGTATATTCATGATACAGGGTACATGAGCACCTTTTTTTTTTGTCATTGAATTTTTCTTTAATAATTATATTATTGTTTTTAAGAATGTGTACTTAATACAGAACAAATAATGAACAACTTCTGAAATGAAATGAACATCGTATTCAAATACAGAACCATCCGTTTATTATAATAATAAACGTTTATAATAATAATAACACTGATCTCTATATACACTGGATAGTGTATTCATACAAAATTTTTGAGGCAAAAATATAGTCGTGGCCGGTACCCTCATATAACAGTATAAGAGCGGCGCCAGCGGAATGGACGCTACTGGACCTGCATTTTCTTTTATTTTTTTTAATATTTACGCCCACAATCAACTGATATCAAATAAATGCTCAATTTCGGCAAATATCTTCAATCTCTTTCTTAGTTTGTATAGAGCGAGATATGAGGTCGTGGCCGGTACCCTTTAAAAAACTTGCCTCACAAAAACTGTTATACACTATAGGCTATTCACTATCCAGTGTATATAGAGATCAGTGAATAATAAACGTATGGTCACCGTATATAAAGGTGATCAAATATCTACTACTTACCTCTTAGAATTAAAAAAGTTGTATTCTTCGGGTTTTTTCGGCAAATTTACGCAAAATATCATTTTTTTTCTAATCAATTCAAACGTCTTTTTTTTTTAATACTACCTATAAAAGAAAGATTTCGCAATCGTTGATCAGTCATTAGGCGTTTTTCCAGAGAGCTATTTTTCCGTTGAGCAGAAAATTTTTAAAAACTGACATTTCTTCGTGTCCCAATTAAATTTAATTTAATTTATGGTTTTAAGTCGTTGTAGTAAACATTTTTTCTCAAAAAGTCTGTAGTAGAATCGACAGCATTCAGTATGTTATTATTATGCTCAAAACATTTGTTATTTATCTCTGAAATAACTGAGTCGATAATTTCAAAACAAACTAGCTTTAATAATGCTACTTCATTGTCATTATCCCTTTTCCCAAGTGAAGACATAACAATGATTACGCTTAATCGGGTAGATCGAATTTGCATTCTCCGTGATACAAAGCATTCTGTTTTTCATCTGCTGTATTCAAAAACTGATGCATCACTTCGCAAATCTTTAACACCTTCTTTAACTAACTGAAAAATTGGCATAGCACTGCGATATAGCCGATTGCACTTCGTTGCAAAATTCTATTAGGTGTTTCAATTATTCCCAATAATTTAAATAAAAATCAAAGCAAAACAATAAATTTGAACTGGGCAACGAAATGAGAGAAACCAATTTGAATAGTTAAAGTGGAACGTGAAAACTGTGTAGGTATTCCATAATTCCAATCTGCCCCAAAAAAAAAACAATAAGGAAGATGACAACAAAAATACACAAGAAGAATTTTAAAGGGAAATTCTCGACTTGTTGATAAAAGAAGTCAATGTACGGATTAAAACGGGCAATATTAAACCATTAGAATTTGATATGAAAAAATATTTTATCACACAAGTTTAAATAATGTGGAAAATTTTGAAATGTTGCAATTTTTTTTTGGGTGACCTCAAATATTTTTTGGGTGAGCTGAGCTCACCCTAGCGTATGGCTGGCTACGGCCGTGATCGTACCATTTCTGAAAGATTCTTCTACTACTTTTTTTGTTTACCTACAGGTAGGTATTGAGAAAGCAAACCTATTTGATACAAGTTTTTCAAAAATTACTTGGTTTCGCAGCATTTGGCTGAGTTTCAAACTAATGAACTTGTTAGAAACGCAATCGAAAGATTTGACACTACAAACGAATTAACTTCACTTAATGCATTTGTAAAAGAAGAAAAAATAAAAAAATGTAATCAACAGCTTGCGAACCCGGCAAATAGGGGGACTAGACAAAAAATGCATATCTAAAACAGCTGCCTCAGATTTGAATACGATATTTAACATTTATAATTAACGCATGTCTTAAATGTCAATACTTTACATTACGATAATAGCGAGTCGAAAAAATTGGGTCTCACGTAATTCTGTCCGTCTGTCTGTCCATTCTGCTGCAGCCTATACGGCTGGGTCGATTTTCGTTAAACTTGGTACATAACATTTTTTGGGCGTTCCCTCAACATGTTTTTTTTTTAATTTTTTTTTAGGACCGAAAATAACAGTACCTTTCATACAAAAAAAAATCTTTTTTTTCGCAAAAATGTGCCCACAATTTAAAAAAAAATTCAGAAATTTTTTTACAAAACAGCTACCATTTTATAGAAAAAAATTTCCTAAAAATGGTTATAAATGTTACCTCCCATAAAAACAATTTTTTGTTTTTCGATTTTTTCAAAAACGGTGCAATTGATTTTGATCAATTTTTTTTTGTAGAGAATGCTTCAAAAAGTTTTTAAAGTATTGTATACCAAAATTTTCCTTTTGGATTTTTAAAAAAGTTTCAAATTTTTTTTTGAGAACTTAATAATTCGAAAACGACTTGATCGAATTTTATTATACTTAGCACCCAGCAGTTTTTTAGCATTACCAATCTGATTTTAAATAAAAATTACTCTTATAACCAAAAATAACGTAAAATCTCATTTTTCTCAAAAACGACTCCTATGATTTTGATTAAATTTGTATATATGAGCTAATATCAGTAAGATCTACCATATTATTCGAAAAACATTTGTATCTGCCGTTAACATCTCATAGAACCTTTTTTTTTTGGTTTCGAGTATCTCATAACCTGTTTCACCGATTTTATTGCATATTAAATTTTTCAACAAAAAAAAAAAAACAAAATCGATATTTCGAAAATGGTAAGATTATTTTTTCCAATGATTTTTAACACCGCAAGTAGGTAAAGGGGCGTTACACCCTGGGAATTTTTCGTGAAAAGTGGGTCGCGTGCCAAAGACGTCGGCAGCCTTTGTGACGGTTGGATGAAAGAGGCCGCCGTTGTATGTCTTATGAGTGTTTTATGTTTATGGGTGTTATAGTGTTTGATGATCGTGTTTGGTGTTTGATTTTTTTTTACTAACGCGACCCTATCCACATACATACATACTGATAAGACATACAACGGCGGCCTCTTTCATCCAACCGTCGCAAAGGCTGCCGACGTCTTTGGCACGCGACCCACTTTTCACAAAAAATTCCCAGGCTCTAGCGCCCTTTACCTACTCCCTCATTAAAAAAAACACTAAAAAATGGCGTGCGTTTTTTTTTTTTTTTTCTTAAAAATGTTTTCAAAATTTTATATATAAAAAATTAATTTTATTTAAAAACCGCTGAATATTTTTTTTTATAAATTAGGATTAAGTTAGGAAATCGGATGGTGCGTACATAGCGTTGGTGTCAAAACAAATTCAGATTATATTTAATTAATTTATTTCTAATTACATATGAATTTTTTTTTTGAGTTTAAACTGTAAGTTTCATGCATGCCTATTACGTGCAACTTGGTGCTATATTGTTAATTTTTGTATTTTCACATAGCAATATCAGACTTTAAAACCACAGTGTGATCGCACAATACAGAAAGTTCGTGCGACCCAGTCGTGCATTTTATATGATTGTGGCGTCCTCCAAGGCTCAGTTCTTGTAAAGCAGAATTTTTTTTCAACACTCAAATAAATCTAAAACATGCGATCGAAATGCTAGAAAAATATTATAGTAAATAGAAAATTAAGCTGAATGTTGGAAAAACTCAAGCCATCTCTTTCACACGAAAAAGAAATGCTTGCTATATATCTTCCCAGCAGTCAGCTTCAAATAAGTGGTACCACTTGGGAGCAATACGCAAAGTCTCATGGAAGTTCATCTTGATACAAAACTTACCTTTAACCAACACATTTAAAGTCCTCTTAAAAAACTGAGTATTGCTATGAAGATGCTTTACCCTTTTATTAATCGAAAATAAGATTATCATTCATAAAATAATTTTTCAAGCAATAATTTTATATGGTTGTCCAGATTGGGGCAATGCTACAAGATGACATTTAAAGAAGTTGAAGGTACAGTAAAATCCGCTTAAGAGAAACGGCAAAATGCCACAGTTTTCCTTTCACTTAAGCGGGTTTTTCTCTTAAATTAAAAAATTTAACTTAAGCGGAGTCCGGATAAGTGAAAAAGAAATTTCACTTAAGCAGATCTAAAAATTCCGAAAACGTGTCACAACCGTTCAGTAATTCAAATGTCATTTTCGTGGGGAAAATTTGGTGGAGTTGAAAAATAAAAAAAACGTGAAGCGTTCAGCCTACTTTTTGTTCTGTTGGATCCAATTTTTTTTTTTCACTTAAGAGAGTTATTTTTAATGAAAAATATAAAATTTTACTGAAAATATGTTTCAGGTATCCGGGTTTTTCACTTAAGCAAGTTTCGCTTAAGCGGAGTGTTTTGAAAGTGATTGATCGAGAAATACTCGGGGATGAAAAAATGTTTCAGATAAGCGGGTTTTTCTCTTAAGCGGGTTTCTCTTAAGCGCATTTTACTATATCATAAAAAAAAGTTTAAAAAATGATGCTAAGGGCCAGTTTCACAGTGCACACTTAACAAAATAAGTGGCACTTAATTTTCCCATTTTGGCACTTAAGCCGCAGTTTTACTACCTGAGTAAGTGGAACTTAAGTGGCCAACATCGGAGACTTAAGTGTCACTTAGAAATGGCGGTCACGAGCAATCTAGCTCATTGACCCAATTAGCGCTAAAATGCGCCGTTTTGAAGTGTCACTTATTACGATAAGTTTACACTGTGAAATTGGGAATTAGTTTTCCATTTTAAATAAAAATTACTCTTATAACCAAAAATAACGTAAAATCTCATTTTTCTCAAAAACGACTCCTATGATTTTGATTAAATTTGTATATATGAGCTAATATCAGTAAGATCTACCATATTATTCGAAAAACATTTGTATCTGCCGTTAACATCTCATAGAACCTTTTTTTTTTTGGTTTCGAGTATCTCATAACCTGTTTCACCGATTTTATTGCATATTAAATTTTTCAACAAAAAAAAAAAAACAAAATCGATATTTCGAAAATGGTAAGATTATTTTTTCCAATGATTTTTAACACCGCAAGTAGGTAAAGGGGCGTTACACCCTGGGAATTTTTCGTGAAAAGTGGGTCGCGTGCCAAAGACGTCGGCAGCCTTTGTGACGGTTGGATGAAAGAGGCCGCCGTTGTATGTCTTATGAGTGTTTTATGTTTATGGGTGTTATAGTGTTTGATGATCGTGTTTGGTGTTTGATTTTTTTTTACTAACGCGACCCTATCCACATACATACATACTGATAAGACATACAACGGCGGCCTCTTTCATCCAACCGTCGCAAAGGCTGCCGACGTCTTTGGCACGCGACCCACTTTTCACAAAAAATTCCCAGGCTCTAGCGCCCTTTACCTACTCCCTCATTAAAAAAAACACTAAAAAATGGCGTGCGTTTTTTTTTTTTTTTTCTTAAAAATGTTTTCAAAATTTTATATATAAAAAATTAATTTTATTTAAAAACCGCTGAATATTTTTTTTTATAAATTAGGATTAAGTTAGGAAATCGGATGGTGCGTACATAGCGTTGGTGTCAAAACAAATTCAGATTATATTTAATTAATTTATTTCTAATTACATATGAATTTTTTTTTTGAGTTTAAACTGTAAGTTTCATGCATGCCTATTACGTGCAACTTGGTGCTATATTGTTAATTTTTGTATTTTCACATAGCAATATCAGACTTTAAAACCACAGTGTGATCGCACAATACAGAAAGTTCGTGCGACCCAGTCGTGCATTTTATATGATTGTGGCGTCCTCCAAGGCTCAGTTCTTGTAAAGCAGAATTTTTTTTCAACACTCAAATAAATCTAAAACATGCGATCGAAATGCTAGAAAAATATTATAGTAAATAGAAAATTAAGCTGAATGTTGGAAAAACTCAAGCCATCTCTTTCACACGAAAAAGAAATGCTTGCTATATATCTTCCCAGCAGTCAGCTTCAAATAAGTGGTACCACTTGGGAGCAATACGCAAAGTCTCATGGAAGTTCATCTTGATACAAAACTTACCTTTAACCAACACATTTAAAGTCCTCTTAAAAAACTGAGTATTGCTATGAAGATGCTTTACCCTTTTATTAATCGAAAATAAGATTATCATTCATAAAATAATTTTTCAAGCAATAATTTTATATGGTTGTCCAGATTGGGGCAATGCTACAAGATGACATTTAAAGAAGTTGAAGGTACAGTAAAATCCGCTTAAGAGAAACGGCAAAATGCCACAGTTTTCCTTTCACTTAAGCGGGTTTTTCTCTTAAATTAAAAAATTTAACTTAAGCGGAGTCCGGATAAGTGAAAAAGAAATTTCACTTAAGCAGATCTAAAAATTCCGAAAACGTGTCACAACCGTTCAGTAATTCAAATGTCATTTTCGTGGGGAAAATTTGGTGGAGTTGAAAAATAAAAAAAACGTGAAGCGTTCAGCCTACTTTTTGTTCTGTTGGATCCAATTTTTTTTTTTCACTTAAGAGAGTTATTTTTAATGAAAAATATAAAATTTTACTGAAAATATGTTTCAGGTATCCGGGTTTTTCACTTAAGCAAGTTTCGCTTAAGCGGAGTGTTTTGAAAGTGATTGATCGAGAAATACTCGGGGATGAAAAAATGTTTCAGATAAGCGGGTTTTTCTCTTAAGCGGGTTTTTCTTAAGCGCATTTTACTATATCATAAAAAAAAGTTTAAAAAATGATGCTAAGGGCCAGTTTCACAGTGCACACTTAACAAAATAAGTGGCACTTAATTTTCCCATTTTGGCACTTAAGCCGCAGTTTTACTACCTGAGTAAGTGGAACTTAAGTGGCCAACATCGGAGACTTAAGTGTCACTTAGAAATGGCGGTCACGAGCAATCTAGCTCATTGACCCAATTAGCGCTAAAATGCGCCGTTTTGAAGTGTCACTTATTACGATAAGTTTACACTGTGAAATTGGGAATTAGTTTTCCATATTCGGCACTTAAGTGACACTTACTTCACTGTGAAACTGGCCCTAAAGCTTCCATGGCATTATTCAACCTTAAATTTCCACAAAATCGAAAGGATTCGAAAACATGTAAATAATTTTATCATAAGCTGTGATAGTTCTGAAAATTCTCTCTCTCTCATAAACCAGCTAACCAGTGATAATTTATTTATTAATTTATTTTTTAATAATTTATGTATTTATTTATTAATTTGTTAACATGTTCATTTGTTAATTTATTTATTTGTGAATCTATTTTTTTTGTTAATTGATTTATGTATTTATTTATTCATTTGTTGATTTATTATTTGTGAATTAATTAATTTATTTTTTGTTTATTTAAAAGTATTATTTTAATAAATTATTGAGTGAAATATAATTTTTTTTTGATTTTATTTTAATCTTTTGAATGAAGGTTTTCTTTCGTTTTTTTCCTTCGATTTATTCGATTAATTTCATTTTATTTTTTTTTATTCAAGAAAATATTTCAGTAGTAAAATAATGCATAAAATCTCTGAATTGGAAAATGTGCGGTCTAGTCTATGAAAATTGAAAATTTTGAAAATATTATTACAAAATATTTATATGGACCTAAACAAATCTTCAATTTTGCACAGAGCAAATCTAAATTTCAAGCAAATCTGTAAGGCTAAAGTTCAATTTAACTATGAATTTTTGTATAAAAAAAAATCTATGTAAGTTTAACTTGACAAAAATTGTATATTAACGAAGTGTATCCGGATGAATCACCAATTTTTGTGAACTAAAGGCCGTTGAATAACTATATTTGGAATTTATTTATTTTCCTTTTGTCACCATATTTTGTATAACTGAATTTGAGTAAATTACTACGTTAAACAACAAAATAAATGAAGGCTTCTTATTAAACACTCCTTCGTTTAAATGAATCAAAAATTATATCTAAGTTCCACATAAACTTTAGGCCTAAAGTCCACTTGAAGTCAAGTTTTATAGGTAATTTATAGAAGTTCATGATCCATATAAAAATACATAATATTATTGGTTTTTGTGTATAGCAGATGCTCAAACTTAAGTTCAGATTCATAGATTTACCTACCTACAGACGCTCAGTGACACACATGTAAACACAAACAATGGACTTCCCCGATCCCCATTATCCAAACGTTAGTTTTGGTTTAAACCAACATTTTTTTTGTACACGAAGTAAACTTGCCATTAAGACAATTTACCTTTCAACCTATCAAAATAACTTATTTGAGAAAAAAATTAAATATAAATAAATACACAAAAATACACAAAACCATTGCTATATGTTAAACAAATTAAATATTTTGCTAATTTAACTTAATCAAGATTTTCTTTAACACACCTGAACCAAAGAAATCAATTTCACCATCAGGCTCATAATTAGATACACTGCTGGCCGCACTTGTTATTGTTGCTATCACAAAACCAAAAAGCCCGAAATAAATTGGCAGTCCAATTATAACTTTACACATATCTCTGGAGAATTTATCTCAGATTTTAGTTTGTTTCACATAACACTGAAGACTGTTGGCCGAATGGGAGCTAACTTGGCTAAGAACCATCGCGCGCGCTATAAATTCCAGAAACTTTTAATTTCGTTTGTATGTTATCATCACCACCACCGTTTGGCTGTTATAGTGTTTGTTGTAGTCGGGCTGAGAGTCCAAATCCGAATCCGAATCCGAATCCAAATCAAAACAAAACAAAAGCCTCGTCTTCATCGTTTGGACAAAATGATGAAGAAATCTCAATTTGGAATTGGCCATCAGACATGGCAGAGTGGGAAATGGCAATCTATCATGTTGATATAAAACAACAGTGGGGGTTGGATTGAATTTGGCCAAGAAATGCACACCCATCATTACCAAGTGTTTCTTGTGTACATTGAGTCAACTAAGTATATGAGTAAACAATTTTATAAAGTGAGGGTTTCTGATGGTTTAATATATGAAACTATGCAGGTTTATGCTTTGATTTTCATTTCCATTCGATATTGGGTAAAATATGATGAAAAAGTAAAAGCTTTGAATTGAGTAATAAAAGTAGGTATCTAATATCTATCCATCTATTTTTGAACAACTAAGTAAACAGTATCAACCTATAGATACATAAATATATAAAATCACGATCTATAACGGTTGAAAATGTATCATATATTAAAATAACTTAGACAAATTCTTCGGATTTCTTGATTCTTTTTCAAAATTTATTAAATCTGTATGCAAAATGTTTTGATTCACTGTATAGGTATGCAGCTTGTTGCGTGGTTTGTCGTTATTTTTTCAAAAATGTTAAACATTTAGCCTAGGGATACCAATTCCAACGAATGTGGTCGAAAAGAGAAATATATATATTTTTTTTTCTTTTGAGCCTAAAATAAGTTTTGAATTAATTATATTTGACGGTACGAATTACATGTTGAAGTTAAACTTTGTAAATTATAGAAATATATATTTAAATAAAATTTTATATTTTTTTTTTTGATTTTTTAAGCGAATCGTATGTAAGATGATGTAAGTAAATTTGCAATTATAGTAGTAGTTACAGTCTTTTCTTCATTTTTCATGATTGAACTCACAATTTAGTATTTATGAAATATTTTAACTGCTTTCATGGTGAGGTTGTACCTTTTGGAAATGTATCGAAAAATTTACAAAGAACGTTATATTAACTCATTCGGATCACTTCCAAGTATCACAAACTACACCACCCCACAGCTATACAATTCAACAAAAACTTCCGAGTTACTATCCAGATCTCTCTGGGGAGACTTGGTTTTCCTGAAGCTGAATTGATTCACTTTAACACCGACGGATGAGTTGGTGGAGGTGGGAACTCAGACAGGCTGAAATTGAGTCTCTCCTTTCGTCTTCCCAATGGCGGAACTTTTGGCAATAAAAAAAGTTCTTCCTCGGTTTAAAAAAAAAAAAACGTAATATCAACCACAGACTTCCGCGTCTTCTCAGACAGTCAAATCTCTGGATTCTTTCTCTACAAAGCCCTTAACTGTCGATAATCTCTCATGGAGATGGCGCAGCTATAGGTGCCGCCGGAAAATAGGTACATTCTAGGTAATTGTAAAGCAGACGAACTCGCTAATAATGGAATAATACTATCTATATCGTCAAATCGGACACATACTGGTATACCCATATCGCTACATGTATATAAACTTACGCTAAAGCAAGATGCAATAGAGAAAACAAATCTTATTGGTGGAGCAACATCGCCACATGTCAGATGATCTGGTCAATGCTGGATATGAAGGGCTCTAAGAGTTTGGTATCTCTTAACAGACTGCATATTAGCTCCGTTATATAAGTGTCATTATCGGACACTGTCTAATAGGCAAGCACGCAACAGGTCAAACGAGTTATGGTATCAAAATCAAAATCAAAGCGCAATCAAGCGCTAATTGGGTAACTGAGCTAGGTGCTCGTGGTCGCCATTTCTACCTTCCTACCTAGGCTAATACGCAACGAGGCTTCGATTATTTTCTAATGATTTCTGCAGAAGTTGTATGGACGAAGAATAGTTCAATCAATTCCTCACCTTCTCGGTACATGTCCTGCTCTATCTCAAAGCCGTAGGCTCCACCTGGAAGAATTCTACTACAATAATCTTAGTGATCATGGCTTTATATTTTGTGATCTTTGAAATAGATCGCTTGGAAACATTTAACACCTCTATATTAAAAAAAAAAAAAATAAAACATAAATTATCTTTAATCAGTGAGTTAAATGTAAAATCTCATAAAAAAAAACAGAATTGAATTTAATTGAATAAACTAATTCATCAAAGTGGTGGATTAACGCCTAATTAAGTCAAAAATAACGTTGTTATAAATTATTATTCTTTTAGTCACTTCCAATAAGTGGTATAGTAAGCTACTAAGAGTTTAACGAATTGTAGACAAAAACTAAGAAAAACAAAACACGAAATAAAAGTGAAATTTAATTTTGTTCGCACATTTAGTTATGTAGTGCTTCCGACAGAATACAATTAATAATTATAAATTTCAGCAAATCGAACAGCGTTTTTGTTTAGGTATGATTTCGAGAATAAATGCAATACCAAATTTATCACAACATTTGTTTGGACAACATTTTTGATTTGGAAAATATTATTTTTGTCCTAAAATATCTTACGCTATGAAATACTTAAATAGGTACATGAGCCTGAACCTTGTTAACTTTATAAAGAGCTGAACACTTAACTGCTTTTCAAACTGTGCGCAGAAATAAAATAACTTCTTGACTTAAAAATAAGTTAAATAAATTTGAATAATTCAATAAGGTTTTCCCTGGTAAACGAGATATCCATATGAAGAAAAAACTGTTAAGCTAAAAAAAAAATAACCGTCGCATTGCATGTAAAATTATTTTTAATTTAAATCCCCATTAATAAACTCAAATCAAACTTATTATTTTTCATCATTGAAGAAAGTGCGAAATCTTATTAATAAAACAAACACAAAGTTAATTCATATTAATTAGCTATATGTTATAATCCCAACTTGGTGAGTTAACGAGTAATTAAAGATATCCATACGATATTTCTACTAAAGACTACAGATAAAAAGAGATCAAACGCTCGTTACATTGCATTATGTAATTTACAAGCTCAAATGAGAAAAAATGTGTGTAAAAGTTCACACTGTGAGAAAATGTATAAGCGCAGACTTCTTGAATGTAGTCGATTTTTGTTACGTGAATTAGCAATAAATTATTTATTAATGAGATATTTTAATTCGTGAATTAATTTTTGATGAACTTTTCGTGAATCGTGAATATTATAGAAGACAGTTAATTATTTTTTAATTAATTTTTTTTTTCAAATTTGTTTAGCTTCCTTTTACTAAGTTTAATTAAGGTTATTTTTATTGTATATAAGACTTTATCATAACTTAAAATATTTTTGCCAAAAAATAAATAAGATTGCCACCACTTAATGCGAACCCTTTGACACTGAGTTTGAGAAACGAAATTACATTAAAATGTTTTGTTTCGACTTTGAAGTATCAGTTATTCAGTTTAGAAACCGACCAAAGCAAATTTGGGTGGTGGTATGCAAAGAGTTTATAAAGATATAAAATTGGTATTTGAATCTTATTCTTGAATTGAAGTGACACGACGACGAAGGTATATTTTCATTGTTTGAATGAAACTGATTTCTAAGAGAGGACAGCTAACACACTGACGACGAGTGACGACGTCTGATTTTCTGCCTGAACACAATGGAGATGGAGGATCAGCTGGAATAGCTGTCGAAATATTGAATAAACAGAAATTCAATGGGTACGTTCAATGCATTATGTTTACATCTGAATTTTTAGAATTCTGAATTTTTAGAGCTTCTTATTGGATAGCCAACAATAAAAATATAGATGATTTTTAGTGACTTTTAGTTACGTTTAGTAACGTTTTATCTGATTATCAGATTAAAGTTGTTTGTGGTGGGGGAAGTGACAAATCAGCTGAAGCACTGCACATAAAATCTGAACTTTATAATTTTCGTCTTGTTGGTAGTTGATTTTTTTACTTTTCGTTCTGAAAATTCAATATTTAATAAACGAACTTTTTGTTTATTGTTTAGTGAATTTTTAAATCAACAATTTTTTGTATATATGTTTGGAAAGTTTACCTAAAATTTTTAGGCCATGCCTACACATCAATAAAAAGACTTAATAAAAATAATAAAATCTGTTGCTGATTTAGTTATATATAATTTCATCCTCACAACTATTCACGCTCAATGTTTAATATACGAATGTAATTAAAATTCTATTTTATTTCGCTTAAATGTAAATCCTACAGGTAAATGCAGGAATTTGACACAGTGACTTTCGGCTGAAATTTCAGATTTTTTTGCGTTCAACGACATAAATTCAGAATTCTGAAAATTCAGATGTTAAGCGATTTTTATTGAACTTGCCCAATGTTACAAATATAACGCAACGCAGTTTCAATCGGACCTGCAGACCGGTGGCGCCACGGCCGTAGCCAGCCATACGATAAGGTAAGCTCAGCTCATCCAAAAAATATTTGAGCTCACACGAAAAAAAATTGGTACACTTTAACATTTTCCACATTTTAAACTAGTGTGACAAAATATTTTTTTCGTAATGTGCTCGCCACTGGCCATGGACGGTGCTGCAAGAGTTCACCAACTTTTAACTCTCCCGTACAGCACTTTTGACGTTTCAATTTTTACGAAGAAAAAAAGAGCCGGAAAAAAATTGAAGCTTCTAGTGTCGCAGAAAAATTATTAATCAAAAGAAAAATATCAGAATTAAAAAAATTTATAATAAGTTAGTTGTTTTTCTTTTTTTTTTTTTTAATATACATAAAATTGTACAGCTGCATTGCGGGTATGCAAAAAATAGAACGTACGAGTGTACGAACCTTTTTCACAGCTATTGCAGCTCCAGCTACATTTCCAGTTGCAGCATTCCATTGATAGTTGGTAAATTAAAACTCAATTTATAAAAACTCTGATTAACTATTTCGCTAAAATTATCGATTTTTTTGTAATTCACAACATTCTGCACCATTCTCGATTTGCAAAAATTTTATCAATTGGGTTTTTTACTATCGATTTTCAAAATGTATCAACTCTTAATTGATAATTGACAACCGTAATTGGGGTAATAGTTTCATTCTTATTCACAAAAATATAAATAACTAATTGAAATTTGCCAATCTTCACAGCGCCACCTATTTTTCATTTGTCAGGCTAAAAAATTTTTACTTTTAAAGAAAACTTTTTAGAAAAGAGATATTAATTATAAAATTTCAACTTCGACGTACAATAAGAAGAAAAAACAAAATATGCTAAAAGTGAGCGTAGCCAGTGGGCGAATTTTAAATAAATATTAATATTAACAATTTATAACATATAAAATTGTTTAATCTTATATTTCATAAAATTCAAATACGTAAATACATAAATATTTTTTCCTCACTACGCAATACGCATATAATACTATAATTCTTAATAATTTTTAAAAGTAAAAAATAGCCATAAAGGGGACTCTAATCAATATTATTGCTCAATTTCATGTAGGTAATATTGATCATGTAAAGGCTATAATGCCCAATTATTGTAGTATACGATCTATTTCCAAGGAATGTTTTGTTTAAATAAATTTGTTTGATGTAAAGCCCGCATAAGAAGAACTACATAACTGAATAGTTCATCTATATTTATTGATCCCACACTTAAATAAATATATCATGTCAGAATGCAAATGTTCTTTTTTTTTTTTGTTTATTTTTTTTTTTGATAAAAATATCCGACAATCATAAACCAGTAATAAATCCCCTTACACAAAAGGTCAATCTGATCAATTCAATTTTATATTTATGTAAGTATCATTTTTTTCTAAATTTTTTTTTTATAACATTGCCAAACTAAATATGTATACGATGATATCAATGCAATAATAAATCAACCAAAATGATTCCAATTCCGGTTGTGTATTATGCAACGCAAAGAAAGCTCCAGTTGGTATACCTAATACACATAAAATATGCATGGATTGAATTTTTTGTTTGTTTGCCTCGATTTACGTGACTCTGGACAATTTTACAACCACACAACAACAAATCCAAAAATGAAATAAATAAATAATTTATTCAAATTCCAATCTCGCTTTGATTTTAAACCATGCTATTGATTGCTTTATTTTTTTTTACGAACATTCGCATGTAATCGAAATTTAATCTGTTTTGTATCATAGATTATGGTGGTTTGTGATAATAATTGAGCTACTGTATTAAACTCAGGTTGATTTGTATTTTTTTTTAAACCCATCTGCTTACACCTAAGTATAATCGACTCTTAAATGCCCAGATTAGTTACACGTTTTGTTTCCGCCTTGTTTGCATCTTGATTTATCTATAACTTGACACTTTGAGAAGAAAGTGTTAAATTGGACATTGTGGTTCCACGATGGGTGTTGTGTTGGTGTTGGACAAGGGGATATGGTTTTGATAACTCAAAAATGAATTTCATTAAAGACGAACGATGTGTTGATGATCATATAGATGATGGGTGTGTGCCAATGCTTATGCATTTATGAGGCAACTTTCGCAAATCTAGTTTGTTTAGATTAAATATACTGTCAGGCGGCCAGTTGAGTAAACGTTTGTTGGTTTTTTTTTTTTTAATTCTTTCCGGTTAAATAAACTGGAGTGGTTTAATAAAGCTTTTGATGTTTGAAAATGTGATTGCTCTTAAGGGGGAAAATGCAGAATTTGATTGCAGATCATACTCTACTTCAAATGTTTTTTTTTTATTATGTACACACTCAAGCAGTTATGATAACTCTTAAAATAAACAATTTATTATAATGCAAGCTTTAGAAAAAATATGAGAGGTATTCATAGGAGATACAGTTGATGCAGGTTTTTGGTTGGAATTTTT
Source organism: Epistrophe grossulariae (assembly GCA_929447395.1). Taxonomy (NCBI): domain Eukaryota; kingdom Metazoa; phylum Arthropoda; class Insecta; order Diptera; family Syrphidae; genus Epistrophe; species Epistrophe grossulariae. Next base: position 126,417,022 of record OV839567.1, read on the forward strand.
GTTATACATTACAATTGAAATGAAAATAATAACAATTTAAAACATTTCAAATTCGTGTAGTGTGGCTAAAAAAGTTTCTCTATACATGCAACAGTACACGGTTAAAAATTTTGGTGTAGTTTGTAATATTTTTTGGGTTACATATATGACAACACCAAAAATGTATTAAAGTTTAATACATCGCAAATATTACATTTTTACTTTTAATACAAAAATTATTACATTTTATAATAGAACTTTATAAAGAAAAAGAGAGGAAATAAATTGAGGAAATTTCTCACAAAGAAATACATACTCGTAATTCGTAATAGCTATGATAATGAATGTGTATTTTAACATTAGAAATGTTTTTATCATTAGAAATGTTTAAGCGGAGGCATACCTACTAACAATGTGAAAAAATCAACAGAATTTCAAAAATGTGTAACGCCGAGTAGAGAAAGAGGGCGAAACATCAAGGGAATATACAAAATTATTGCGTTAATGCTATGTTCTTACTGGTCTGAGGAAACAGAATACGAAGAAGATGATAAAACGGACTCCAAAAAAGGAGAAGTGTTCGTAGGCAGGGATGGCCACTACATTTTTCACATTTGCTACGTAGTTTATGTAGTTAAACGTAGTTAAATGTAGTTATAGAAACAAATTGTAGCAAACTTAGTTTTAAATATCAAATGATCTGTCAGTTGGAACTTTGAAGCTTGAATTTTGAGTTAAAATGTTCAAATTTTTATTGAAATTTTATTTTTTTTCTAAATTTACTTTGTATGTACATATATGAAAACGTAACAATTTGTAGAAAATAAAACGTGTTGTTTATTAAATTAACTACGCGTAGGTAATGATGTAGAAAATGTAGTGTAGTTAATTCGACCAACCCTGTTCGAAGGCTTTCCAGATTTGTATGTGAAGGAGAGCAAATTTAAACAAGAATTTATTCAAAGTTTTAAAATACGTAAATGCTTTTTTCTTTTCCAATGTATCTTAACTATGCTGGAATGGCAAATCGGGTAAATTTTTGCAAGAGTACCTATTTATCTTTGTATTTGTCAATTTATTTCCATTTGGGAATAATTATTCTTATTATTTTTATTATAATAACATTATTTTCTCCATCGTTTTTCACAAATGAGAATAGAAATCTTATTGCGATTGAAATTTTGTCTACTAATTAGCATATATTGTGCCTCGAAAAACTGCAAAGCGCCTTCAAAATAATGCATATTTTTTTTATTTTTATTTTTCTTGCTTTTTAATACAATATTAATAAATTTTAATCTTGGTTGTATTAAAAAGTGACGCAGTCTGTTCAATATGTTCATATTCAATATGGCTGACAAAAAAGAGCATCGAAGCAATAAAAGGGCGAGGAGGTATTAGAATGTAATCAAAAATTATTAGAAAAATTCTCATATTTGAAATGGCAACTGAGAGAGAATTTTTCCCTCTCTACAAGGGATATGTTTTATTCTTTTAGGTTAAGATCAACTCTTTTTTGTGTTACAAATGATATTTTTATACAAAAATATTAGAATGTAATAAGAATTGATTAGAATTTTTTTTTAATAATTCCCTAGTATTAAAATGTACTATTTGCTGTATTGCATACGGTTGTAATACAAGAGCATGTATTAAAAAATACCCCAAAATTTGTAACCGTGTACGAATGAACTTATATAGGCTCAAAAATTAGGGAACAAAATAATTTTTCGTTTATCCTCAAAATTGTTTCATTTGGGATTCAGAAAATAAAAGAAAACAAAACTAAATGAGATAAAATAAAAAAAATAATATAAATATATACAACAACATAAAGTGAACTGAAATAGAATTAAATAGTGTGTGATTAAATGAAATGAAACAAATAAGAAAAAAATAAAACAAAATTTAAAAGATAGGGTGAAGTGAAATAGAGGAAATGAAGAAAAAAGAAATTAAAATACAGATTCAAAGAAATGTTTATAAAACAAATGTGTCCAAAAAAAATTAAGGAACTAAATTAACTGATGATCGATTGAATTTGAGGAAAAGAAATGTAAAGAAAATAATGAAAAAGATGAAAATCTCATTGTTCTTTCGAAGGTAAAGAAGGGAGACGATTTCATTCGTTTTTGTGAAAATTTTTTTAAGCATCAAACTCGGAAACTATGGGGATCTAAAACTGAACAAAAATTTGGTATCATTGGCGAAGAATGACGCTTAAGAATCATTGATGACCATTTCAATATCAATAAAAGCTAGAATAAAACAAAAAAAGGTCTAAATGTCTGCCTTGGGGGACTCCGGAGTAACCACCTAGAGGGCTATAGAAACGGACACTATAAATTAATATTTTTAGGTGTGAATAAACTCATACCAATCACTAAGAAAAATCATTCTCTAGGTATTGAGATTCTTTACGTCCAATACCACGTGAGACCTGGAAAGCCACAGGAAACAGTTTAACGAATTTAAAGATCTTTTTTGTTGAATTGTTGTCTGAGCTAAATTCTACCATGGCCACAAATTATATCAAATCAAGAATTGTTCGGAATAGAACAAGTCAAAAGTTGTACTAAGCCAATATAAGGATGCAAAAATGACAATGGATTGGTCACATTCTGAAGAAGGTAAATCATTATATCGGGAAGAATTCCTTAGAGTGTATGGTGGGTTGGAAAAACAAGAACAACGTGAAAATCAACAGTCTTAGCTGAAATTGACTTAAGAAAGAGAATGGTAACACTTGAAATATCTATCTGAAAGAGTTTGTATGAAGCCTTTATGATTAATTTATGATGGCATCTAGTGCAAAATTATGAAAAACAAAATAAATGGTGAATATAAACATTTAAAAAAATAAACAAAAAAAATCGTTCCTCCGACAATGTTGACCAATGAAATTTATATTACACACTTTCTAATTACATATGTGACATTTTATACTTTCTCATACATGCATCGATTAAAGAGATGGAAATTTGTAAGGACTATGTTAAATTTTTATTTAATTCACAGATCGAAGTAAGATGAAAGCTGATGAAGAGATGAAAAGATATTCTTGATTGAATAATAATTGAGCCTTTTAAATTAATTAACACAATCATATCTCTTACGATGTAAAAAGAATATATTATATGTAAGTACGTATGTGATTCTCGTAGGTACATATATACGAAATGAAAAATTACGCTTCATAAAATCCCAACAAAAATCATGTATACATTGTACATACATACTTTATTATACAGCATTTATAAATCCCAGATCCAAGATATCTTAAATCACTTCATATATCCAATAAATTGTTCAGTTTCCCACTTACATCATGATTTGTCAATTTATGACAACCAATCTAGAACACATCTCTATTGAAAGCAATCAATGAGTTCAATAGATACTTAATTTCATTTAAATGTGAATCTTCTAATAATTTAGCTTTATATCATAAATCACATCCCACACACGCCCCGCCCAAGCGTACATATATGATCAAAGATATTATGGTCACACATATCTGTTTAGCTTCTGTTAAAGTTGGGTAAAGAAAAAAAAAAAAACATCAAAACAAAAAGGCTCATAAACCCAGATGTCACCCTAGCACCCTTTCAATCATAAGCTTCGTCGTCTGCCTTATTCAACTATACCCCAAACTCGAATTACCAATTCGTATATATACACTGGTTCCAATAAATGTGACAGTAAAGCGCCTTGTGTTTGCGTTATTACCCTCATTTCCTATAAATGTATTTTCATCAACTAAAACAATTAAATGCTGGAACAGATTATTATTTTCTTTATCTGCTGCAGTATTTATAAGGTGCTTGAAATTTTATTAACTTCCAAGTACACGCACACGCACAGGCACAAAAATATACGTACCTAATAGCGCACCAGCGAAGTAGGGTAGTTATTATATATCCAGCTCCTCACACCTATTATCTAACATAAACTCATCCAACACCCACGACTCTCTCCAGACATTGGGTTGTCGTCCCAAAATCACATTGACAGCGAAGCCAAAACAATTACTGCCATCTATCTTTTCGTCCTTTTTCCATGGTGAAGTCACACTCTCCACATAGCCTTCTTCTTCTTCTTCTTCCCCCAAAACAAAACAGGCAAAAAAATCTCCAGGAAGATCCCAAAAACATTCGGTATTACTCGTATCTTATGGATGGCCAGTGTATTTAATGCGATATATATTATAGATATTTGTCCCAGGATCATGACAATCGACTGTTCCCTTAGTTGAGTGTGGGGGCCAGGACACTTAAGTGTGATGACCATGATGGTTATGCGTGCAGAAGAATCTGAGCTTTAGTTAAATGAAATTATTTTATGCTAGTCATTTTGCTCCTTCTGGAAATGAACGAGCAGAGCTTATGACTTCCCTGCGATAACAATATTTATGGACTGAGGACATTTTTCGAGGATGATAATTTGCTGTGAACAAATAGTATTCATACCACCATGATATTAGGTTTTAGGCTTTTTGATATTGTTTCTGGGGATTTATTATCTATGTTTCGTTTATGGCGTGGAAGATTTATTAAGGATATTTGTTTTTTTTTTTTTTTTATTTTAAAGTGGCTGATGAAAAATGTGGAAGTATTGCTATAACACTTCGTAGATTTTACCATTTAACAAAGTAAACGGGTTATTTGTTGATACAATTATTACCTTGTGATATGACATTGAGATCAAAAAATGATAATAATATTAAGTCATTCTGCATCAAATATTTACGTATTTTAAGTCGATAATGGAAATAATCTCAGTTTTATATCTCGAAATTCTTTAATATTGCCATCTATGTTTTTTTAACATTTCCCCGATACGTATTTGCAGAATACTGACTCTTCAGAGTTCAGACAGATAATCTTCCTCGGTCGGTTTTCTTCTGCGGGTTGTGTCTGTACTTCTGACTCTTTCGGGTTGTCAATCATGATTGGGAAAAGAATAAACGGCTTTTATGCGGCTTTAAACTGGATTATATAAAGGTTAAAACTAGGTTATCAAAGGTCTTTTAACTGGTTTATACATGGATTTTAACCGGCTCACGAAAGTTTTTTTTTCATGCTTATCAAAAAATTTTAAACGGCTTAACAACGGATTTAAACTGGTTTATATCGATGGCTTTTAACCTATTTATCAAGGATTTTCAACTAGCTTATCAACGGATTTTTACCTTCTTACTAATAGCTTTTACCAGGCAGATGGCCAAAGTATACAAATCAATTTTTGACTTATAATATAATGTAACATTATTATTTATTTAAAAAGAAATAAAAGTCATTTAAAATAAAAAAATAAAACTAGCTCAACAGCTTTTAACTGGCTTATCAATGGTTATTAACTGGCTTACTAACGGCTTTCAACTTTCTTACGAACGGCTTTTAACCGGGTCAAATATTTTTCACTAGAACCAAGACCCTTTTTGGACGTCCGCATGGCTTCCTCTCATCATAAAATTAGTTGAAAGTAAATACATATAAACTCTAAATTCACGGAGTATAACTTCATACAAATGTCCATATTTTCTCGTCGCCATTGGGCTTCTAGCCCAAGCGGAATGAACAATTCACTAGGAAAAAAATTAACTGTACAATTTTCTTTCACTATTCCATAGAAGAAGTTATTAGAAGATTATGTATAGTTTTTCAGAAAAATCGGGCTGGAATTTTCAAAGAAAAAAAAAGAAAAAATAAAAAAAAAATATTTAATTGTTAAATCTTTTTTTTAGAAAATTAAAAATAACACTCTGTAAAGTGGAAATAGAATTTTTAGAGCAATTTAAGCCAAATTTATTGAAGCCAAATTAATGGAAACTTATTTCTGACATTTCTCAGAAAATAATTTTTTATTTTTATTTTATTTACTTAAATTAAATAAAAATAAAGAGAAAGATATTTTTCTCTTAATTTTTATTTCTCTAAAATTTTTTTTAATTTTTTAAATATTTTCTGTTTAATTTAAATTTTTTCTTTATTTTTAATTATCTAATCTTTATTTTTTACTTGCGATAAATTTGAAAATTGAACTCGAGATTTTGATCAAAGTTAAAATTACGATTGGTCTCACAATTCTGTCCTTTCAGCTGAGCCTAAACGGGTGGGTCGATTTTCTTTAAAATTGGTATTCAGCGTTTTTTTGGTTATTCTCCCGACACGTTTTTTTTCATTTTTTATGACCAAAAATAACGGTACCGTAGATTAGGAACCATTTTTTTTATTTTCGATTTTCTCAAAAACCGATTTTGATCAATTTTTTTATGAAGAATGTTTTAAAATATTTAAAAAAAATTGTATACCAAAATTAAAAAAAATTTTTTTTTGAATTTTAAAAAAAGTTTAAATTTTTTTGCTGAGAAAATAATAATTCAATAATCGATTTTTATTAAACTTGGCGTCCAGCAATTTTTTCATATTGTTTAGAGATTTTAAATAAAAAATATTCTGATGTAAATTCTTAAAAATTATTCTCATAACCAAAAATATCGGTAGATATTTTTCAAAAATGAAAATCTCATTTTTCTCTTAAAACGACTCCTACGATTTTAATTGAAATTTGTATGAGAGCTAATATTAGTACGATCTCTCATATTATTGAAAAAAAAAATGTATCCATCGATTTAAAATAGTATCTTTCATATAACTTTTTTTTTAGTTTTCGACTATCTCATTATCTGTTGAATCGATATTATTGAACTTTTTTACACAAATGCTTCTAATAAGTTTGAATAATATTGCATAACAATATTTAAAAATTAAAATTTTTGATTAAAAAAAAAAAATATTCAAAATTATTTTTTTTGAAAATTCGATATTTTGAAAATGTGTAAATGATTTTTGTTCAAAATTAATTTATTAACTCCGCATAAGTAAATGCGAAAATATTGCGTACCATTTCTTGTTTCCAATGTTTAAAAAATTTTATATATACATACATATATACAAATATTAAAAAAAAACCGTTTCAACGATTTTCTTAAAAAAATCAGATAGAGGTTATAAACAGATCTAAATTTTTCAGACTTTAAAACCAAAATGTGATCGCACATAATAGCAAGTTTGTGTGACCCTGTCTTTCTATATTTAATTTCATTCCGCATGAATAAATAGTATTACAAAAAAAAAGGCCTATGTATGTACTAACTTTGTTTCTTTCTTAAGAAATCGCTCCAAAAGGTTTTTTAAATTTTTTTCTCGTATCTTGTTTGTCATACGAATACAAAAAATTGAAATAATATATGTACGTCAAAACTTTACTTACTTCAAAAGTTTTTTTACGTGTTAAGAAAATCTGAGTTTCCAAAATATATTTTGAAAATCAGATTTTAGAAAAGAATCTGTTTTTGAAAATTCAGCAGCATTTTAATTCCAAGAGCATTTAATTTACAACATCAAATATTTGATACTTAAAATATCTTACCCTTCTCCTCGTCAGTACACTGTGGCGTATACGTATTATTTTTGTATGTTACCTTAAAAATCATGTTTTTATAATAGATTTCAATTTATCATGCAGATGTATGAATCCTAAAAGAAGATTAAATCATCTTCTTTAAAAAAAACATCCGCACGAGTAAGTTGACACCTGCGGAATAAAAAAAGAAATAATAGACAATCTTCCCAAAAAAAAAAGAAAGAATCTCAGCTCGTATATTGAAATGTTCAACCGTTCATAGAAAATAATCATTTTTCTCATGTTTCATTTCCAGCAGCCCTCTCGACCAAAATAATCACTCGGCACCCGGAATACTCTGATTTCATGCGTCAAAAATTAAATCATACAACTCGAGTCTTTGCAAGATGATAAAAACGAGATATGTATGTACAGTACATATGTAAAAAAAAACATCACAAGCAACGAAGAAGAGACGATGTCGCCGTAGTCGTCTATATATATGTATATATAAGCCAGAAATCATATTCGTTTATGGTGGCACTCTGCAATTCATTTAACTCAACATCCATCAACATCTGTGTATCAAATCAATTCCACCCACTGCGCATTCAGTGCTTCTCTTGTACATATTGCCATATGCAAACAATCTTTTTATCATTCTTTGCCACCATCTCCATACATAATATCATCGATGGCATCTTCTCATCTCACGGCAAATGCCATGGTACATATTTCGATGTTCCTTGCTTGGTTGCGGTGTCTATAAAAATATAAAGAAACAGCATTTCACCTTATTCATATTATGTACATATAAATAAAAATGATGGCACAGATGACACATGATGCTTATGTCAAAAAATCTTGTCTTTCATCGTCTTCCTTATTTTTTTGATTCCACCCCATAAAATTCTAATCCTGTTTTATAGAAAAACAACGACAAACAAACAGATCGTGCTGGTGGTTCTTCTAGATACAGGGTGGGTCAATATATGAAGTTTGAATGGTAAATATTTTAATGAGTTTTTTTTATTACTAGATATAGTTCAAATCAAATATTACAGAGAGTTGGTCAGAATCCCGAAATCCCGAAATCCTGAAAACCCAAAATACCAAAAATCCAAAATCCTGACAACTCAAAATCCCAAAGGCCAAAATCTAGGTCTGAAAAAAAAATTCAAAAATTAAGTTTTTGGGATATTTGAATTTTGGGTTTTTTTGGAATCCCGAAATCTAAAATCCTGAAAACCCAAAACCTCGAACATCAAAAATTCCGAAAGACAAACATTCAGCAATTTAAACTGAAAAAGAAAAAAATACTGGATTTTCTGGGCAATAGAGTTTTCGGGATTTTTTAGATTTGGGGTTTTTATTATAAATGTTCTCAAAGTTGTTTTTTTTTTAACACGTCGAAGACAATCTAGAAATTCAAATTCCTTCAAATTCCTTCAAATCCAAAATCCAGAAAATCCAAAATCCCGAATACCCAAAATCCCAAAAACCCAAAATTCCCAAAGGCAAAAATTCCATAATTATGTAAATCTTAAAAAAAAATACTTAAAAAATTAGGGATTTTCAGTTTTTTGGATATTTGGATTTTGGGTTTTCTGGAAACCCGAAATAGAAAATCTTGGAAACCCAAAATCCAGAAAACACAAAATCCTGAGAATCCAAACTCTCGTAATTAAAACTAAAAAAAAATTCTTCAACATTTTTTGGGTTTTCAGGATTTTGGATTTTCTGGATTGTAGGTTTTTTGGGATATTTGGATTTCTAGATTTTCGGGATTATTGGATTTTTGGGTTTACGAGGTTTTGGGTTTTCGATATTTTGGATTTCGGGATTCTGACCCCAACCAAATAATAATTAAATAATAAATACTATAAATAAAAATTATATTAAAACTCATTCAATTTAATATAAAGCTTAAAAGCAGTTTTGCAGGGATTTATTTGGTTTGATTATTCTCACATGTTTTGCTAAAATTTAGATTAGGTACTTTTTTTAATTTTCTAAAAATCCCGTAATTAAAATTAAAAAAAAATACTTTAAAATTTTTTTGGGTTTCAGGATTTTAGATTTTCTAAATTGTGGGTTTTTGCGATATTTGGATTTTCCGTATTTTCAGGCAATTGGTTTTTTAAGATTTGGGGTTTTCGATATTTTGGTTTTCGGGATTCTGACCCAAACTCAATTTTATATTCTTAAGAAATTTTAAATTAAATAATAAATGTAAATCAAAATTATATTTAAACTCATTCAATTTAATATTTAATATACATACTTAAAGGCAAGTCCGTCGATCAGCTTTACAGGGATTTACTTGTTCTGATTATTCTCGCATATTTGGCTAAAAATTGGAATTTTTTTTAAATTCTCTAAAAAAATTCTTCAACAATTTTTGGTTTTTCAGGATTTTGGGATTTTAGATTTTCTGGATTGTTAAATTTTTTGGGGTATTTAGAATTTTAGTTGTCTAGATTTCCGGGACTTTCAAATTTTCGTTAGTTTGATTTTTGGGATTCTGAACTCAACCCAATATTATGGTTTTGGCTCAAAACTAGACTATGTTTTTTTTAATTTTCTAAGCCTACCTCCAAAAGTAATTTTTTTTTGTGTATTATTGTCTTAAAAAAAAATACTAATACCTTACATTCTTCAATGCAGCAAAAAATTCTATTAATAAATGGTTTCAAAGTTGTTTATTTTAAAACACCCTTTCAAAAAAATACAAGTATATACATTATTATATCTCTTGAAATGCAGGAAAGCAAAATTAGTGATGATGTTAATGTTATTTCCAGCCTGTCTAACTTCACTTCCTTCTTTTTCGCGAATCTTCTTCGCCATTCCACCGTGCGTCGGTTGGCACCACACCGCGCCACCGCTTGAAATTAATGTTCCATATACTTATTTGCATGTGCGAAAATCCGTAATGCTATCATAAATATCCCATACCACGAAGGTAGGTGCAAGTACTTACAAGATTTGCACCGTCACCCTCGTTCTTTAAAAAAGTGTAACAAATTGGACTCAACAACACGCGTTTGAAAAAGGATGAAGGCTCATGCAAAAATAATCCCTATATCCCTCTCCATATTATAAAATAAATGAAAGTATTAAAAAAAAAAAAAAAAAAAAAAAAACAAATTATGCAAATCGATTTACGCATAAGGAACGTCGTCGTCGTCGTCGGTTGGTCTTATAAGAGTTGGGGTTGGCCTCCGCAACCACATACCCCTATATATAGCGCATTCTAAATTCCGCAAATACATTAGGCTTGTTAGCATGTTGATCGTTCGTTTATTTTTCCTCTCGTCATTGTTCCTAACGAAGCAAGTGTGTTTGGTGCTTAGTCACAATTTGAGCGAATAAATTGCGTGCCTTAAGATTTATAACATATTTAGGTTGAAAAGGGTCAACTGACGTGATGTGATGATGTGATGATGTGATGTTAGCATTTGACACTTATGACAAGAAATTTAATTTAACTGAGGCATAATCCTTTAAAAATTAAGACATTATTATTATCTATATTATAATACGACGAGTATGTAAAATTTCAGAAAGCCAATTAGGAAGGTAATTATATAAAAATATGAAGAACGTTCTTATACATTGTGAGGTGTCAGAATTCTAATATAAAAACCATCAAGTGCAGTTAGTAATAAAGGTTTGACCTATATGTAAAGATTTTGGGACTTAATATTAGTTAGGGTGGCTTTGATAACTTTCATCCATAACAAAAGGTAGAATGTCTTGATTATACTTGCACCGTAATAAAAGATTAATTTTTATTTTTTTATTTTTTATTTTATTTTTATCAAATACTTGCACACACATTTTTTTTATAAATTACTCTAATTTACCTTTCAATTCAATACAAAAAATCCGAAAACGGATTTTGATGAAATTTATTTTTGTGAATTTTTTAAAATTTGTTAAAAGAATTTGTGTCCCACAACTTATTTTTTTAATTGAAAAAAAAAAAAAAACTTAACATATGTACACATTATCGTTTTCGATATACATATGTCGATTTTGATCAAACATGTTAACCAATAATTTTTTAAACATTATCTAACAGATTAAAAAAAAAAAACATATTTTTACCTCCTAAAATAATGGAACCTACAGTAGAAGTGTCAAAAAACCGTTAAGGAAAATCATATTTCTGTTAAACGACTCCTACGATTTTGATTAAAATGCTTCTGTGAGTTGATATTGGGACCACCATAAAGTAGGAACAAATTTTAAATTAATCCATTATTATCCATTCAACCATTTAATTTATTAATATCTCATTATCCGTTTAACCGATTTTCGTCAAATCCTGTATACAAAAACTTCTATTAAGTTTTAATATTATTAATAAAATATAAAATTATTATTTAAAAAATCGATCTTTCTTGTATAGATAGACTGAAAATGAATTCTGTTTACATAGTATTCTAAGAGAAGGAGTGGTTTTATACAAAAGGAATCGAGCAATGCTTAAACAAAACTGCTTATCAAAGTAAAAAAAATAAATATAATAAATAAAAAAAAAATAAATAGATGACAAATAATATATGAATAATTTAATAAATAAATAAATAATGAAATTATAAAATAAATCAATAAATTAATAATTTAGTAAATAAATAGAAAAACAATTACAAAATAAATAAGAAAATAAATCGACAAATAAATAAATTAATAGTACCTGTCTAAATATCAATTAATTAATAAATTAATTAAATATGTGTGTAGCAAATAACTAAATATACAAAAAGAAGTTAATAACAAAATAGAAACATATGTATGTATTTACATACATTAAAATTATATTTAGGAAGCTAGATTTGATATTAATGCATTGTCAGATGTTATACACGAAATAATATATCGTTCATCAAGTTTAAAAATTCTATTGGATACCATTTCAATATTAGCTTATGTGTGCAATTCACTTATTGAAAAACACCAAGGAAGGTTAAGCATCATTTTAAGAATCTTGTTTTACGATATTTGAAGTTTCCAAATGTGACTGATTGCACAATTACCACAAGCAGCTGATCCATAAAACATTATTGCTTGAAAAATTGCCATTTTATGTAGTAGTCCATTATACCAAACAGAATCGAATGCTTTTTCTACGTCCAGCAGTACCATACCGGTGTTTTTTCCAATCTCAAAACTTCTTTTGATTTGGTTAGTAATACGATGTTTTCGGTAAACAGTACTAAGAATGGACGAAGATGTAATTTATTAATTTAGTAATAAATTTTTTAATTCTTCATTAATAAATACTAAAATATGGTGTAAAAAATTTGTGTTTCTTAAAAATGTTAACAAAATATTTTATTACCAATAAAAAAATATTTTTTGTGATTGTACTTAAGAACAAGTTTGTTGAACACAGTTGTGCATTTTATTGATGTGTATAAATATCTTAGCTGTCGGTGTAGGGAAATGGAATTTTTAACAGCAACGGAATGGGCTTAAATCATAGTTGAATCGCGTTGTCATCTTTGAAAAATACTGGTCATCGAATGCACAATCCTGATAATGTACAACAACATAAGCAATTGTTTTTTTATTATTTAGTTCGGGTTGAACTTCAAATATTTCGGTTCATATTTGAATTTTATTTTGTTTGTACGTTTTTTGTTCTTAAGTTTTGAGAAAGAAGTATTACATACCACGATAATAATCATTTCCATATTCGATAGGAATGGAACACTCCAAAAATCCAACCGAAAACGGCTTTAAACAAAACAAGCTATTCATTATTTGCTTTGTTATTTATTGGTTGAAGAAAGAATGAGTTACAGTGGTCTACAAGATTTTTGTTGTAGAAACCAAACTTTGTTTTCTTTTTTGAAAGTTTTTGGTGTGCTGAATTCGAATCAGTGCTTTTACGTTCTGCAACTCTCGAAACGATAAAATTAGTCGCGGAACTATGAAAATTGAAACGAATCATATGAGTTTTGTTCTATTTTCAAAGTTTGTAGGATATTTTGTTCGATGCGATAGTTACATTACAGAACGTATAAGCACAGAATTCCAAATTGTTCCATTTCATATTCCACTTTTAAAAAGAAAAAAGAAACTCTTTTGGGTATTTTTAGGTTAGGTACCTACCTACGTACGCAAAAATTTGTAACGAATTTTTCTTCTCGGTTTAAATCTTTGCAATTTGGTTTTCTTCTCTAGTAAGAAAACGCTTGTTGAAATTGAATTTTGTCGACCAGTTAGTTAATAGTAACGAAAAACACGGCTATACAGAAATTGTACAAAATCCTTCAAGGGTATTTCATTCAATATATGGTTCCACTTATTAATCGAGAATGGCTTTTTTGTAAATCGAAAATATCGAAATAAAAATATGTGGCAACTTACTTAGCTAAAATTCGATAAAATTTTGTACAAAACCGGAATCAACCTCAGAACGTTATGGAGCAATTATATTTCTCATAACATCGTTAAAGTTGATATTGGATGTGCATAGGTGCGAAACATTCATCATTTTAACTACATATATGCCGCAAATATTACTCCTTCTTTAGTATCATACGTACCGTTAACAATATAGAAATGAGCAATACCGTTTAAGTATATGTTAGGTACATAAAAGTAAGTATGCTTAGAGATAAAAGGGTTTTCGTAGTGGCAAGACAAATGGTAGCTTTAGCACATCGTACTCTGTTAATTAATTCTCTCTGTTATACGTTGCTCGTGCTGCTTTTATTGTTCAGTTAAATGCAGATCCAGGAATAAACGTTGAAGTTGTTTTCGAAAACGGAAGTGCAGCTACACAGTGCGTTGCATATTTTTTATGTTCTGATTCTGAAACAAAATATTATGTGTTAGTATATGTATAGGTGGAAATACGGAGTAAGAGAGAAACAGGTGTGTTGAGTATAAGCGTAAGGTATAGCTATGGGCTATGGCTGATGTATTGTTTCGATGATGTGCAGGTAGACTGTGGACATTATAGTTTTAAACAAACATAATATAACAGTGAATTTACCCTTACTATCGTACCTATACTTATAGATATTTCTTTTGTTAAAACTATGTTATTGGAGATATAGAAAAATTATTTTTAGAATTTTGTATAATCAACTGAATTTAGGGTAATTCTAGGTGTTTCTTATCATTTATAGTTTTATACACCATACTTAAGTCCCAATTATAAATAAGACTCATTCCAAAGTATGTCTAACTAAGGATAGCTGTCTAACCCCAAAACTCTATTAATAAACATGTTCCGTCGAGTGTTTAACTTAAACATTGTAATTGTTTGTCCAATTCTATTCTAAAGTGGGTTTATTCAATTCACACAACATTTGAAAATGAAATGTTCATTGAACGTATCCAAATGGCCACGAAAATGATAGATTACAGGGATGTCCGTAGATGTATGAAAACATATTTAGACAAATAATGGAATACGTTTATAAATAAGGCTGGGCAACTGTCCAAGAGTGTTCTAAGGAAATCTTAAAAATTCGACTGCGGCTGTCTTAATTTAGACAAAGTGTATAATATTCAACTATATTTATGTTTTAAATTTTATGCTTGTAATTACATATTATTATGTACCTAATAAGTACCAAACATGAGGCGTAACTTTTCGGAAGATGCTTTATCCACAGTACAAAAATTGTGTACTAGCTGTGGTCTTACCTATACATATATTGCTTTATAATGGCCTCCCACCATCTTTTATATATTTTTTATCAAATCGTTTTAAAGAAAATGTTCATTTTAGAAGCTTTGTTAACTTGGGCTCCAAAAGTGTCCGTTTTTTTGATTTTTTTTGTAAAAGATGACCAATTATAAATTACCATTTTTTACCACCTGCACAGTTATCAATACCTAAATCCATTTTGTAAAATGGGGGGCCAAAAGAACGCCACACAAATTTTTATAAATTTTATAAATACATTCGATTGGCATAATTTTAAACATTTTTACCACAATTTTGATTTTTTTTTGATTTTTGGAAAAAAAAAATTCGATACTTTTTTTCATCTTTTCTCCTCAAAAATTTTTTTTTTCGAATTTGCGAGTCAAATGATCATCGTTAAAAATTCTCCTCAAAAAATTTTTTTTTCATCTTTCGTTCATCTTTCAAAATTCGAAAAAGAAAAAAATATTTTTTGAGAAGTTAGTTAACTGTTCTACAGGATGGCCATTTGAGATAATTGTGTTATTCAAAATGGTTTCAAAATTCGAACAAAAATATTTTTTGAGTCCAAAAAATGAAACAAAAGTAGGTTTCAATTTTTTTTTTTTTAAATCAAAACAAAATATTTCCAGCGGTGATCAAAAAAAGTTAAAGGGTGGCCAGTAATGTTCAAAAATAGACCAATAGAATGAATTAATCAAATCGATTTTTTGGGGGATTTTTTGGACCACATTCTACAAAATTGATTTATTCAATAACTGTGGGTGGTCAACAAAAGTTAACTTTTGACATTTGCGTGAATTTGTTTTGAAGTTATAGCTTAAATGTATTAGTCATGCTTCTTGAGTGGATTCTGATTTCAAATCGATAGGCGAAATTTTCTTCGGTCGGTTGTCGGTTTTTTTTGCCAATGGAAAGGTTTTAGAAGAGTTCTTTTTGATTCTGGACGCTTCCAGACATCCAATGGAAAACGACAAAAAAGTCTATCGAGATAGAGCCTATGCGAACAAAAGTATTTAAGTAAAAAAATTAAAAAAAAAATTAAAATAAAAAAAATTGAATTTCGAAAAAGTAAATTAAATGTGTGTATTTATTTATTGAATACCTAAATTAAATTTTTTTTTTAATTTAAATTTTTCTCTTTTTTTTTTTCAAAATCATCATGGAGACTACGGAGACTATGAACTTATTTT
The DNA here is from genome assembly GCA_929447395.1 of Epistrophe grossulariae. NCBI lineage: Eukaryota > Metazoa > Arthropoda > Insecta > Diptera > Syrphidae > Epistrophe > Epistrophe grossulariae. The sequence continues at coordinate 126,433,279 of OV839567.1, forward strand.
CTTGAAATTTGGTACAGAGCAATTTTATGTGTTTCCCAAGTGGATAAACTCGAATTTTATAAATAATGGGGCCTTATTTCCATTCTTATATGTGGTCTTGTCTCCAAGATGTAAAGGGTGGAAATAAGGCCTACCTATAGTAGGTTAGATCCAGTCGTGTATTTAATGTTTTACCTGAACTGAAGACAATAGTTACATAATATATGTATATTCCCCAAGTAAAAAATTTGTTCACCAAAAATTTAACAATTTTATGATTGATTTCAAAACTAACAATTTACGAGTATTTTGCATGAGGTTGTTAAAAGATTATTGTGTTTGTAAAAGAAACCAGGAAGTATCTATAAAGGATTTATGAATAGGTAATAAAATTTCGATTTTTAACTGAAAATCCACATATCGGTATATGTATGTACAAGTAGATATATGCTTTCTAAATAAATAACAGGATTTAGAATCACAACATATCAGAGTGCTTTGTATAGGTATGTATATCACTATCGTAAGTTTTCTTCATTCAATTGTTTGGTTCTTTGCTGTTAAAACCAAAGAAGAATTTAGTTGAAACCTTTCAACTAAAAAGCTATATACGAAGGATGCTCTTTGCTGTTATTGTGATGTAATGGAAAGGATACAAAACAACCAAACAAGCAAACGCCTTCATGTTTCATATAAACAGGAACATTGAAATCTATATCTGTATACATAACAAAGTCTAAAAAAGGATCAAAATAAATTTGAATAGATATGAAAACAAACCTGTAACATGAACTGACAAGACAATAGGTACTCTTATATAGCTAGTAAGGTTTCAAGAATGAATGATTATGATTGTTATTTTTAAAAAGAAATACAAGCACAATGCACATGGCACATGCAAATCCACAAGTTTAAAATATTATCTTACTCTATCTTAGGTGTAATTGAATAAACATTCTTTGGCAATTTTGAATCGTATATAATTGAAATTGTTATATCATATCATATTCTAAATTTTGGGTTACAAAGTTATGGGTAAGGTTTTGTGGATTAATTAAATCCACCACACTTTGAATCAATTCAATTTTGTTAAGGTATTATCAGATCTTAAAGTGCAAAAGCCACAAAAAACGAAATAAAAGAAATATTAAATATATTTTTAGGAACAAACAACAACAACAAATCCCGAATGAAATTATAAACACAAAGTGTTCGAATCCAAATTCAAAAGTGTGTAAGCGTCAGTAAACGTGCAAATGCACCTATTTGCGTGTCAATGCGATTGTTTTTCTGGGTAAAGAACACCAGTTTTTTAATAAAAGTGATCGGACTTAACGTATAAAAAATTTAACCGACCATCTTATTTCGTAAAGGGGGCAATTTTTAAATAACAAAGTCAAAATGACTTTTGGTCAGAAAAACGCATATTTCATCAATCACTTGCAAGGTACCCCTCATACAGGTAGCACAATTTTTTTATTTCGACTTTCTCATTACTCGTTGAAGCGATTTTAATGAAATTACACAAAAGCTTCAAATTAATTATTTTTGGATTTAAAAAAAATTAAATAATTTTTTGAAAATTTGATACCTATTTCGAAAATGGATACATGATTTTTTTTCAAAATTAATTTTTTAACCCGGAATTAATAAATGCTAAAAATTGCGTACCAAAATCGCTCCAATTATATTTTCAATTTTTTTTTCTCATAAATTAAGACTTTATCAAGAAATAGGATGGTGTTCATCGCGTTGGTGCCAAAAGAATTTCAGAGGTTGTTAAATTATGTACAACACGGTGCTATATCATTCATATTTATGTACTCACATAATGCTACCATAAACTAAACTACGTTTTTGGCAGGTGGCAGAAAATATAGGCCCCATATAACTAATTTATTCCTTTTAAAATCAGAGTAATTGATCTAAATTATTCAAACTTTAAAACCACAGTTTGTTTGCACATATAAGAGCAAGTTCTTGCGACTCAGTCATACATTTTTTTTTTAAGTTGGTTATCGGTCATTAAGTATTCAATATATGAAACAATTTTAAATTTTCAAAATTTGTTAAAAAATCAAAAGCACTTTTTTCTTTAATTGCAATTGGCGGCAACCCTAGAAGAGATTTATAGTTACAAATTTGTATACATATAAGCTATATGTTCATAGTACTCAAACAATGGCAACGAAAAGCTTATCATATATTCATTGAATTGCCCTTAATATATTCCTACAGAAATCTAACTTATTATACTGGACTTTAAATTGCAATTAAGCTGTTGAAGCTCCTACAGCAAGTACAAGGAATCAATAATGATACAAGAAAATAATTTTTATTCAAATCTTTTTATCCTCTTTCGAAAGCCCATGCATTTCAAACCTGCATAAAAGCCAGCATTGGAAAAGAATGCAATCTTTTGTGAATGCAATCGTTAATGACTTCAATAATATAATAATATAATATCATTCAATAATCGATTCATTGACTTCACTTTGAGACTTCAGACTTCATATTATGCAATCACCATTCACTCGAATCAAAAAGATTGCAATCATCTTTTGGGAATTCATGCATTCTTACAATCGATACAAAACTATCGATTACAAATAAAATTATTTATCCTTTCCAGTTTAGAAAATAGCGTAAACAGACTTCAATCTTTAAAACAAGATGGAGGAAAAACTGTACAAAATTGATGGTCTAAATCTTGGATTTAAGCTTCCTATAAAGTATGTAGGTACTCTCTCGATGGCAAAAAAAATGTCTTCTTCATTTCTATATTAAATTGTCATAAATGAGGTGTTAATAAATATACAGGATTAATAGGGTAATCTTATGGGTGCCCCCATGACATGTATAATAGGCAGGCTAAGTATGAACTAAATCAAACACTCAAATTTGTTCTCAAGGGAGTTCTACATTCAAATTCTCTGAGCCAAATTTGAACCTATAATTTGTCTATTTGCTGAAGATTTAACATCGATATATTTACATCGATATATGACCAACAGTCCCACATCATTCTCTTATAATGCTTACTGGTTCGTTTATTGCATTTCCATTAAATTATTGTCTGCTTTATTATAGGAATTGAACAATGATCCACGCATTTGTGAGAGAACATCATATAACTATGCCATCAAATCGATATTTCTTATCATTGCCATAATGTATATTCTGCGGGTCACCATTGTTTGCCAAAATTCATTTGGCATTTCTTTGTTTCGCTTTAATCGTTAAATATTTCGTTTAATTCGCAATCCTTAATTGGATATTAACGTTTGTTTTTTTATTTATTATGTTTTTCAATCATTACGCAAATAACATTCGGCGTTTTTACATTTCGCTTTATATTTTAAATATTTTCAATCATTTCGCAAAATTCATTTGGCAATTTACTGTTTAGCTTTTTTTTGTTATGACGTTTATTAATTGGCCAAGTGTTTTATTCGCGGAATAACGTTTCGTGGTTTCATTATTTCGCAAAATTTCGTTTTATCATTTCGCTGATAGATAATTTCGCCGTTTATCGTTGATTGTACATTCATGAGCTTTGACTTTTTTTTGATTTACCGTTCTTTTTATGATCTGTCGCTAAATTCATTGTGCTTAGGTAGTTGTATTTTTGTAGTCATTTGGACTTTGCATACACCCAACCTCGCACCTACCCCAAATCCTGTAGTGTGCCGAGCAGGGGGGTTGCAGCATGCCCCCCCATACCTACCTCACTGTTTACATGCACCGTAATGCTGGGTGCTAGTACTGTATTTATGTAAGCAAGCAAAAAAACAAAAATCTCATACAAAATAGTTTTAATAATTTTCAATTTTCTCAAGAACTATAGAAGACATTAAATCATCTAGTTTTCAGGTTTTAATTAAGAATTCATAAGAGCAACGAATTTCAGAAAACAAATTTTAAGACAGTTATTTAATTGAGGCCAAAAAATTGCAAAACAATTGATTGCCAAATAAAAAAAAGCGAAATAATAATATGCCATAAAAAAAAGCGTAATTTAAAAATTGCAAATAAAAAATTGCCGAACTTCAAAAAGCCAACCAAACAAAAAACTAAATAAAAATTGCGAAATGAAAAATGCGGAAGGATGATTTGTCAAATCATTTAAAAGACAACACGTAATTTGCAAAACGTAGAATGCCAAACAACAAAATGCTAAACGAACAAAATGCGGAACGAAAAACGGCGAAATGAACCCCCGCGAAACGTTAGTTTGCAAGACAATTCTTGCGAAACATACCATACCCATATTCTGCGTATGCCGTATATTATCATTGCCATAGAAAATTCCAACATTTTTTAATTAGGCTCGAGCAAAAGGTGCTTAATGTGCCGACCCTGATTGCGAATACCCTCTAGGTGGGAATTCATTCCAACCTATATTTATTCCTAAACTGCCGATGGACTATTTCTGTTATATGTAAGCCGAAACATTAGACAAAAAGAAAGTGAAAGAAAGTCTTAACCAGACAGCACAAAAAATGTTTCAAAACTTTAAGCGAAAATTCATCCGCAAAAAATGAAAATTAAAATTAAAAAAAAAAAAAAAAAAATTCAAATTCAACCACTTGGTATGCATTCGTTTGTTGAATGCGGTTTCTAGTTTCTCCATATTTTGGTTAGAAATGGCCTTTGCAAATGGCCCGGTTTGCACTTTGGTGTATTGCAATGTTTTTATTATAATAGGTAGGTATAGGTATGCTATATACCTTGGGAGTTTTTGGAAATAACTGGGGCATACTTTAGGTTGCATTGCAAACAAAAAGGCCAACGGTGCTAGATTCATTATATCTACATACTTCTCTTTTTTTTTTTGCTGTCGAAAAGGAATACATACACAAGCTAAAGGGTAGCTTCTAGGTGTTTTTTATAAAGCTTATACTCTCTCGTCCTACTTTTGTATATATGTAGATATATATGTCTGACCAAGCGTCAGAAACAAAAAGAGAAAATTCAAAACGCAAGTAAGAAAAATAATATTATGAAATTATATTCAGGTGCAATCTCTCAGCCAACACCTCAGGGTGTGCTGTGTCTGAAATGTAATTGCATCGTTTCGAAACAGCAGAGAGGAAATAGCACTCATATAAATATACGAAATACACCAAATGTTGGTAGGTAAGGTAGGTTGGTTGGTACTATTTATTTTACCCACTGTTATTTTTTTTTTTTTGGCAGTTGAAAAAGCATACCTTGGGGCGTTGGATGTGGAGAGTTAATACTGTAGGGGCTTTAAGAACTCATTGTGTTATGGTCAGTTTAATGAGTGGAAAAGTGGCAACTAAGTTTTTTTTTTTTATATAAATAAATCTTAATGCAAATGTTTGGTTTTGTTTCGAAAAATGTCGAAATGGAAATTGAAAAAAAAAAATTAATTTCGCCTTATTTACATGCATAAATTGGTAGCAAAAACTCGTTGTAAAATTTAATGAAATGATTGACATACATATCTACTTGCCTATGGTTATAGCTTATATAGCCAGAGATATGGTTGGAGAATTGCCAATTGAATGTAATTAAATCGGGAGTAACTCAAAGTTAGTTTTAAAATAAATAAAATTTAGAAAAAAAATTAGCTCATATAAATATCTCAAATCTCATATGACCATTCACCAAGCTTTGAACAATTATAACGTCCTTACACTGAAAATTTATTTTTGTAAATTTATTGCGTCACTCATATGCACACCAGCGTTGCCGCCAACAAAAAAATTATGGTGCCACATTTTCTAAAAAACCATGTCATTTTCAAAAAAAAAAAAACAAAAACGCAAATTCTTTCTTTAAAAAAAAATTAATTCAATAATGGGGTGTAATAAAACAACAAAACTGAAAGAAATCATTAAGGCCCATGTTTCACACTCGAATAAGTGTCACTTAAGTGCCAAATATGGAAATATAATGCCGAATTTCAAAGTGAACACTTATCGGAATAAGTGACACTTAAATCTCCCATATTGGCCACTTAAGTGTCACTTAATCAGACAGTAAAACTGCGCATAAAGTGCCAAAATATTCCATATTGAACTTTTTCAAGCCACGCACCGTGTAGGGATGAAATTTGGGTGTCAAGAAACCACGATCGTGTCACTTCGGCAACGCTGGATGCACAGCCTATTGCAGACGGCAAAACTGTGGTCCAAAATGACTTTTTCCGTTGCAAAAATCATAACTTTTGAACGCAAAAAGATATCGCTACAATTTTTTTTCTTCTCAAAGGAAATTTCCAAGGCTTTAAATGTAGTTTTTTTTTAAGAAAATTGCTGTAAATCTTGGGCCGAAGTAAGATTTTCTTAGAAAAAATAATTAACAGAGGAAATAAAACTTTAAAAACGATTAAAATTTTACGGATTTTTTAAAACAAGTATGTGTTTATAGGATGTTCCAACTTAAAAAATGTTCACCACAGTGGATGCATGAAATTAACGAACCAATTTTGTGATGTTTTTGTCAAGAATTGAAAAAGAATTTTTTTTTTTGTTGTTCAACGACATATCTTATCATATTTAACTGTTTAAGTGACCAATTTGAATTTTGTGTAAAACAGTAAAGGAAAAAAGTAAACGGACCAAAATTTTAATAAATATTTTTTTTATAAAATAAAAAAGAATACACAATACTTACGTATTTTTTTAATTAACTATAGATTTTAATTTTCAGAAAAAAATCAACATTTTCAATTTTTTCTCAAAATATTAAAATCAATTTGGAATATAAATAATGAAAGCTTTGTAGGTATAAACAATTTTTGTATTTTGAACTCCAAAATGCTGAATTGATTTCATGCATTCTGTAAATTATAAAAGAAAAATTGTTTCGATAATTTGAAAAAGTGCGCACTTTTTTTCATTATTAAAACTATTTTTCTTCTATAATTTACAAAATTTTGAAATAAAGAATTTTAGATTTTTTTAATTTTGGAATACAGAATTTTAAAATATAGAATTTTGCAAACCGAAATTTGACACTTACAGAATAATTTTGTATTTATTAAACGCAGCTTATTATTACTAGCTTTAAAAGAAATTTTGTGTAAATGTTGAAAATTGAAAAAAATGTTAACTTAACTTTAACTGAATTATTAACAGTTTGGCTAAACAAATTATTATAATTATTGTTAAAAAAATTAAATAATTTAAACATTTTATTAAGAGGAGAAAATCGTTCATAATTAGTCCGATATTTTGAAATAAATAAGGGATGACCAAACCTGACAACCATATTCCAGGATGGGTCGAACGAATGTTACAAAATGCTGCTTAATAACAAAAGGATCAGAAAATTGCCTTGTTTCTCTTTTTATCCAGCCAAGAATTGAATTAGCTTATTACTTATAGAGTTAATGTGTTGTATGAACTCGAGTTTATGACCACACAGGACACCAAGAGCATTCATATCGTTTACTCGTGACAATAGAACACCATTTAACAAATAATTGACACAATTAATAGACAATTTTCTCGTAAAACTAATAGTTTTACATTTATCAATGTTAAAAATCAAACAACTATGAACACACCAATTAAAAAACGAATTGAGATCACACTGCAACTCTTCACAATCGCGGGAGTTTCTTATAGTTTCGAAGATCGTAACTACGTTCGCATAGATGAGGCATTTTGAATACTTTAGAACAGACGGTAAATCATTGATAAATAAAATAAATAAGACAGGACCTAAATGGCTACCCTATGGTATTCCAGAATTAACCTTAAACTTATTTGATTCGCAACCGTTGAAGAGTACCGAGTAAGATCTGTCAAATAAATACGATTGGGGGCACATTAAAAAATATTCGCTAAATTCCATTTTCCTTAATTTAAGCAGCAAAACTCGATGTGAGAGTTTGTCAATCTTTTTACTAAAGTCTGTGAAGATGCAATCTACTTGTATTCTATTTTTGAGTGAGTCAATACAATTTTCAACCAATTTCATTATATAGGTCACCACAGTAGAGCGGTCTTTTGTAAAACTATGTTGGTTTGGTGAAATAAATGATTTAACATAAAAACACAGCGATTCACAAATAATAGCTTCAAAAGTTTAGGAATGACCGATAATCTTGCTATAGATAAATTAAAAAAAATTATTTTCTTTGCTGTTTTTGAAGCTCTTTCTTTATTTCTATTAGAAATAAAAAAGCAAAAAAAAAATTTAAAAAAAAGAAAACATAGGATTTTGTATTTTTGTCGCCGACTGTTGGCTTTTTGGATTACAGTGCGGAATGTAAAAATCACGCGCATCGCCACGCAACGCCTTGTCTCGTTGATTTTATTCAAACTTAAATAGTTTTAATATGGTTATTCTTTTTTTTTACAGCAAACAAAGTGTAGCTGACATGGTGAGTAAAAAAACGTCATTAAGCGATTGCCTGTCATTTTACCTCAAAATAATCCAGTCGATCTTCCCGCAATTATCATATCTCTGACAGTTCTTTAGACAAATGTTATCCCTAAACGCGGGTTGTATAACTTCAAAAATTGGTCGGGTTCAACAAATAGAAATTTACATCTAGAAATTCAGATTTCTGTATTTTTCGAGATTTTAACTGGCCAGCTGTCAGATGACACTTGGCTAATCAGAAGCCTAAAAAATTAAGATATCTATATTTTCAGACGTGTTGAACGCGGGCACGGTGTGTTTGGCAAAATTATAAGACCATTGTCAGTTGACAATTAAAAAAATTGCAATGGTTTTCCGCCATATTCCAATTACATACACTACCCAAGACCCACAGGCCTCGTTTGAGTGAGTAATCAAAATGCAAACGATTTTCAATTGAACTTCATACTTTTGCATTAATTTCCATTGAAAAAAAAAAAAAAACATTTTGCAAATACCAACTCGTGCAAGGTCAAGGATATATATGTACAATGTATACTCGCACATTTCCAAAGCCTTATATTTTTCATTCTGAATATAGATAGTGAATAGAGCAGCCATTGTGCTATATAGTGTTCCATTTAAACTATCTAATTCTTATTCTTCTAAACGAATTGAATCATTTAAGTCCCCTTAAAATTTCTTTACTAATTGAATTTGTTTCAGAGAATTTAACAAAGAAAATAACTAAGATAAACTTTCGAAGGACTCTGCAAGAACAAGAAGAATAAACTTTTCTAATTTCATGTGCACTTTTCGAATTACATGGTTGAATTTAATTAAAGGCAGTCACTACTTTCTTAATGTTACTTCTAATAATTTTCGTCCGCCGTGTCGCATCGTCGGGTCGTCATTGTATTGTATAGTCCACACAATTGTGCTAACTGTTAACCCACTTCTGATGGATTTGTTCCTTCTAGCTCTCCACGAAGGGTGGTAATTATGTATATTTTCTTTATAATTTAAAGATTTTCATAGCAATTTTATTTTTTTTTTATTTTTTTTAATTTTCTTTCCTTTCCTTTTCATTTCATTTTTTATTTAATTTTGTTTTCTAATGGAAATTAAATGATGAAGCAGTTTACGCAGACAACAGTTTTATAATCGCTTACAAAAAAAAAGAAGCCCAACTTTTTCGATGTAATTAATTTTGAAATAGAAATAATGAAAGGCTTTATAAGAGTGGCATGGCGCAGTGATGATGCTCGTTTGAAAAAAAAAACACAGCACATAGATCCACACTAAAAAAAAAACAAGGACGAAAAAAATCATCAAGATAAATTTCATTATTATCCTCGTGATGAAAATGAGAGAAGAAATTGAGCAAAAAGGTTTCGTTTTTTTTTTGTAAATTTTATGAAAGAGTTGAAGCAGCATTGTTGGATCATAGGGAGATGATGAGTTTTTTCAATATTTCAATTCAATAGTTGCAATATTCTTTAATAAATTTATCTTAACAATTTAACCATCATTATATTAAAAATTTAGATACTGTCTATATCAGTCATTATGAATAATGATGTATGAACTTTACTTGGCATACAATTAATATTAAAAAATTTGTGTTCATTCTTAGATATTTTGTAGTACCCCTGTACGTAATATTAATCTATTAGTAATTGAGAAATGTTAAAAGAGCTTATACTAATGAGGAAATGCTTATCGTAAGCCAAGTTTTGTCTACAAAAATCAAACAAAAATCAAAGTTTAATTAAGAATTAACATTTCTATGATGAAGACTTTGCAAAAATTTTGTTTAAGACTTTTATTAGCCGCGTTTTATTATCTACATATCTGTATCAGGACTATTTTTTAACAACAACTTGGGGAGCAGGATCTGTATCTAGATCTATTTTAAGGAACCGAAAATAAGTTCTTGCTCTAGCGGGTAGATGGCTTTTCAGTTTTGCATATTATTTCAAATGGTAACGTAGTGCAAACTGTAGTGTAAAGAAAAGAGACAGTATCTACATGAAAAATAAACAAACATAAGAAAAAAAGAGTTGAGCATACAACACTGTTGTCATTAGGATCCGTTTTATTTTATTTTCATCGGATGATTTATATGGATCTTCGTGAATTATAAAATGCGGCTATTGTTTTAGCTCACCAAAAACGGATAGCTTCAGTGACGTTCATTCGAAAAAAGCGCAGGTGTTCACAGTATAGGTACCAAAGTCTTAATTTCTATGCGTATCCAAAGTTCTTTAAAAGACACATTTTTATTTCTCTTTAATAATCTATCAATAGTTGTGAAACAAAATAATTAATAGGCGTTTTTTATTGGTAAGTGCATCGGCAGTCAAATTGTACACAGTAAACAACAATAAATGAATTGTGTGGATAACTTAGTCAGTAAAAAGATTTAATATAGTTGAGGTACAATTTTGGAATATCTGGACAAGTTTGACAGTCAATGGGATTCAGAAAAAAATTTTTTTGATGGTTGGCAGATGTCATGAGTGGACTTGGAGTCAAAGGGCCTCCCGGGACTTTAACAAGAGGGCCACAAAATAGTAAAATGAGTAGCAGTGAAAAAGAATAAGCTCCAAAAACGACGATACAAAAATTTTATCTTTGTGTACCTAATTGAAGCCAAAAATAGTCTGCTGTGAAATTTTTATTAAGTGTTCAAATTAACAAAAGATGTAACTAGATTTTTGAAAAGATTTTCAAATTTTATAACTGATGTTTTCTACTTCTACCGAGACTTCGAAAATACTCACAAACTTTTCTATACTAATTCTGCCGCCTTGAAATTTTGTGTGAAAGTTTTCCTTTAAATGAAATGAAAGTACTCTAAAAACTTAAAGAATATAAGATTTACTAAGAGTAATTTGCGGCCCTCATTATTTCGTAATTTTAATAAGAAGAAATAAATAATTGAAAAACAAATTCAAACCTGATGATGGGCCAGTGATTCCGTTGTAACACTAATATACAAAACAAAGTTGTGATATAGTTAATAAATTTATTTATTTACAAAGAAATTACATGAAGGTTTTTTACTAATAGTTTTACTTCAAATAAAATCATTAATATTATCCCATTGTATTGTAAATTTATTCTTCATATATTCATTTTCAGTAGTAAGATATAAAGTATCATATCTCTGTATAAGCTGTACTAAAATCACAATTTGATTATATATTTAATTAATATCTATCTATCTATCTGTTTATTTACAAAATTAAAAGTTTTATTTATTTTATTACATATAGAAATTTCTTCATTTTGGCTTCAATAAAAACGTAGCATTAGATTCCTTTTGGGCCACAAAAGTTGTATATTTACTGTAAGGCCCTTAGAAATCCAATTTTATAAGAAAGTTTTCTTTTAAGCGCATAGAAAGTACTGCAGGGACTTTCATACACTTTATATTCTCTGCCCCTGGCAGACGTTCAATATTTAAGGATACGTTCGTTGATAATTTTCAATGTTATGCTTTGTTTTCATAAGATCGATTTCATTAGATCGATCGTACTAATATTAGCTGACATACAAATTTTAACCCAAATCGTAGGAGTCGTTTTTGAGAAAAATGAGATATTCGTCAACGGATTTTAGACAATTGTATGGAAAGTACCCTTATTTTTGTTTATAAGAATAATCTTAATTTAGTATCTGCTAGATAATGTTAAAAAACTGTTTGGTATCATATTTAATAAAAATCGAAAAAAAAAAATGAAAATTTTTTTATACAATTCTTTAAAATTATTTGAACCATTCTCCATAAAAGAATTGATCAAAATTAGTTGAACTGTTTTTTAGAAAATCTAAAATCAAAAAAATGGTTCCATGGGAGGTACCATTTTCAACCATTTTTCGTAGAATTTTTGTTTATAAAATGGTAGATTTTTGTTAAAAAATAATCGTTTTTTTTTTAAAGTTGTGGACAAATAAGATTTACCGTTATTTTTAGTACTTAAAAAGAATGACAAAAAAAAACGTGTCTGAAGAATGCCCAGAAAATGCTTTGTATAACAGAAAATTGATTCACCCGTTTAGGCTGCAGCCAAAAGGACTGACAGTTTGATCAAAATCTTGAGTTCAATTTTGTTTGCGAATCCATAAGTTGTCATATAGTACCTATATACATATTATATCGCAAGTATTAAAAAATGAATCGTTGTATGATAGCTAACTTAATTTTACAGACCCCATACCTTGCAAGAAACAAACTAATGTCATATGAAGATCTGATCGCAACAAAAAAAGTAAATTTGTAGGGACGATCGACGCACGCTTCGAATTCAAGAGGGCTGTGGACATCAAAATAATATTTTTAGTATCTAGATATCTTTATTTTATGTATAAATGTATGTGTATATAAAATATATACATACTCAAAACTATGAGATTTATACAATAAGAAAATCTTCCATAAAAAGGGGAAAAATTCATTCAATTAAAATGTTGGTACACTCGGGCGTATACATATTTTTTTTTATAGAAATAATTTTACTAACATTTTTGTTTGCAAACATTTAGTTGGGTTATGTTGACTAAAATATTATTGTTTAAGGAATTAGGAAACCTCGCAGTTGCTCAATTTAGATTTTCCCTTTTCGATAGAAAAGTGAAATATGCACATTGAAATACTTCATTGACCATGCATTTTGGACAAGATATGATTTTTTTTTTAATGTTTTAGAATATGGTCAATGGGAGTAGGTATACAAACCGATTTTCGAAATTAAAAGCCCTCATTAAACTGGCTTCTAAAGCAGCCCATAGACACTACACTTGTGTCTGCACCGGTGTCGGTGTACGGAAATGTGTGCTCTGTGTGGGATGGTACGCACACCGATTTCGGTGTCAGACAAGGTGCGAATAAAATCAAGAGTTTTTGATGTTTAGTGTCGGTGTCTCGATCGGTGTGGCGTGTGTGGCGTGTGTGGGGGAATGCCTTACCGGTGTCAGTACATCGGTGCAGACACAAGTGTAGTGTCTATGGGCTCCTTAAGAATAAAATTGTTAATTCACGTGGTTGTGAGAGTTTTTGGAATATTTCACGCGGTTGTGAGAGTTTTTGGAATATTTGTTTCATTATAATCTTCAGTGTAGTAATTTAATATTGTTATACATACTTAACCTTACATCGTTGTAATACTGATTTTATAAAAACACATGGCATGCGAAAATTGTGCTTAATTAATAATGCGTTATGTGATTTATTCTAAATGTCCTTAAGACTGTTTAGATTTTTTTATTCACTTTCTTTGTCCAAAATACTTAATAATTGCCTATATACCTACCTAATATCTATAAAGTGTTCAAAACAACACAATAATAAAACTTCTGAACATTAATTGATTAGGACATAACCACATCAATAGATATCAAAATTATTTTTCGCCATCCTTTCTCCATAACAAATTGTTCATTTCCATTCACCTTTGATAAATATTCTAAAAATTTTGTATAAAAGGGATAACGGATATTGATCTTTTGCTTGGATTCAAGACTATTAGGCATAAGTATACCTTGCCTATGTATATATTTTGTAGAGTTGATGTAGACAAAAGATATGGATATAAATTCAACAGTAAAAATGATAAAGAAGTTAAATAAACACCCATTAGAGTATAGACCATGAATTAAATAAAACGCACAGAAGAAGTGTATGATACCGTTAATCATCTTGAAACGAAAATACGTCTAAATAATGAATGTCTATTAATCTAAATTTGTTCAAACATAAATCAGCAGCAGGAACGTCTCACGATTTCTGATAAAATATAGTTCGCAGTTCACACAAATAATTATATTCATAGTCTGGCCATATAATTCCCATTTCACTTACAAAATATACCTAACCATACACCCAACCCACCCAAGTCACATCATAAAACGTTTTCATAGTATAACAGTTATAACCACAACCAACGTGATTAATAAACGTTCCAACGAGTATCTATCTATAAAATCTACATATATATACAATATACACTTGTCTTTGATTGCAAAAGCCTTGCTAATCGTTTGCTGCCTTTATTATAGAAACAAAAAAAAGGGACTTATATTCTGTTTATAGGTATACCGTCTACATTTTATATATTCATACAAAGTTCGTGCCTCCTATTCCTTTATAACTGTCATAGATTACCTACCGTTAAAATGGATTCTGTCGGCATTTGGATATAATCCCATCATCTGTTCCGGTAGCAGGCAGTTGAGCAGAGTTGAGCGAAAAATAGAAAACAATAATAATGCCAGGCTAGGAATGTAGAATGATGTCATAACATAACATTTCATTTGGCGAATTCATTCAAACAAATCGCTGAAATTTGTTGGGCTATACCTATATCCTTTTTAAAGGATAAAAATATATTGGAGAGTGAACAAAGGAGGCAAGGTTAACGCGGAACAAACCCAAACGTCCGACAACCACCAAAGTCGATATAGAAATAACCACATTTAGGACGTTTACTGCAGTCCCATCCGCTCAAAAGGCACAACCATTCTTTACCTATATGAAGGTCCAAATAGATTTAGCCCAGCCACAATGGCATCGACAACCAATTTTCCAACCTGCTCTTTCTCCGCTCCACGCCGGTCGTCGCCGTCGTGTCGTCATCACCCCTGAGCCGCTTATAGAACCAGGTGAATCGATGAATCCTGGTTGAGGCCAATTTGAAAAACGTGACTGGAAATGATGGGCCATTTGGCTAATGTGGGTGACAAAGCACGTACCATGATGCGTACATCCGTTCGACTTGGCCTTTTTCGTATATACATATATATACATCTACCATTTACCCTCCTACAAAAAGGCACTCACTTCTTTTCATCCAATTGATGGCTGCTGCTCCGGGGACTTCTTAGACCTCTTAATTGACAATGATAGTAGTGTTCGAAATCAATTCTTGTTCGAAACAAAAGCAGACGGAGCTGTTCCGGCCTGGACTGGGTCTAGATTCTTGGTTACGAAGTGATGGAATTAGATGGTTGGATGATGTTCGTTTAACATTGAACCTTTTTTACAACTATAGAGATTTAGGATCAGGATGTGTGTTGGTGTTGTTTGGGTTTGGGTTGGTAGTTATAAGAGTTTAAGAGTTTTTTTAACATCCAAAGAAATAAAGATAAAAAAAAAACAGGTGAGAAAACTTGGCAATTTAAGTGATTTACAAGGAAAAGTTGAGAAGAGAGGAAAGTTTTAAAGGTTTGATTGTATATATGGACTTATCGCACTCTGTTTTGTTTTATTTAATGACACACCTTTAAAAGAAAGGTAAACAATATATGTAACGAAGTTAATGGTGTTAAGGGAAACTTATTGTTCAAAGGGTTCGTGGCAATTGTTGGATGATGCGGTGGTTTTGATTGATGGGGATAGTTTTGTTTAAGTTTAGGTCGTTGTTTTGATTTTGCATTTTTTTTTATCTTATGCTTATAATTAATAGTTTATAAGTGAAAAAAAAAACATTAAGGGAAAAATCAAAATATTTTTTTGTTTTAAGTAATCATGGTAAAAATGACTTAATGGTCGCCAGTCAGCTCGTTTTTTGTTCTGAAAATGGATTTAGTGATAGAAATCGCAATACGTAATTCTCAAGCCTCCTTGACTTTCTGATTATGAATATGAGTGAGGTTGTCACAGTCAAACCTTCGACAGACACCACCATCAATGTGCCTTAATGTTTTCAAGCGAAAGGTATACTGATGATTTCTTTTAATTCACACCGGTCTGTGCCATTTAAAAATATCAAAACTTTTACCAATTTGGTTGTTAAATATATCATTATCAATTCATAGTTGACCTCCTAAATTTTAGGAGCTTCAAGGAAAATATAATTTTGCTTGATCACAGCTTAATAAAAACAAAGTGTGTAACTAAAAATTAGCACAAAGTACCGGTAGTTAATAAACAATTTGACCAAAAGTCATTATATTAGCACTGTAAATTCCTTCTTATATAAGAACGTTTTTTAAGATTTTCGGATCGTTCACTATCGGAAAATTTGATTTCGGAATAAAACTTTTTGACACAAAAGCTTTTTCAGAAGCTTTTTTCAAAAATGTTTGTTTTGGTTTAAAAAAAAAAAATTTAATACGAGAAACAGATTGCCACAGCAACTTTGAACACCTTTTAGAATCCGTGGTTTTAAATGGCTTTGAATATTGACATTGAATTTAGGGCAATTTCTAACGTTGATGTCGATGTTTTTCTGTGCCAATCTGTTTCTCGCATAAGACTTTTTTTTGAGAATTTTATATTACAGTAACGGGTGTTGAAAACTTTGTTTTGCAAACATTATGTATAGATGTTATTGAATGTCTAAGGTGGTGAACCAAAGTTTATATTAAAAAAGTTCATAAAAAATATAATTGGTTAAAATTTTAACATGGCATTTTTTAAATTTTTTAAATTTTTCAGCATAAATTAAAATAAACTGAAGTATATTTAGATGGTGAGTATAGCATTAACCCTATGTACACATATTGCGTTAAATTTAAGTTTCCATACAAAATTCTCTCAAAAATTTAGCAAAGCTTAAATTAAACAAAGCATTTTAGCCCAGAGGTACGCAGCTCCAGCTTAAATCAAACGATTGTTTCTTACTGTACCATACACATGGCCTGAACACCCATATGTGCAAGATGTGCAAATGCACAGGGCGTAAAATTCTGGGAGCGCATTACCAGGAGTAAGAAAATGTAATTGGCGTTAGGCAATAACGCCCAAAGCGATTTGGAAATATCGCCCAAACAAATTTTGAACAATTGTTGTTGTTTTTTTTTTTTGATCAATTTGGGCGTTATTTACAATTTGTTTTAAATTTTTTAAAAGGAAAGAACGCCGAAAATAAAAATTTTAAAAGTCAAATGGGAAATAACGCCCAGAATCCAAAATCCAGAAAAACCTCACTGTTTATGCGCCGCGATTTTTTTTTAAGATTATCTTATCTTTGAAATTTCACTTCGGAAATATCGCCCAAAATTTAGGGGAGAACACCCAAATTAAAAAAAATGTTTGGAAATATCTGCCAAAATTAAAGAAATAGCTCCAAAATTTTTCAAAAACAATTTACATTGAAAATATTTGACGGTATTTCCAACTTAAGATTTGGAAAAATATAAATTTCGGCGATATTTCCATTTTTTTTTGGGCGATAAAAAAAATTTGGGCGATATTTCCAAATCGATTTGGGAGTTATTTTCTTGGGCTCTATTGCCTAACACCAATGTAATCAGATCTTGCGCAAAAAAAATATGTACTACCATTTGCCATGTGTATGTATGTGTGCAAATATAAAAAGTGGCGCTTACTACAAATCTTGCACAGGGCGTAAATTTGGCTGGGGCCGGCCCTGCATACATAACTTATCTGTCAAAATATAGCGCACGCAATAATTATTCGGTACTTTATATCTCAAGCTTAAGTTTAACAGTTCTGTAGTTCGTGAATTTTGTCTGAATTGAAAATGAACCGAAATAGAGGAATATTTGGGAACAAACGGTTTATCTCAGTCAAAGAATAGAATCCATTTTATTTTATTCACTTGAAATTTGAAATTCTTTCAAATGGTGGAATATAATTTGTTATCAGCAAAACATACATCCAGTCGTTTTCGTTTTTTTTAAATATACATACCTATGTATAAAGTTTAAAAACAAATAAGCTTTTTTAAAAAATCAAAAAAAAAAAAAATAATAAACATTTTGGTATAGCAAGTTTAATGAAAATCAGTGTATCCGCTTAAGTTGTAGCCAAACGGACAGAAACGCAGCCGTACAGAATTGCAAGACCCACTTTTTTCGGCTTCGCTACTATCGTAATGTCATGTTTAATCAAAATCTCGAGTTAGGTTTTTTTTATGAATCCATAACGATCGTCATTATGTGTATTTAGATAATAATAATATGTAGATACCTAAGGGCTACGTTATGTACATATGAATGAATCGTAACTAAAAATCTCATACATGAATTATTCATCCTTAAAAAAAAAAGAAATAATTTTGCAAATGCACTAACGAATTAAAATAAATAACAAAATATATTATGTTATTCATTTTAACTTGTATATGCAATTTGTACCAATTCTGAATTCACAAGAAGTTCAAATCAATGCATCACATTATCCACATACAACTACATATCTTGACAGTCCCTTAATATTTGAAAATTGAAACATATTTCTATACCTAAGATTGCGTCAAACAATCCCAAATTAACCCTAAATATCATCAACATGTCAAATATTAATTTATGTACATAATCTCATGGCCAATAATCTGATTTGCTTGAAACCTTACAAATAGTTGTATATAAATATATAGGTATGTGTACAATACAAGAGAGGACAATACCCTATACGCATTTATACCTACAATGTACCTACGACAACTTTACTTATCCAAATCCCAATTCGGTCGGAGGGAAAATTAATTGAATTGATTATATGAATACGATTGCTATCGCTAAGCAATGACCAGTGTCCAATTCAGTCCATCTATCTATTCATCCAATCCATCCATCTATCCATCCATGTTGTGGCAGGGCAGTATGTGTGTGTATGTGTGTCCCTTCCTTCCGTCCGTTTCAGTGTGGTCCTGTTTAACTAAATCAATTAAATAACAACGCCCCAAGCAATTCATTTTCTCAGTTGCCTTGCTATATTCCTGAGATACATTTCTGCCCTGTAATTCCTTAGGGCACTCGTATTATCAGCAATAATGAAAAATTAATTAATTATATTCATAAGATTGCATGAGAACATGCCAACTGAACGTCACACGTCACAAATGGACATTTCTACCGGTCATTTCTTAAGCTGGCTCATATCAGTGTTGTATGACAGCTATCCCAGGCCATTCTCAACTAACCAGAGACCTGCAGACCAACTATAGGTAAGGTAGGTATAATAATATGACTCTTGAAACTTTACGAGTAGACTGCATCTGATATGCTGAACTTCATTTGACTATGCGATTAAACAAATTAAGAAGTCGTTAGTCAAAGTCCACACTAACTGCAACACCTGTGTAAGTGATAGGCACTGGCCCCCTAGGAGAAGAGGGAATAGTTTAAAAAGGCGCATGATCTAAATAAATATAGATTGAAATACAAGAACTTAAATTATTAGGTATTGGTGAAGTTTTTGTCTTTTATAGGTGAGCAATTATTTTATCCAAAAATTTTGTGAAAATATTTCCCATCATGTTCCTAATTTAAAGATTCCAAGCACCGAAAAGAATGCCTTTTTATTTATCCTCTGGGGTGGGAAATGGTAAAACTAAGAACTTTTTGAAGTAATTGTAAACTGTAGAGTTTTTCCACTGCTTCCCGAATTTTGGAAGTCTTTCCAGATTACTTCAGAAAATATCTTAAATAAATTTGATGGCATGACATCTCTTGTAGAACCGGGCCTCTCGTGACTTACAACCCTTATAGTCATATTTCAGCGAGCGTTGTTATTGGCAGGAATGGAGGGGACCTACAATTTTTTGCCGAATCCAAACGGCAAAGATGAGAGAAATTTTTTCATGAAAAGAGATACTCTTGGATGATTGGAAGCCGTTAAAAACATTTCTGTGTTTTTTAGGTGCCATAGGCTGGGAATAGTTCCCTAGACTTCTGACGTAACATTTCTATGCACTAACTATTACGCAACGGGCTATTACCCACAATGGATATAGTCCAAAGCAAATTTTTGATTATTAGAACTCCATTTTCAAAAATCAAAGGTTAATAATGAAAGAGAATTTTTGAACACACCACAATTATATTCTCAAGAACTGGAATTACGAACGATAGACGAGACGGTAGTGACGGGTTACGTGAAGTAAATCATGGACGATCTCGTCGACGATAATCGTTTTGACGATTATCGTTTAGAAAATTACGGAATGACCCCCCTGATCTTTTTCCATTGTATAATGTCGTTAATTAAAATGATAAATTCGTGGAAGAACATTTGCTGATTAATTTGCGTGGCCTAATTCTCTCTCCGACCCAACCAGGCCCTTGCCTACCCTAATGGCCAGTTTCACAGCGCACACTTAATAAAATAAGTGATACTTAATTTTCCAATATTAGCGCTTTAGGCGCAGTTTTAGGGCCAGTTTCACAGTGCGCACTTAACAAAATGGGTTGGCTACGTTTTCCCGCGTACATTTTTCCCGCAAAACATTTTCCCGCAAAACGTTTTCCCGCAGAACTATATCCCGAATCACAGTTTCGCGTGTAACGTTTGCCCGCCGATTCCTACTTTTTTTTAATACAAATCGACAGCGCATGAACAAAATTCATTTCAATAGTAGTTTTCTTGTACAAAAGTCTTTTCTTGTGTTAAGGTGAGCTATGTATGGGGGGGCATGCTGCCCCCCTGCAACCCCCCTGCTTGGCACACTATAGGATTTGGGGTAGGTGCGAGGTTGAGTGTATGAAAAGTTTTTTTTTATCATTTGGTAGTTTTTTTTATGAAAATAAAAAAAAAAAAAAAAAAAACGCTTAAATGAAAAAAAAATAATAGATATTTTACCAAACATAAAATATTTATTGCATAAATAGTATTGCAAAATAGTATTGTCAAAAAGTACTAATTAGTATTGCCTATCCCGCCGCCAATCCCGTGGAAAATTTCATAGGCAATCGTTCCGCGGGATATCGTGCTGCGAGATTGTAGCAAAAAAACTACCTTTCAAATCGGCGGGCAAATGTTACACGGGAAAACGATCGCTGGAAAACGTAGTGATCCAAACAAAATAAGTGGCACTTAATTTTCCCATTTTGGCTCTTTAGCCGCAGTTTTACTACCTGAGTAAATGGAACTTAAGTGGCCAATATGGGAGACTTAAGTGTCACTGACTTAAGTTTACACTGTGAAATTTGGCATTAGTTTTCCATATTTGGCACTTAAGTGACACTTACTTCGATTGTGAAACTTGGACTAAGCGTTTCTATGTCTGAAAACTATTATTTTTGCTTGGAGGTATTTAGGTGAGTTAAGCCCCTACCCTAAATACGACCCTGTGTGTTGTGTGTATTGAACGTCAGTCTCAGTGTTCATTTTCTGTATGAAGTATTTTAAAGTATTTTAAATGACTTACTGGCTCTTTTATATAAAAGAAAACAAAGAAATTCCAATGTATTGTCAATTGTATAGAGAGTGTCTTTTAAACCATATACACTACATTGCTGTATAAGTCACTTAACATTGTTAACTGCTAACTAAAAGATGGAGTCCTTTCAACTTTCTTGAACAAAAGGAAGACACTTAGTGTCCGATACTCACACTCAACACAGGCAACACAACAATTCATTTAACGACATTCAATTAACAACAAACGATGAGAAATTGATTAAAACAGATAGGATAGAACGACGAGCAAGAACACAAGCAAAAAAAAAAAGATGTCCTCCACAATGACAGGACAAATTACTTTCCGACAATCTTTCACCGAGCAGATAAGTATACACAGTACCTCTACCTACTACATACCTCTCTTACAACAACCTAACGAAACAATTTGCGCTATGTTTTTGTTCGTGTGCAACCCGAGAAAACAAATGAAATCCCTAAGTACTTTTTGTACACAATTAACGAACCTCACTACCGCACACGGTTTAGAAATGACTAAACCCCCTCTATAACCCCCCCCCCCCCTCCTTCTGATCTATACCGAAGGAGCTTATTTTATTTTTTTTTTTATATAATCATTTGTTTCGAGAAGGTTGTTCCTCAAAAGGATAAAAAGCCATTAATATTATTATCGCCCGAGATTGGCATGACATTTTTCTTTCGGCAGCTGGCAATCAGCAGAAGGAGTTTTTAACTACGTCATTAGGAAATAGGGATAAGGAGTCTAGATTAAGTTTAACCAGAAAGTAGTTTAATCAATTCAAGACAGTAATTAAGGTGTAGAAAATGAGAAAGAGATGATTGGTATTATCTTGATAAAGTTGGAATAATCTTATATGTATATAAGAAAAGTATAATTTTTAGAAGACAGATGAATTCATTGAATTTTAAGAGAATTTTTAAAAAAGTGGTTTATCGCACATTGAAATTTTAAGCACAAATAACAAAAATCTGGAGTGGCTTAGAAGGCTTTTGGAGTTTTGTATGTTTAGATAAATTATATATAGTCTTTCATTAAGCGCTTCCTTACTTTGAATTTAAATTAAAAAAATTGTGTGAGATAAAAAAATCGAAATTTTTTATTCGTTTTAAAGACCTATCGATGTCATTATTTATATATCGTTTAAACATCCGCCGCGGCTTCTCTGGGTGGCGCGCATTCAGAATGTCCAATTTTCCATGACTTTGGTGCATAAATCAGGCTTTGAGGGTCACTGCGGTATGTGGTTTATATGGCATAGATCTGCAACTTCCGAAAACCACAAAAGAAAATGTCTAACGGGGTCAAATCGCACGATATCGGTGGCCGGTTCACATCACCTCCACGGGAGATGACCATGCCCACGAATCGATCATGCAGAATTTCCAATGTGGCGTGAGCTGTAGCGCTATCCTGTTGAAATCACATGTCGTTAGTGTCCATATCATCCAATTTAGGCCAAACAAAAATTGGTAATTATCAACCTATAGCACTCGCCGTTGACGGTGATGGCCTGGCCAACGTCGTTCTCAAAGAAATATGGACCGATTACGCCGCGCCGCCAGACCCAAATCCAAACCAAACAGTAATTTTTTCTGGATGCCATTTTTTTTTTCTCATTTAAAACTTTCCTGAAGAGTTATAGAAGCTTCCAAACATAATTGCAGTATAACCCAGCTCTATATTTTTATTTTTATTAAATAATAAAATATTAAAAAAGCTTCCATTATCTGTTGTGATTTCTATTTAATTATATAATAGGTACGAAATATAAAGCAAGCACTCTTCGTCAAACTTAAAAAAAAGTGTTTTTTTTTTGCATATTACCTTCATTTTCATTAGAAGGCATATTCTGGGATAAAACTTTTCCACTTTAGTCTTGCCATCGTGTGAGTAATTAGAGAATCTTTAATATATATTTTCTTGCCATCTGCCAAGTTTCTATGTATGTATATATACGAGTACAGTCAACCAAGAGGTTCTCGTGTAGTGTATGCTGTATCTTTCTTGCATTTTGTACCATTAAAATAACTAACCTACATGACGAGCTCCTTGCCACATATACACACAAACACATATAGAAGCGAGGAGCACCAAACAAGAAATTTAATGCTCTATCCAAGATAAATCCCGAGCTCGCACCACCACGCAAATATGCATTACCTAAATTATTACCTGCAATATGTTACCACGACATTCTGTGGTTCTTAAGCCTCGAGTATACCTACCTATATCTTTAGTGGTTGGCTGCAAGGTGAAACCTCTTCGCCATAAAATCAGCCCGTAAATGTCAGAAAAACAATACCCAAATACGACATACTGTGCCATCTAGTTCTATGTTTGTATGTACAACCTTTCCTTTATCATAGTCTTCCCATTATGAGTCATCTTGAAGCTTAATTGGTTTTGCCGCTTTGTCAAACTACCCGAAAAGTAGAGTCTTTAGTTTCTTCGCTTTATATAGCTACAGAGATATATTTATTCATCTTTGTATTTTTCATGTGTGCAAGCTTAAAATCGCTCAACCAAAGTAATTCTAATCTAACTTTAAGGAGAAATTGACTCAGCGAGTATAGGTGTATATAAGCATCAGAACAGGAGACGCATCAAGGCATCAAGAGATTTTCCATGAAATATAATATTATCAAAGACCGGGTATGAAATTTCTAGGTTATTAGTTGCTAAAATAGTTTAAAATTAATTATGTGTGACACAACAATTGGTGTTTTTGAGGCTTCCTTTACCTTCTGCTGTTTCTTTGAAGATCTGCTCAAATATATAAGAACGCATTTACAAAGCTTTTCCTATGCCGAAAGTAATAATGACGACTTTTGTGTGCATTGGCATAATGGAATTACTTACAGAAACCCCTCAAGGTTTTTGTGAATGGCTCCCTTCTCATAAAGCGCAGCCTTTTTCATTATATTATTATTTTGTTTCTGTGAATTTAGCTATGTAGATATGTGATGGTAGTTTTAATCAATTGTGGAAAATTTTCTCTGAACACTAAAGACTGAAGAGTTTTGTTTTATTTTTTAATTGGAAAAGTAAGAAGTTATTGTATTAAACATTAATAGATTTTTTTATTAACTTTTCAGTTGTATAAAATTTATTTCAATCAGACTTATAGTCCATTGATTTTGTCGTCAGGGAAACCTTACATAGACTTATATAGACCCCCCATGAACATTTAAACCAAATATTTTTATATTAATATTTATTTATTAATTATTTATTTCTCTTCGGCCTAAATTTTATCTACATTTGACCTACTTAATTCCAGAAAGCCCCCCTTTTTTTCGTAAATTTCCACTAAAATTTTTTAAAGTATATTGAATAGGAATACCTACCTCCAAAACTTCAAATGCATCTTAGCGGAAAAAGGAGTTTACCTTCTTACATTAGATTAGATTGCGTAACAGTTTTATGAGGGAAACTTAGTTCAAGAGCTTAAGGTATTTTAAATTTTGAAGACTTAGGCTGAACACATACTGGAGCTGCGAGCAGAGCGGAGATGCGAGAAGTGAGCAGAGCTTCGATGAAAGAGGGAGTTGATCAAAGAATAGATATCACATACTGAAGCGTTGATAGTCGATTATGAGATTTAAGACTGAAATGATGTATTCCTATTTTTTTAAAGTTCTTCGCTCAAAAATGGGTACTTATTGAAAAAAAAAAAACAGAATATGCAGTGTCCACTGTCCTGGCCTTGAATAAAAGTAGGCACGAACATGGAAAATTTCGCCATATACAAGGAGAACTTCGACTGGATCCGGGAAGATTTTATGCATATAATCGAATGACCGTTTAAAATGGAAGATATAGTTCATCCACAGTACACAAATCTAAGGTAATATATTGCGCAGGTTGTCAAAGCTGAAAATGTCAAAAAATTAAAAATGACTGTTCGAGTGCCTACCGAAACAACAATATATTGAAATTAGTCAATGAAATGGGCGCTGGATCCACCATTTTACCACCATAATAACTTGATTTTGACAGATGTGCAGAACTGAACAAAAATGATGACTCTAATGATATTACCTTTAATAGTCTATGGTAGTACCTACATCTATTTCTTTGAATAATTAGGGACGTCCAAACTACACATTTCCAATCATGGAACTCCATCGGGACAAAATCTTTGCCAAAAGGTCTACTATAAGAGAAATTAAAATATAAGCTCTTGAAAACTATGCATATTTCAACCAAACCTATGAAATTTAATTATTTTTAATTATTTTTTATCATAATTTAAATTAATTTCCGTTAAAATATCGCTTTAATTCTTCTGTATATTCAATTTCTTCATGAAACTTTACTTCGATAAGAGCGAAGAAAACAAATTTGTTTGAACGCGCGGCTCTGCTCGTTTATAGCAGCGCTGCTGCCTCGTTGCTAGACTCCTCAGTATGAGAGCTTTCATAAGAAAACATTTGTTTGTTTTCGACGCTCTGCTCACCTCTCGCATCTCCGCTCTGCTCGCAGCTCCAGTATGTGTTCAGCCTTATACCATTTAGGTACATCTCCAAAGCAACATATTAAAATACTATTCAATTACAAGGACAAAAAGACGTTAGTACCGCCATTTTTAATTTTCGTTGTGCTGCGATGTGCCCAACTTATGCTGCCATGTGCCGTAAAAAAATCCTAACAAGCATATGGTTTTTAGAGACTCGCGATATTTTCGTGTGAAGATTGTGACGCCATATTCGATTTTGAAAAAAAAAATGTACTGTATTATGCTCAACTTGTGCTGCTATGTGCCTTAAATATTTTTGAAAATTTCGCAAATTTTCAAAACTTGAGGATGGATTTTTTTCTAAAGTTAAGTTTTTCTTAAAACTTAAACTTGCTTAAAAAATTTATAGAATCGAAGATATACAAAAATCGCTTATTTGCAACTTTTGGGACCGAACGCAAACGTTGCGAAGGAACTTAGCGTGAATTTAGCATCATCATTTTCGATTTAAAAAATAAGTTGTACTGTGTTATGCTTGCAACTTGTACCGTAAATATATTTTTAAATTCGCAAATTTGGAAATTTTAGGGATGAATTTTTTTTTGCTTAATTACGATTTTCAAAAACGTCAAAGTTGTGCTGCATTTTCCTCAAAAAATGATTCGCATATTTATAGCTTATAGAGCCACGAAAAAATTTTGAGAAGCGTTAAGTCAGCGCCGCTATTTTCGATTTTCCAAAAAAAAGTTGTGCTGTATTGTGCTCAACTTATATATGTATCTACTGCCATTATGCCGTGAATAATTTTTTAAATTCGTAAATTTGCAAATTTTTTTCAAAATTACGATCTTTTAAAAAGTTATACTTGCGCTGTTTTAAGCTCGCTTGTTTGTTTTTTTTTTATCGAAAATGGCGGTGCTAACTTCAGGAACATAAATAATGTAGCACAAAACCCACGCAAGTTTTATTTATCTTCAAGTTTTCTATTTGTAGCTCGGCCCCCCATGACCAAATCCTGGATCCACCACTGACTGGCTTGGCAGCCAGTGTATTACTACACTAAAACCTCTTATAATTTTTTTTTTTTAATTTATTTCTTGCTCATAAGAATAAATTCTGAAGACGTTGTTCAAATCATTTGAGCTGTTTCCGAGAAACTAAGAAATAAGACAGTGGGTTGATTTTTCTAAATACAATTTAATTTAATTTATTTTCATGTGAAAAAACTATCAAAAAATATTTTCAATTTTTACTTGGATTCGTAAAAAAATCGAACTTGAGATTTTGATCAAACTTGACATTACGATGGTAGTGAATTCGAAAAAGTGGTTCTTGGAATTCTTTGTCTGTTTGTCAATCTGTCTTTCGACTGCAGCCTTAACGGGTAGGTCGATTTTTTTTAAACTTGTTACATAGCCTTTTATTTTTATTTTTTAGGACCAAACAGAACAGTAAAGTTCGTGCCTTCAACTTATAAAAACAAAATTCATAAATTTTTTTTACCAAACGACTGTGAAAAATAAATTCCGAAAAATAGAACCATTTATATTTGATTTTTTTGATTTTCTCAATAGTTTTGAAAGTATTGTACCTATACCAAAAGTTTGAGAATTTTTTTTTTGAGAACTTAAAAATTCGACAACGATTGATTTTTCTTAAACTTGGCACCCATCAGTTTTTTAACATTATCTAGCAGATTTTAAATCATAATTTTATTCTTGTAACCAAAAATTACGGTAGGTACCTCCCAAAACAAGTGTTTATTAACAGTATCTCTCATAGAATAATTTTTTTTTGGTTTTCGACTATCTCATTACCTGTTGAACCGATTTTAATGGAATTTTTTATACAAGTTTGAATAAATATACAAATTTTCAAAAAACAAATTTTGAGTTAAATAAAATCTAAAATATATGTTTTGAAAATTCCATATATTTAAAAAATGGGAAGATTATTTTGTTTTTTAATAAATGCTTAAAAATTGCGTTCCAATTTGTTTTCTTAAAAATTTTTACCAAAATTTATTTATGAATAAAAAAATAATTTTTTTTAAAAAACCCCTCAACGATTTTCAAAATTTTGTTCTCATAAATAAATAACTTTTTCTTTGAAATTAATAGCTTATCACTATAGTAAGAAACTATGTCTTAAAGCGTATAAGCAGTCAAATAATAAACAAATACAAATAAATTGGGATGTTTAGGAAATCAGATGGTGTACATCGGGATGCTATCAAAAAAATTTCAAATATTGTTTAAAATATTATTTAACAACAAAAATTTAAAATTTTTTGTTTTTATTTTTATGAATTTTATTAAAACTCAATTTTCACAACTTTATATTTTATTTTTAAAACTTGCGATGCGTTTCGGAGTGTTTATTCCATCCTCGGGCGAAATACTTTGTTTGGTGTTGATTTGGCTGTCAAATTGTTTGCTCACTTTATTTCGTGCATTTTATTAATTAAAATAATTCAAATGGCTATAGATGGGTGCAAACTGCGCAATAAATCTTCCAATATGCTTCGAAGATATACATATATACATATATGTATATGAAAGAAGATGGAATGGGTATTTAATTAGGGTCCATGTAGATTGTAGGTGTTGTAAAATTTTGTTACAAAATAAGCTGTGATCAGTCAATTGATCGTCGTTTTGATGATAGTTTTCTCTATCGCATCTAAAAAACAATATGGCAACTTTTCCATACTTCCATAATTATTAAATAAGATTTTTCGTAATACGCACAGTTCTACAAAAACAGAAGGCTCACAGATTGACCAATGAGATTCCTTATAGTCGAAAAGTATTGTACCCAAAATTAGAAACTTCTTTTTGGATTTTAATTAGCCAATTCAGTGAAAACCTTTACCTTCTTTTATGTTAAGTTTGATTCTTATCAACTCCACAAGGTCTTATCTTTTTGAAATCATCATCTATTATAGCCAGCCAAGCCAGTCAACATACAAAGTCCCACATGAATTTATCAGCTTAATTGCCCGCAATGGAATTTTAATTTGAATTCCATTCTCCACCGCATTATACCTAAGTATATACAACGACTTCTTTGCCATATTATTTGCCTTCCAAATGACAAACGAAAATCCGAAAAATCCTTTTCTTTGGCAAACAGTTAATTCCTTCGTGAGTTGCAGCAAACTATTTTCAAATTAAACTCATTTATCCTCACACCCTGCACTTGTGTTTGTTTTTGGTTCTATAGCTATATCCGCATCCACCCACTTAGAAGTAGAGTTTTACTCTTTTTCTATAACTTCATCTTCAATAGAAGTCTTCGTAGAAAAACACACCATTTTATATATAAATTGTACAGTTAGGAGTGAAGAGGTATCTATATATGTAGAAGTAGGCAAAACTGCATGCTTATACAACTGGGTGTCACTTTATAGCGCAAGCATGCCAACTCCTTAGCCCAAAGCACTTTAGCATCAGCATTCAGCTTCAACTACATACGTAGATATACAAAAAAAAAAAAAACACTCAGACATATTTCTCTATATATCTCTGGAAGTCTGAGTGAGACTCATACTCATTAATTTCGAATCCAATTTGAAAACTTATGAAATTTATCAGAACTTTTGAATCTAATTATCTCATTAAAAAGTTATTTCACACACACTTTGGAGTAGGTATCGTGTTAGATGTTCCTCCATTTGAAACTTCTTTCACACTGGTGTCACGCTATATGGCATATGTGTGAATTTTTAAAACATTATATATGAAACGGGTTATTATCCCAGCGAAAATGGTTTGAAAATCATCCTCAGCCAAGCTAACCAAGCCAGCCAGCCAGCCAGCCATATTATGTTAGGAAACCCAGATGTGTGTGCATTTATATTCTGTGTTGCTGCAATGCATCCGATTCAAGGACCAAACATGCAGGATGAATAAACATAACTCCTCGTGCTCGGCTCCACTTCGGTATATAGTATATACCATACATTTCCGCTATGTTGCTAGAATTAAAACAGGTTCAAACGATGTTATCGAAATGGAAATTCCTGCTCTTTGTCAAGTGTTCCGTTTTATGGATGAAGTGCACCCTTCTTTCAGTATACATATAGCATAATCGGGTATACAACTATTTATACATATTAATGGAGAAAAAGCATGGTATTGGAAATCGAACCCTTAATTATACTATTATAACAGACATTTAAAAAGGTCATTTTTGGTATGTTAAAATTAGTTATTTTACGATCAACTGTGGGAAGATTGGCAGTGCAGTTGTTGAGATTGTTTGATTTATTATTTCTTTGAAAAATGCCTGCAAAATACCATAAATTTTCGATAGCACATATGCAGGGTTAAAAATCACAAACAAAATTTTCTACTAAAAACCAAAAGAAATGGAATTTTATTTCAAATTTTCTGAAAGTAGTAATTTATCTAATGTTAAATATATATATAAAAAGTAGGATATTTCTTAAAAATGAATGACGATTATGGAGGCCAAGCAAACCAATGCGAAATTAAACCCTTAAGCTATTTTTTTTAAAGTCGGATACAATTTGTTGGTATGTTTACCCCAATTTTCACCAAATAAATAGCATAATTCCTAATCCAATTTTTTACTTGCGATGTAGGTAGGTACTGTTATGGCAAGTTATGTATTCATACAAAAAATCGAATCCGAGATTTTGATCAAACTTAGCGAAGTCAAAAAAAGTGAGTCTGGCCATTTTTTCTGTTTGTCTGTCTGTCCTTTCGGCTGCAGCCTAAACGGATGGGTCAATTTTCTTTAAACTTGGAACATAGCGTTTTTTTGGCACTAACAGAAGCTCCCGTAAAATGTTATTTTTCTCAAAAATGTTGCAACAACTTAAAAAAAAATTCATCAATTTTTTTTCACAAAATGTTTAGCATTTTATTAAAAAAAATTCCTTAAAAAAAAAATAATTAAAGAACCTTTTTTTTTATTTTCAATTTTCTCAAAAAAGATTCAACTGATTTTGATCAATCTTTTGTGGAGAATATTTTAGAAAATTTTAAAGGTATTGCCAAAATTAAAAAAAAAATTAAAAAACAACTATGTCGATTTTTATTTAACTTGGCACCCAGTAGTTTTTAATTTTATCTATAGCAGATTTTAAATACAAATTATTCTTATAACTAAAATTAACGGTACATCCCATAGTGTTTATAAAAACCGGTATTGAAAATCTAATTTTTCTGAAAAATAGCCCTTAGATTTTGATTAAAATTTTTCCGTGATATTGTATCAGTAGGATCTGCTAAATTATTGAAAACAAATTTGTATATCTATCGTTTAAAAATGGTATCTCGCATAGAATCATTTTTTTTTGGGTTTCGACTATCACATTATCTATTTAACCGATTTTGTTAAAATTTTCTACACAAGAGCTTTTAATAAGTTGAAATAATATTGCATATCAAAATTTTCAAAAAAAAAAAAATTGGATTTAAGAAATTTACCCGATTTGCCATTCCAGCATAGTTGAGGTACATTAGAAATGAAAAAAAGCATTTATGTATTTTAAAACTTTGAATAAATTCTTTTTAAATTTGCTCTTCTTCACATACAAATCTGGAAAGCCTACGAACAGGGTTGGACGAATTAATTACACTACATTTTCTACATCATTAACTACGCGTAGTTAATTTAATAAACTACACGTCTTATTTTCTACAAATTGTTACGTTTTCATATACATATGTACATACAAATTAAATTTAGAGAAAAAATAAAATTTCAATTAAAAATTTGAACATTTTAACTCAAAATTCAAGCTTCAAAGTTACAACTGACATCTCATTTGATATTTGAAACTAAGTTTCCTACAATTTGTTTCATTAACATTTAACTACGTTTAACTACATAAACTACGTAGCAAATGTGAAAAATGTACTGGCCATCCCTGCCTACGAACACTTCTCCTTTTTTTGGTGTCCGTTTTTATCATCTTCTCGTATTCTGTTTCCTCAGACCAGTAAGAACATAGCATGGACGCAATAATTTAGTCTATTCCCCTGACGTTTCGCCCTCTTCCTCTACTCGGCGTTACACTTTTTTGAAATTCTGTTGATTTTTTGACATTGTTAGTAGGTATGCCTCCGCTTAAACATTTCTGATGTTAAAAAAATCTAAATTATTTTTTTTTTAATTCTATATGTATTACGAAAATGGGTCCATGATTTTTTTTCAAAATTTAGTTTTTAACTCCGCATTTATAAACACTAAAAAATGGTGTACCAATTTTTTTTCTACAAAATGTTTTTAAAATTTTATATTTAAAAAATTATTTTTTTTTTTAAAACCGCTTTAAAGAAATTGGCGTATACCTATGTTAGTATCAAAACAATTTAAAATTTTGTTTAATTAATTTATTTCTTATTACATATTAATTTTTTATCAATTTCTCAGTTTAATCTGTAAGTTTCATGCGCTTGCGTTATGTGCACCGCAGTGCTTTATTGTTAATTTTTGTATTCTCACATAATAGGTACTACCTTATACTAAATTACGTTTCAAGCAGGTTGCATAAAATATAGGCTCCCATAACTAATGTAGGTATTTCTTTTAAAATCAGGCTAATGGATCTTAATTATTCAGACCTTATATCTACATAGGTATTTAGAAAACAGAATTAATAAATTTTTCTGATTATTTCTATTCATGTTACTGAAATTGTTGGGAAAGAAAACTTATAATCGGATGCTGTATTTTTCTTTTCACCATATAAATGGCTATTCCTACATTTTGAAGAAAAAAAATCAAGCTATAAAAATATCCCTTTCGTGGCTATCTTTTCACATTTATATTTTTGATCTGGTAATTATTAACAGTGAAAGATAAATATAACTGTCGAGATACCACAATACTCATCGAGCGTCAGACGAAACTCGCAATAAGGACATACATATATATCTATTGAAAATCGTAATTGAAAATTCACCGTGGCCGACTCCTATCATTTTGATCCCTATATTTCTTAATTGATTTATTCAAATCCTTATTTTATTTTGACAGAAAAAATGTGTAAGCAAATGTGTAGCTTGAAATATTTTAAAATTCAAGTAATAGGTAGGTCCAATTTTCTGTAGCTATGTATATTGTCCAAAAAGAAATATAATGCGGCAAATTTCCCAAAAATAATATTTCTTTTCAGGTTTTTTTTTAAAATTAATTAAGAAATGAAATTCAAATACGATGTTATAGATCTCATCTCACAATCATGACGACCCTTTCCATCAGCAAGTCGTAACACCTTTTAAAATTATTTCAATTCATATTAATCGTTGAGAAAAGAAATGTTCAGCTGGAAATTTTAAACATTTCGTGCCTTATTTCGATTCTTTACAGATATAGTGCCCAAAAAAGATAGAGGGTTATAAGGAGGCAAAGTTCCCAAAAATTTATTTAAATAAACACAAATATTCTAATGTAGTTCTTACCTTATCTCACAATTAATATTATAAATGTGAAAGTGTATATTTTATTTGTTTGGATATTTATGGCCATCAATCACGCTCGAACGTGCGCCGCCCGTCGAGACGAATTCTAATGAAATTTGGCATAGAACCCGATTATATGTCATCGTGCAATAAGTTAAAGGATACTTTTTATAATGTGCAAAGGGGTGAGTTACGGGGGGGTCCCAGCGAAGCGGTCGGGTTAACAGCTACTGCATACATAAATATTATATACATATATACATAATACAGCTTTACTATGTAATCAAAGAAAATGAAAGGTCACCATAACAACAACATTTATATATAGGTACGCTCTGACTGACGCATTTCCTTTCCGTCCAAAATTTTTTACCCTATAAGTCACCTTTCACTTGTCTAATTATGTCGACAGGTTTTCCTTGCATCAAGTTCTCGTTAAACTACAGCCAACTTAAAAGAAAAAAAAAAAAAAAAAAAACTAAGTGTTGCCATCCGAAAACATCTTAATTGCCTTCCAAAGCAAAAAAACAGAGGTGGGTAGGTACGACGACTTCAACGACTCATTACGGTCTTGTTTTTGGCTGTAACTTTATTCCCAAAAAAACTTGCTGAAAACGAATTTCTCTTAGAGCAAACGCAAATAACAAAAAATAAAATACCTTAGAAAGAGAAAATGAAAACATTGGAAGAACTAACAAACAAAAAAAAAAATATAATAAATAAAATGCAAAGTTTTCCCGAAAGTCATGAACACCTGATGTTAATACATCAGCAAAAGGAAAGGCCTTTGTCAATGGTAACCGGGTAAAATGTTAATTAACGTTCGTAGAAACAATTTCGCATTTCTGATGAGAAGTTTTTGTTTTATCTTCCGAAGGTGGGTAGGTATATTATCTCTCTTCAATGCATCTGGGGCCTTATTTTCAAGAAGGTATGTAGGTATAGGTATAAACCCGCACACCGGCAAAATTCAAGGGGGTTCAAACCCAGAAGACAGGCAGGATGTTCATTTTTTGGTTTCGTATTAGGAACTTATTTAAGGCATTTAGTTGAGTTCGTTTTCATCCCAAAACTTCGAGGATGTAATCGTTCGTTTCGATGTAATCGCTTGTCATTGGATATTAATGAGCTTTCACTGGAGTTGAATACGAAGTAGAAGATTCGTTTTGGTTTTGGTGGTGCGGTGGCGTGGAATAGAGATTGGATATTTATGATGAGGTAAATAAATAAATCAAAGAGTGCCGTTTCCTATGTGTAGGTACCTATGATGGTTGATGTTTTGTAAAATGCTCCTTAAACTTTTAGACTATTTTAAAATTTTGCCACAACAATTTGAAATTCATTTGAACATCAAATCTCAATTATTCTATGAAGAAGAGAAACTTCAAAAATACATTTAAGAATGATAGATCTTTCTCAGTCTTTATAGGTAGATTCCTACATTTGTATCAGTGGTGAAGTAGGTATTTCATTATTAATCGGCACTAAATTCTTTTTCAGGAATATTTACGATACCTTAAAGGAATTTTAAATAATTTCACAACTGCGCGCTTACATCATTAATATTAAAAATAATAAATAATTTAAATGAGAAAAATAAACCTGAGAAAATTTACCTTCTTATCTACAATATTCTTGGAATTGAAATTAAAATGCAAATTAATTACAATCAGTTTGTTAAAACAAGTAGTAAGGTAGGTTAGGTAGGTACTAAACCATGTCAAACTCGAACGGTCGATCACTGAGCCACTCAAGAGATAATATTTAAATTTATTAAGGATTTAAGGCGATATCAAAGTATATTGTTTATTAATTTCTGGCTATATTTAAGGCCATTTCGTATATTTGAAGTCCACCAAAAAAGGTTTTTTATTAGAAATCTGAGAAATTTCCGACGGAAATTTTTTTTATTCAATTTGATTGTGTAAAAAAGATGTTATAGGTTGGGTCAGGATAAGAAAAAATCGTATGGGAGGTGGGGTATATCTTCCGCCATTCAGGCGAAATTAAAAAAAAAATAATTGTATCTATAAAATGCAGCGGCAACCGAGTAGGCAAAGCGGCTCCGAAGCAAAAGTGGCATAGAGAGTTGGAGCTAGAAAAGCAGAGGAAGATGGACGACGAGGCTGATCGGGAATGTGGCTAATTGGAATGAACGGAAACACGTTGAAGTAAACTACTACGTCACCCAGTTTCTAACTGGACACACATATTTCAATGCCTTCCTAAACAAGCAAGGTCAGAAAACAAACAGTCTAGCCTGTCAGTAAGGGGATTGCCAAGAAGATGATGTAAACCATACTATCTTCAATTCATACTTCAATTGTATATTATGTAGATGGGAAGCTGAAATACGAGAACTGGAGAGAAGTATCGGCATCATCACTATATCTGAGGGGTGGGTGGATTTTCTTCAAAGTTGGTAGCGTTTTTTGGGCACTCGCCCAGACGATTTTTTAATTTTTGTTAAGACCAAAAATAACGGTACCTGCCGTACTAATTTGTTTTAGCAAAAATGAAAATCTTATTTTGCACAAAAACGTGTCCACGACTATAAAAAAAATTATTTATTTTTTTTGACAATAAGGTAACCATTTACAAACAAAATTTCCAAAAAATGGTTAAAAATGGTACCTGCCTTATAAAAACATTTTTTTGATTTTCTATATTCTCAAAAATAGTTCACTGATATTGATCATTTTTTTATGGAGAATGTTTGAAAAAGTTTTTTATACAAAAATTTCCAAAAAATTTTTTTTTGATTTTTAATAAAAGTTAAATTTTTTTTTTGAGAACATAATAATTCGAAAACTACTAGGTCAATTTTTATTAAACTTGGCACCCAGCAGTTTTTTTAACATTATCTAGCAGATTTTAAATGAAAATTAGTCTTATAATCAAAAATAACGGTACCTCCCATACAAATGTTGAAAAACCGGTATTGAAAATCTCATTTTTCTCAAAAACGGCTAATACGATTTTGATTAAAATTTTTGTGTGAACTTATATCTGTACGATCTACCATATTATTGAAAAAAAAAAATATCTATCGTTTAAAAATGGTACCCCTCATAGAACCTTTTTTTTTTTTTATTTTCGACTATCTCATTATCAGTTAAACTGATTTTAATGATTTTTTTTTGCACAAAAGCTTCAAATTATTTTTAATAATATTGCAAACCAAAATTTTCAAAAGAATAAATCACTGATTTAATAAAAAAAATTATTTTTTGAAAATTCCATACATATTTCGAAAATGGGTAGATGATAATATTTTTATAAATTATTTTTTTAACTTCACATTAATAAAGGCAAAAACATTGCGTACCTTTTTTTTTTAATTTTTTCAAAACTTTAAATATAAAAAACTATTTTTTTAAAAAACCGGTCCAACGATTTAAATTTTTTTTTTCTCATAAATTGATATTTCCTCGGATGATGTACATCGCATTGGTGTTTTAGAGGTTGTTTAAACAATTTCAGCCTTATTTATTAGATTTCACTAATACTCGTTTCAACCTCGGAATAGTTAAACCGAGTCGAAGCACTTACTCCGTCTTAACTCCACGTAAAACGGTTTTAGCTACACACTCCTTATGTCAAATATATTATCAAAAAAAACCAATCTCTCTGGTTATTATAATATGGGAGTTTTGTACTGCAACTAAAGCGTTTAAAGAATTTAAATCATTTATAAATGTAAAATAACTATCTATTTTGCCTTACAATTAGTTACAAACGGATACAAAAAACTTCTTCTACACTCCTTTTTAGTTACTAAATGTCATGTCATTTAGATACTAAAACGGCTTTACTACGGCTTTAATCCTACTATGTACCAGTTTTAGCTTACTCCGCCTCTAATCATCAATTATTTTTTTATAAATAAGTTTTTCAGGATTAGAGGCGAAGTAAAGTCGGAGTAAATTTACTCCGTCGCTAAAACGACTTAATAAATAAGAATTTGTTTGACGTGGCGTAAAGACTGAGTAAGTGCTTCGACTCGGTTTAACTATTCCGAGGTTGAAACGAGTATTAGTGAAATCTAATAATGTTTAATTACATATTATTTTTTTTACAAGTTTTCAATCTAAACTGTAAGTTCCATGCACATTTGCAACATGGTGCTGTATTGTTCATAAATAAATGTACCTACTCACATATAATACTACTTTAAACTTAACTAAGTTTTAAGCAAATGGGTATACAATATAGGCTCCCACTACTAATTTATTTCTTTTATAAGCTAAATATAGTTTTTGAAATATTAAAACTTTAAAAACACAGTGTAATCGCACATAGGGGCAAGTTCGTGCGACCCAGTCGTGCATCAATTTTAATTAAACCAGTAATTCATTATTTAGTTATAATTTTCAACTAAGTTATGTACCTAAGTGCTTATTTTATGAATAATTTTTAATTCTTAATTTTATTCCTAAAAATTAAAGTTGAAAAATCATTTATTCAAAAACTAAGCACTAAAATAACTTAATTGAAAATTATAACTAAAGAATGAATTACTGACTTAAAAAAAAACTGTAATATAATATTGTAAGTGTAATCGTTGTGTTTTTATATTCATTTTCAATATTTTTTTTTTAATTTAAACTTAAAGGGATGTGTGGGCCAATATCTTAAAATCATGTTTATATAATGTACCAACAACAAAAAAAATTTAAGCTTTTATCAGCCCCATGTATATAGGAAAGTAAAACCCTTAACTCTTCCGATTGGGTTATTTCGAAAACGGTTACTTTTATGAAAAAAGTTATGATAAACTTTTTTGTAGAAAATACAAGCTATACAAATTAGTCCTTAATATTTTTTCTGTACAACTTACCATTTCGAAGTTATTCCTGAAAAACCATTTTGGGGGGCCTTCAACCCCCCTCGTAAAATTGTTGGCTGCTCTCATATCGATGCGAACTTTTGACTGTTTCTTAAGAACGCCATGAGGAGGTTATATACCAAAATCCAGCTTTCCAGCGATTTTTTCCGAGTCAAATGCTTCATTGACTGGACATGTAAAAGTTAGTATGTATATCTTTTAATGAAGCTGATCGTGTAGACTCTATAGAGTAGCTGTTTTTTGGAATTTTGATGAAACTTAGATCAGATTTCTGGGCGTTACATGTTTTTGCCGAAAAATTCTTATAACAAAAAAAAAAGCATTTTTTTTAAGAAAATAAATTAAGATATTAATTTATTAGGTACATACAAAACTATATTCCGTTAAAAATTGTATTATATCAATTAAATTTTACCTGCTTTATAACCTCCATCTCCATGCCAAGCAAGATACCCTTGAACCAATGTGGTCGTAAAAATTTTTCATTATTGTTTCATTTTTTCACATAAATAATTATTTTGAGTGCATATAAAATCAATTTTTGATGAGTAGTTAAATACATTTAATTAACAACTTTCATGTCATGTAATTTAGATTTCCCAACGTCACCATATCCAGGAATACATGAAAATGACATCAATGCTACGAGGACTTTTTTTTTTTAAATTTTTAATGTCAGCATTCCAATAATGCGGGTCAAAGCCCCCATATATGTATACATGTCATTATATGCAACTCCAATATGAAAATAAAAACTCTTTATCGTAATCGAAGTAAATTTAATATAGGTGGGTTATACACTGCACATGACGACTATAGGAGGATAAAAAATAATTTCTCATTTTATACAGAGGGATGCACCTTGAGAGGTTATATATGAACATATAGAAAGGATAAAACTACATCAGCGTAATGAGAACAATGCTATATTCGCATTTGTCGTGGTGGAACGAACTGTAATGTGCTCTCCTATTAGTTATTAAATTAATCACTCACGTTTCAGTAAATTACACGCGATGTTCAACTATGATGCTCTCCATGGCATAACCCCTATATGATTGAAAAAATAGATGCTGAATTGTTGAAATTCTGAACAATCCTTTATTCCATCTGCATTTCTGTACTCCATCTCTGAACCCATATAACCTATAAGGTGCTTTTAAACTTTCACACATTGCATTGCATTGCAATTGCAACCAATGTCCTGAGTGCAGACGGCAGACCAACGAAGAGGTGTGGAATTCTAGGTTAAAGTAACAAATTCATTTCTCTTGACAGTTGGAGATAAATTGCAAAAGGGTCCAACTTGTGATAATATCGCAAATATAGGAGAAGTATCATCCCGTTTTTTTTTTTGTTTGTCAGTCGGGGATGGATGCAGGTGCTGCTGGAGGTAGAAGTACAAAAGTGCCCTTTGGACCAGCAGGTACAAAAACCAAAAGTCATTAATTCAAACTGGTATATGAGATTGAGATGGAGCAAGCACACAAGAGACCCAAACAAACTCACAGGCAATTCGAGAAGATCTTCCATTGTATTTTTTTTCTATTTGCAACAACTTGAATTTTCTTCATATGCATACATACATACATTGCACATATAACTTACAAAAAAAAAAAAAAGAATTAAGTTGTTGATTCTGATGCTTTGGTTTTAGGCAATAATGTGTTATAGTTATTCCAGACATTTCAGAGCAAATAACGACATTTGATTCAATTTAAAATTTTTTAATTTGTCACTTCCTGTAACTGAGATCATTTTCCTGAACATGCCTAATCTTATATAATAATGAAAACTCGGTATAATGGAGGTTTTTTTTTTTTATTTCAGAGCAGAGCCTGAACTGTAAAAAAAAACGTGTTTCTTTTTTAGCTCAGAGCATTCAGTGCTCCAATTTTGTGTTTATGTTTAGAGCACGCTCAGAATAAATTGATAGAGCAGATGGAGTTCAATAGTTGCACTCAAAAAAAATGACAACTGTGAAGTGAACAAATAAAAAAGTTACAGCTGTTGAAGAGTGTTTCTGAACTCTCAGAGCAGAGTACGCTCAGTTCAGAGATCACTCAGAGTATGTTCGGAGTGTTCAGACTCTGTTCAGAGCTCTACTCTGTCCCATCCAAAAAAAAGGAAATGCTGTGAACTGTGCCAAGTGCCAAGGAATAATATAAAATCTTGTCGTCTGTATCTATTGTGTGATCGCTTTTGTCAATAATCTGACCGGGCCCTATCAGTGTGGTTTGAGGCCAGGCAAATCAACCGGGCGTCGATCGAATGTACACACTCCGAGAGATTTAGGAGAAAATCACAGAATTTCAATTTCAAATCGATACTCATCGTCTCTTCATCGATTTCAAAGTCGCAGAGGCGAATTATACAGAGCCATGATCCCTGTCAAACTCGTCTGCTTATGCAGAATGACGATGGAGAAATCAAGCTGCTCGCTACGTAGTCACGGCAGTTGATACTTGATAGGTGAAGTCGGTGAGGTGGTGAGGAAAAAGAGAGACAGTCATGAAGAAAACATAAAGATTAGAGCACTGAGCAGTCATGTTTCATATCCCATAACTTCCATTTTATGTATATTATAGGTACATATCTATAATATGGCAATTTATGGATTGTTAAAAAAAAATCGAACTCGAGATTTTGATCAAATTTGACATTACGATGTACGATGATTTCGAAGTCAAAAAAAGTGGGTCTCGCAATTCTGTCTGTCTTGCTGTCTGTCTGTCCTTTCGGCTGCACCCTAAACGGGTGGGTCGATTTTCTTTTACTTGGTACATAACGTTTTTTGGGCACTCCACCGACCCGTTCATATTTTGTATGACCAAAAATATAGCTTCTATTACTGTAAAAAATTTTTTAGCCACAACTTTTTTTTTTTTAATTTAGTAATTTTTTTTAAATAAAGGTTACTATTTCATAATAAAAAAAATTTCCGGAAAATGGATATAAATGGTAGGGTAAAGGTGTCAACAGTGAATCAGAGTACACAGTGAACCACTTGCTCTCACAATGTCTTTATTGCATTTTTAATAGATGTGAAAAAGAGAAAAGAACATTTCTTAACATCCCATCGCATCAAACCATCAGTCTGCGTGATCCCTTGATCGAAGTCGGTGGTCCTCGTGTGTTTGTGTTTTCTGCATTGTTAAGTAATTTTTTTATTCTATTTTGTTTTTCGTCTTATTAAAAAAGTGCGCGTCGTTACTTCATTTGAGTGTAATATTTATATTTTTGATTACATAGACTTAATAATTTTTGTCAATTTGTTTACTTCAGTGAAATATCATATACTATTTTAATGTGTTTTTGTTAAAATGACAACATGGTACACAGTGAATTAATTGAAAGTGGTACACAGTGAATCACTGATTCACTGGATGTTCGCTAGAAGCTTATATATATATTGTGATCAACTGAAACAACATTTTTAGTTTTAGTTTTATTTGTCTTTTTTTCTTTTATTTTTCTTTATTTTAAACAATGGATGGAAATGTTAAGTTTTTTTATTTATTTAGATACACATGAAGAGC
Organism: Epistrophe grossulariae; assembly: GCA_929447395.1. Classification (NCBI taxonomy): domain Eukaryota; kingdom Metazoa; phylum Arthropoda; class Insecta; order Diptera; family Syrphidae; genus Epistrophe; species Epistrophe grossulariae. The sequence goes on from OV839567.1 coordinate 126,475,023, forward strand.
AACTTTCTCAAAATTATAAAGTTTGGAAACTTTATGCTTAAATTAAAGAAATAATAGTGAAAAAGCAGTACAAAAAAATTTCATTGCTACTATTATAAATGCGAGCTTAACAGCGCAAGACGTAAAAAGTGATTCACTGTTGACACCTATACCCTACGGAACCATTTTTTTTTATTTTTGATTTTCTCAAAAACGTTTCAAGTGATTTTAATAAATTTTTTTGAAGAATGTTTTAAAAATTTTGAAAAGTATTGTATACCAAAATTTTCAAATTTTCAATTTTGGATTTAAAAAAAAAGAAAAAAAAAACAAATTTTTTTGAGATCATAATACATAATTCGAAAACGACATCATCGATGTTTATTAAACTTAGCCCCAGTAGGTAGTTTTCTAATATTATCTAGCGTCTTTAAATAAAAAATATTCTTAAAACCAAAATAACCCTACCTCGCATACAAGTGTTTAAAAACCGGTGAATAAAATCTCATTTTTCCCAAAAACGACTCTTACGATTACGATTAAAATTTTTTTGTGACCTAATATTCGTAGTACAATCTATAGCATATTTGTTAAACAAAAATTGTATCTATAGTTTAAAAATGGTATCTTTTATAGAACTATTTCTTTGGTTTTCGTCTATCACATTTTCAGTTTAACCGATTTTGATGAATTTCTACACAGGAGCTACTAATAAGTTTAAATAATATTGCATATCAAAATTTTCAATATATCATTTTTGTATTAAAAAAAGAAATTTCAAAATTATTTCTCAGAAATTCTTTTTTTCGAAAATGGGTGGATGATTTTTTTTCCAAATTTACTTTTTAACTCCGCATTAATAAGCAATTAAAAAATTTCGTAACAATTTTATTTCTTAAAAATGTTTTCAAGAATTTGTATATAAGAAAAATAAATAAAAAAAAAAACCGCTTTAACGATTTTTAAAGTTTTTTTCTCATAAAATAAGATTTATTTAAGAAATCAGATGGCGTACATAGCGTTGGTGTCAGAACAATTTCAGATTTTGTTTAATTAATTTATTTCTAATTATATATTAATTTCTTACCAATTTTCCAATTTATACTGTAAGTTTCATGCATACATAATGCATATGTGCTATATTCTTAATTTTTTATTCTCCCATAGCTAATACTACCTTATACTTAAATACGTTTTTAGCAGGTGGCATAAAAAATAGGCTCCTATTACTAATGCATTTCTTTTAAAATCAGACTAATTATAGATATTAATTATTCAGACTTTAAAACCACACAGTCTTGACTATTCACTACCTAGTGATCAGTCACAATCTAAACAGGGTCTTAGGCTAGACGAGCTAGTTTCTAAAATAACTATATATCATAGACTTTGAGAGTGCGCGCACATACATAAAAAACCAAATTAAGTCGTCCATTGGAGCAACTTATTTGTGTTTTAAAAAATAAAATAGAATTAGTGTTGTCTGTGTGTTATTTAATTAGTTGCTCATTTGCGCGCTCGGTGGGATTAACATAGTAATTAAATTATTTAGTTGGCGTTAAAGTTGCATGTGCACGCCTAGCCTTAAGCTAAGTTTACACGATTGGAAGATCTTCCAATATTGGCCGAACTGTCAAAAGTCTGCCAATAGCAACCAATGAGTTGACAATTGCCAATTTTCTGTCAAGTGAAAATTGTCTGTTTATACGGTTGTTAGATTTTATCCAAAAATTAGACAAATATTTGGTACAAAATTGGATGACAATTGCTGACAATTTTTTGTCTTTCAATTAAAAATTGTCTGTTTACACGGTTGGAAGACTTTAGAGATCAAAAAATTGGTAGACTCATTGGAAGACAATTTTCTTGACAGATGACAGAGAATTCAAAAATTTATTTTAGAAGTGAAGTATAAAACATAAACACAAAACCATTCGGTTTTTTATGTTCGATTTAGAATAGATATTAACATTGACCACAAAAAGCCAATTTAGCACTTCATTTGTTTGTTTTTCATCTGTTTTATCAAAATTTTGAGTTTGCATGCGATTTTTTCAAAAACTGTTGACATAAAAATTTGGTTTAAATTTAGAATTATAGATCAGATTTCTGGCTTTCAAAACCGGTATAATACTTTATTGTTAGTGTTGCCGTTGTTTTTTAATATTTTTTTTAAATTTAAGTCATATTTTTATAAAATTGTCTACACCTCCTAAACGGGGTGAGATGGACCCCTAACTCCCAAAATAAAAATTCTTGTTTTTGACCCCTCCACAAAAAATAGTTGTCAATTCTTGGCGCCAAAGTTATTATACTCGTTCCCTTTTTCGTTGTTTTAAAAAACAATTTTTCAGTTTTTTTTCTTCAAAAGCGAATATATAATTTTGTTTTTTCCTCCACAATAGAAAATATTTATCTGCCAATTAAAAATTGGATTATGTTTTTGGCAAGAACATCATCCAATTAGCTGACAATCGTCCAATTATCTGAAAATAAGAAAAATTGTGTGTTTAGATGAGTTTCAAACGATTGCAAGAAGTCGGCCAATTTTTTGATAGAAAATTAACCGACGATAGGCTTCCAAATTTTTTTCTGTCACTTTTGACAGATAAAATTGGATGTTTATATGGTTGATAGAAAATTGGTGAATATTTTTTGCGAAAAGTCGGCCAATATTGGATGATCTTCCAATCGTAATACTTAGCTTTAAGCTATACAGCTTAATTTAACTAAAAAAAAAAAAACAAATATCTAGTGAAATAAAAGTGTATATTAAATTTGTTTTATTTTTAAACATTTTTGAGCTGATTCTCCTTTCCAGTTCCAAACCAAAAATTTTTAGTTTTCGTCAGCAACACGGACAAAATGCCAAAAACTTCTTTTTCTGAGCACTTCCATAATTTTTGTTTGTATATACCTCCTCGTATCAAACAAAACTTTATATTCTTCTTCTTTAAAATTAAAAATTAAAAAAAAAAACCATAAAAGAATATTTTTTGTTTGCTTTCTGTTTTTTGACAAATATTCAGATGAATATAATGAAACAAACATCAAAAGGAAAGAATTGAGTATCCCCAAAGAAATCAACTCACAAAAAGAATTCTGGACAAAATAACCAAGCTACCATTCTCTGTAAAAAAAATTAATTCCATCCTTTCTACATCAGTGAAAGGTTTTTCTTGGGGTAATTAGCATGAAGATAGTTAGAAAAAAAAACACCTTTTGTGTTAAAAAGGGTGAAAATATTATACATAATAATATATAAAAAAAAGAAAAGGTAAAAATAAAATAGTAGATAAGTCTGCGATTGAGAAAGGTGCTATATTTAAGTTCTTTCTTCTACTTTTTTTTTTCAATTTATAACAAAAGCACCAAAGCAAAAATAAAACTTTATTAAAACAATCTCATAGTCATGAGAAAAAAAAATTTAACATTGTTAGTCAAGAACGCGGTAGACGAATAAAGAAATTTTAATAAAGGTAAAAGGCGGAGACCTATATATTCAAATGAGCCAAGACTAAAAAGTTAACAATGGTAAAAGTGTTAGTGGAAAGAAATGATAGATTTAAGTTAAATTATTTAACAGATAACGATTCAAGTGGTTGTATGTGCTTTATGTGGGAAAGCCATTCCAAGAAGCAAGTTTTATTGACGGACATTATTGACAGTTATAACAGAGGCAGATAAGAGAATCGGAAAATGTTCAAGGGAAAGTAATAAAAGCTGATACTTGGAATATGAGTAATAAAAAAATGCAAGTTTTCAGCTGGATCTGAAGTTTATTTTCCGACAATCACTTGATCTTCTCCGTTCACTTTTTTTATTTTTTTAATAATTTTAAATGTATTTTTAGGTAAGAAAAATATTAAGGGCTTGTTTCACAATGTCTGAGTAAAGTTCTGATTAGTTACTCGACACATAAAAATTGGAACAGGGTCATAAGTCCATCAAACCAATTAATAATATTTATGCATTTATAACCTATTCAAGTCGTGAAAAGACAATTGTAAGTTTTTCTCCTGTGGACTTATGACCCTGTGCCAATAATTATGTGTCAAGTAATTAATCAGAACTTTACTCAGACATTGTGAAACAGACCCTTAGTATTTTTAAGAAATTATACTAACTATACTAACGGGTTTTTGTGAAAAAAATCATATCAAGTCAAAAAAACAACCTAAAAATGCTTACAAAATGTGTTTAATATAATAAATTACGCGAAAACCGTTATCCGCACAGAAAGAAGTTGTATGGTTAATACAAATTTCTAACTGTTCTTGTTTTAATAAAAAAAATTCAATCATCGGTTGTAGTTTTCCAAAGTTAGAGCCAGTCAAAGGAAAAAAGAATAAAAACCATACAAACCGTTATAAGTCGAAAAAGAGAAAATTATTATCTCTTAAGTTTTTCGACTTGAAATGACCTCAGGAACTCATGGTTTTCTTCCGTGGCGGTGATTTCGGGACACCCTCTATATATAACCTTTCAGAAAAAAACTTAGAAATATAATGGCATTTTTAGGGTTACCCCATTCCCATTTTGAAAATAAAGAGATAGAGCCATTCAAGGTAACTTTTTCAAACAAAAAATTTTTTTTTTTAATTTATTGCTATTTTTCGTTTTTTTTTTTAGCCTTAGCCTATATAAATAGCAAAATTTGTGTCCAACAGATTGCGATGTTTGAAATAAAAACACGCGTGTAATCAATAGCAATGTTTGGTGTAGGTTTAATCATAAAAATAAACGTTCTCTTTCAAAAATTTAGGAAGCAAATTTAAAATTTGTTTTCCTCAATTTTTTGGACAACAACACTGATAAATTTTTCTGATAAATAAAGTTCCTCTATATTGCTTATATTTCAGTATAGCGGGTGTTGATTTTATGCCCAACATATCGTGCTGTTTAAAAAAAAGGTATGTAACGGGTGTTTTTTTTAGACGTTTGGAGTTTGTCTTTTTGACAGCTGTCACTTGATTTATGCTCAGTTTGGTTTGCCATTTCATATTGAATAGACTTACTCTTGAACAACCTTTGCAAATCGTGCAAATTTATTACCAAAATAATCGCCCAGCAGAGTCGGTAATTCGGGAAACCATGGATCGGTTGCGCACCACGTTTACCATCCACTTTATGGAAGATTTTGCCAGCCACGGCGGCCATTTATCTTTAAAATAAAGCTAAATTCTTGGCCATAACATATGCGTTTTATTTCTTCTTGAAAGCCACACGTATAAACACGCGCGAATTCGAATGCAATGTTGTGTTCAATGCAATCGATGGAGAACTTTCGGAGATTAGCGATTAGGAACAAACGAACATTTATGTATGTACATTTTTATTTCTAAAGATTTAGTAAAAGAATATTTAGAGAAATTTATTTGCCTAATTCGAGAGTAATTTGAAGTTTGGAGGTTTGCCGAGAACTTAGGATTTGCCGAAAACTTTGGATTTGTCGCGAAGAAGAAGAAGTAGTTATCAACATATCGAAGGAAAATAGAAGACTGCAAGTAACAAAGCCCACAAACCAACGGCCAACAAATTGCTCACTTATACAGTTTCCAATTTATCGAACAACATTTTCATTACAATAATGCGCTCTGATATGCTGCAATCAGTAGCGTACACAGGGGGGATGAGGGGTGTCGATTCCCCCTCCCCCCCAAGCAAAATGACATTCTATGCTAAGATTAGAGAAATACAAAATATACCTTTATTGTGAGTTTCATCCGAACGACATTCCACCCGGAAAAGTTTACATTTCACTTTTTGCCTATCGTGAGTTTCACCCGAAATTTTATGTTCGAAAAATTTCCTTTATTTTAAACATTCATTTCGTGCGGAATACATTCCATACCATTGACAGCCAAAATGTTCACTTATTTTTAGTAGGCGAATGAAATTTTGTTCGGGTGAAACTCTCAATAGCTTTCCGGGCGAACAAAAAATTTAAGGGTGAAATATTTTTCGGGTGAAACAATTTCTAATACTCATTTTAAATACAAATGCAAAAACGAAAATACATAATAAGTCTATAGTTTTGTGTTGTAATCTCCATGTTGTGTGTTTGATTTGAAAAATAAAAAATTAAAAATTTTGTATTAAAAACGTTTAATTTTTATAAAATAATTTAAATTTATTTATAATTTAATGTCACAATATTATATATTTTTAATTTATTTGAAGCGACGCGTTTCGGTTTTATGAACCATCATCGGGCTTGCAAATCTTGACTGTCAAGATTTTCAAGCATTTCAAGATTTTTAATAAAAAAACTTGTATTTTCAAATAATAAGTCTTTTATTATTTGTGCTTTTCTTCTTCTTATTTAAAAAAAAATATAGAAAATCGTTTAATCCGACAACATTGCTTTTTATTTCAGAATTTATATTTTGACCAAAATAAATTGATTGACAAATGTCACAATTTCCCACAACAACTTAAATTTTTTCCTATGTTACCGTATATTGGTAAATAAAAATTGTCGGTTGAAAATGATTGAAGAACCGGTTTTCATATTTCACTTTCATATTTTGGTACTCACTTCTTGTTGTGAATTTCATACAATTCTATTACCTACATTAATTTCAAACTAAAAATATCAAAAAATAAATTAAATCACTTACTATCTTTGGGAGTGATTTTTGTGTTTTTTTCATTTTAAGTTTTCTTACTGAAATTTTACTTTTTATGCATATAAGATGGTTAATAGTAAGAAAGATTTTCATTTTGTTTTAGTGATAATTTAAAAAAAACTTCTACTAAATTTGAGATTGAGCCCCCTCTCCAAAAAATTCCTGCGTACGCTACTGGCTGCAATCAATGGAAAATTTCATTCCAAAAATTTTGCACATAAGACGTACGTACTGCATAAAACTGAAAATATAAAAAATTGAACAAAATAAAATTTATACGAATTAAAAATGGATTTCTAAGTAGTAATTTTATGTTTTCTTTAGCAAAGGAGACTAGACCAAGACCGATAACGAGACGATATTGGCAATTTTCGATTTTAACCAAATCGAGACGAGACTTATAAAAGTCTTACAAAAGTCTCGTCTTGCCTTTTCTTGTGGTCAGCCCATAATTACAATTCTGATTAACTATTAACAACCCTAGATCGTGTGAAAAAATTTCATCTGATTTTAGATAAGACGAGCAATTAAAACCCAAAAGTTTAAAGTGTACATTTTTGTATTTCTGTTTATCTTTGAATTCAAAAAATTTCCAGCCAAAATAAACTCTTAGTACTAATTTGTGTTTCTTCTTTTCTTTTCAATCATCTGTTCATGTCCTTGCGCTCCTGGCTGGATATACCCTGTAATTGAAATCCTAGAACAATTAAACACACACTCTTTCACTGCAATTTCAAGAACTCTCAAAAACAACATAACGTGTAGTTTTTGATACAAGCCGCATGTACGTATATACTCATTTGTACCTAGAGCTATTCGAGTTTCAAAAACAGGCACATCCATATCCCAAGACCATCACTGATGGGCTGGGCATTGCAGTACCACACGGGCAGGCCAGCAAAAGGACATGAAAGAGTTACGTTTCCACATTTCTTTATAACCAAAGTCAGCTTCGCATCATTTATCACTCATTCATGTGAGGCATGATTGTGATTGTGTAGGAGTTTAAGGGCCACACCAAACAAGCTCCCTGCACTCCTCCCCCATAACACCCACCTGGAGACCAGCACACATCCTTTCTTATATATTCGTCCCTTTTTTTGAAGAACAAAAAACGAACAAAAATCGCGCATGAGAAGATCATTGAAAGTGGAGAGGACTGAGGACAAGATAAATGATAGGTAACAAAAAAAGGAAAGCATCACACGAAGGAATCACAAACGAGGACGATGACGACGGATACTACGACGTCTCGCACTCCACTCGGTTTGGACCTTGATGTGATGTGATGTGATGTTTTGGGGAGGTGGTTTTTCATGCCGGCATTTGGCATAGAGAGCAGCAAGGAACAAAAGTTGAGGCAAAACACAAACGATGAGCGTTTTTGGTATCTGGAACAAATCGTATCTACTTTTTGAAACGTGAAAGTGGGTTGGACAATTTAACATCATTTGTCAGAGAGATACGAAGACTTAAGATGGAAGTAAAATGGGAACACAGGAAATGAAGGACGAATTATTGAGATATCAGTTGTAACAGAATTGGTTTTGCAAACGTATAATGATAAATGCCCAAAAGGGACATGGCAGAGGTGCCTGAAACAGGAGCTGAAAGAGGCAAGAAGCGGTTTGTGAATCCAACACTCACTATATACATAGGTTAGGTACCTACCTACCTACTATACGTATAGAATAACCTAAAGACATGGTGTGTCGATTAATATCTGTTACGGACACTTCTCTTTAGCAGTAATTTCTTTCTTCTGGGGGTCGAATAATTGTGTTTGGTGTTTTGGTTTAGTATTATAATCATTATTGAATTTCAAACTTATACAATTAGATATAAATGTCCCTTCAGATTGATTTGAAAAATTATCTGTTTAGGTTTTATGAAATTAGTTATTTATGCGTTAATGTTGAGAATTGTTGGTAAAAAATTGGTTTTGTCAAAGGAAATCAGATAAATAAATCACAGTATTTTTACCTGGAGATATTGTATATTTTCTGGATGGGGATTTTTGTTAAAGGTACTTTGTTTAAAGGTAAAAGGTACTTTAAAGTTTTTTTCAGATTTGATTTATTTAAATTTTTTTTAATGATTGCAAAATAAAGAATGAAAAACAACAATACTATAGCAACTTCAATCTATAAAAGCTTCGATTAGATAGTCAACGCCAAAAATTCACTAAGGCACTGCAACAACTCATCGTAAATAATAAGGGTATCAACACATAAAATAGGTATTTTTAAGTTGAAATAATAATTCTGTCTATTGAAAAATAAGCTGTTCATTTAAAAAAATCTTAAAATAAATATCATGACATTGAGCTGAAACTGACATATCTAATATGGCGTTAGGCAATAACGCCCACGGAAATAACGCCAAAATCGCAATCCCCCTGCTTGGGCAAATTATATGATTTGAGATAGGTGCGAGGCTGGGTGTATGCAAAGTTTCTTTAAATCCAGATTCTTTAAATGCAAAAGAGACATTGAAATTTCACTTCGGAAATATCGCCTAAAGTTTGAGAAAGAACTCCCAAATTAAAAAAAAAAATTGGAAATTTCTCCCAAAATTGAGGAAATAACACCCAAATTTTACAAAAACAATTTACATTGAAAATATTTTGGCGATATTTCCAACTAAGATTTGGAAAAATCTAAATTGGGGCGATATTTCCATTTTTTTTGGGCAATAAAAAAAATTTTGGCGATATTTCCAAATCGATTTGGGCGTAATTTCCTTGGGCGTTATTGCCTATATCCATCTAATATATTTGCAGCTAAAAGTTAGAAATGCACGTGTAAGTAAAAAGTTTTCAAGTTTTTCAACAGATGGCGTTGATAACAAATGAAAAATATTAAACTACACAGGGTTACCAATTTCGAAACAGCCCAGAACCGTAGGTTTTTTCCAAAACCATTGTTTCATTACACTTGACGAAATTTGTAGTCGCAATTTAATAAAAAGATGTGCTTTCTGTTATTAAGTAGGTCAAATGTAAACCAAATTTAAGTCGAAGAGAAATAAATATTTAATAAATCAATAAATTCATATACAAATATTTGGTTTCAATACTCATGGGGGTGTCCGAACCCGAATCCCTACCCCCCCCCCCCGTGAATCCACCTCTGAGCCAAATACTAATATGAATGCAAGGAATGGAAATTTGCAATTTGTGTTTGAAGATTACTGTTTAGGAAAGCGTCCAAGAATGAAAGAAAATAAACGAAACTTTAGGCCCGGAGAAATTATAGCTAAGCCCGGAGGTTAGATCTAATTGCCGGAGTCTCTGGGCAAAAATAGCCCTGAATAAATCAATATTTGTGGGGTATATAGCACTGCGACCTATAGATCTATTGTGCCCCTATTAGGAGCTGGATGAGGATTCTCAATATTATAGCTCTTCCTCCAAACCTAATTCTCTAAGGAATTTAAGAATTTGGGGTATTCACAGGGAGAATAGATTGCATTCCTCCACCTGGTATCGTCCCAGGTGTTTCTTTCTTGGTGCACGAGTGCATCACAACTGCCTAATATGTGGTTTGGTGTTTCCTCTAGAATATTGCAGAATCTACATATGACACTATTTACTAGGCCTAAAATGTTTAGGTGCCTTGTTGGTAACCCTGACTACATGAGTTAAAACTTACCATATGATGAAATGAAATGAAATGTATACGTAAATCAAAAGTTTTTAAGATGTTCGATAGAAGGCACTGAAGAACAAAATAATCTTAAAACTAGGTTAGGTTTATGTGTTTGTCAGCAGAAACGCTAGACACACTTAGACCAAGGGGTTGGCCCATTGTGATGCCACAGGAATCTAGGAAGCTTTCTTCCTAATCGTTGAACGATTTAGAGCTTTTTACGAAGCACGCCCCAAGTAACATCGTTGGAGCTATTAGATGCAAAACTGTTCTTTTACAGCTCTTAGCTAGAAAAATTGAAAGCTATTGCTCTGTAAAAGGTTATTTCACAGCTCCTTTCATTTTATTTAAAAATTATGTTTTATAATTGAAGTTTGAGAACACTTTTAGCTCTATTAACTTTATAACGCATCAAGATTTAAAAATATGCTCCATAACAAACTTTACACGTCTACTATCGAGCAACCTGTCAATATCAGACAATTTAGAGACGTTATACAGCTGCTAGCAACACATCCCCAAAATACTAACGCATTATCTTCTGAAATGTAAAAATTTAGCATTTACAGAGCTGTACAAAAAGCGGCTGTAGAGCCTAATTACTAATATTTGCACACAAATACTTCGTGAAGCGCATGCGCATTTTCAAGTTTTAAAAAAATTCTATAACAGCTGTATATGAAACCTCTCTAAAAAAAATTCTATAGCACTCATGTTATAGGGTGTTCCATACTAGAATACGAAGAAAATAATTATTTAAGAAGAAAAAATTAAACCAGTTTAAAATATATTAATTAATTTCATTCTGCATTATGTGTCGTTCTCGTCATATTGGTTATTAAAAGGAATGTTTTTTGCCAAATGGCGGGTGAGTTATAAAAACTTAATTTGATGACAATTTCGTTTCTAAAAAAAATCTTTGAAAATTTTATTACGTACACACACAAATATACCGAGGACCTAAAATACATTTTTGGAATAAAACATTCTTCAAATAAAAATCTTCGTTCATAGAAATAATTATTTTTTATTTATTATCCACTTGCCGATCAATTTCTGAAACACCCTTTTTATTTCATTAAAAAAATATAAAAACCAGAAAAATGCCATCTTGTTAAAACTAGCTCCAAAAGTACAGGAAGCAAATCTTTAAGTGGTATAAGCTCGATATCAACAGTAATTAATATTGCAGCTCTATAACAATCAAAAACATAGCTCAAAGTGATTTAACAGCTGTATTGAAGAAACCTTCTTCCCTTATGAAAACATGGCGGCGAGAAAAAAAATAATGCAATATTTTCTTTTATTCATTAAAAAATAGAAATATCTATCCTCGCGCTCTCGCTCAAAATCTAACTAAATTGTATTTTCAACCAAAATAAATTTATTTCGACTAAGAAAATTTTTTTTTTAGAATTTTAATTTTTTTAGTTATTATTTATTTTTATTTGACAGCTTAAAATACAAAATTTCGAAGGCGCGTTGTAATTTAACAAAGTAACCGCATAACGTTTGTGAAAAAATTTAATTCGCACTTAAATTAAGCTAACATTTCACCGAAATTATTTTATTATTTATTTTGGTAGGAAATTATAATATTATACAAAATTATATATTATTTATACTATCAAGCGATTCACTTATTCTATATAAGTATTAAAGCGTGCCTGCGTTTATGTTTGGTATTATATTTATTACTCAAACCAATACGAACAAACATCTTTCAAAAGATGCTCTTTAAAGGTGTATGACATAGACCTTCAGAGTCACTTGCCACTTAAGAGCAAAAAAGTGCTCTCAAACTCAAAGAATAAGCTGCTCGACTTAGGCTCTAAATGTGTTTCTAGAGCTCATTATTAAAAAAGGGAGCTTTAAGATTAGCTCTAGAAGCGCTGCTAAAGCCTTTAAAGAACTAAAAATGTTACTTGGGGCGAGACTACTAATGTCATGATTTGCCAGACAATCGATATTGATTATATTATTTTTTTCTTTAGTGGAAACTATTGAATTCCTTTTATTTCTATATGTCAAATATTTGCCAAGCGACATAGATAAAAATATCCACCATCTCATTTGCCTTGTAGTTTCTCACAGAACTTTTCATGCTAAAAAAAAATAGTTTTTCAAATCCTTCCCGTTGCTCACCGAATATAACATTAACCTAAACAACTCTTAACTACTTCCTTAATATCCTCGCCTCGCTGAAAAAAAAAAAATAATATAATTTCTAAATCAAATTATCTGAAAGTTTTGGAGGAAGTACATTCTGTAAGAAAAATAGTCCGCAATCTTAAGGAAAACTTTTTACCGTTTTGAAGGAACCAACACTAAACTATAAAGAATATAAAAAAAAGACGAACTATTGTATTATTTTAGATAAAAGTATCCTTTGTGAGAATTGAGAATTCGTTCTATCCAAAAGCGTCTATATTCGAATACCCTGCATTCCTTTCTTCATTTTGTTCGCCCAGGAAACAGAATGATATAAGAAAAAAAAAATTGAAAGAAAGAGAAATAAACTATTAAAAACATTCACCACCATAACCCTCAAGGAGGAGCAAATGTCTGCAATGAAAAATATTTCATATTTTTATCTCTTCTTTTCCCGAATTCAATTGTATCAGCTATGCGAATTCGCAAGTGCACTCAAGCTCAAAAGCTAGAATTAAATAAAGGTTCAATTTGAGATTTATTTTAAATTCTAAACCTGGAGCCTTAAGCAGAAAAATATGAGTGTATATATAAAGGAATGTGCAAGAAACTTCAAACTTCTCTCTAAAGATATTCTTTTTTTTTTATTTCTTTTTGTTTGATATTTTATTTTATTTAAGGGCCTAATGAAGGGGTACCTACATATATACAAAATTGAATTAACCTTATATTTACTTCGAACTATATTTAGATAAATCGCCTGTTCTGCACTATACTCACTCCACGATTCCCCATCATCTGGCATCCTTGCAGATTTCTTGGCTAATTGCAAAACTTTCAAAACCGCAACAATTTTTAAGTAACGCCTTTACGACTTCGAGAATTTCAAGAAAGAGCCGGAGTCCGGGTGGCATGGTGGCATGAAAATTATCCCCGAAAGACATTCAGAAGTTATTTTGCAATTGAAATTCCGTTCACTATCTTCCACCAGTATACAATTGTACTTTCAGCTTTATATTATAGAAGAAATGCTATGGAATTTCTATCCAAATGTCCTTCGAAAAATTCCATTAGATATTTCAAGGAGAAGAGAGAGAGAGAATTCTGGTTGATGTTAGTGCGATGATGGCAGAAATGAAATGCTGAAATGAGATAACAATGCGGGTGAGAATTAAGATTGCCGAAGACTATAAGCCACTCAAAAACCACTACTTATTCTTGAGGAAAGGGATTCTTATCCCCTGCTTACTGCGTTCTGGATTTTTTTTTTTGTCTTCTAAATTTATGTATGTGACTCACCAGAAATCCTTATATATATAACTGTTTTTACTTGCAATAAAGGGAATAACTTATAATAAAGGGTAACTTATAGATCTGTTGAAAAAAAAGAGAATTTTACATGAGAGATTACGGTACCAGTTTGTTAACAATAATTGATCATCAATTTTAATCAATTATTATTAGCAACTGATAAATCATCTAATATGCATGTTTTTATTATTTTAGTTATTAATTATGGATACAAAATAATCAGTCGAAAAATGAGCATTTCGAAAAATTCTAGTAACTTAAATGACCACCTTCCGAAATTATTCTAATCGTAAAAAAATATTTTTTGATAAGTTATAGAGCAAGATTTTAGGGCATGGACGTTTACGATAATTGAGTTCTTTTTTACAATCTTTTAAAATTCAAAGAAAGAAAGAAGTAAGAGCAAATAACGTATAAGGTAAGCGATCTAGGTTCCAGTAAAAATTAGTTAGTTAAAACGATTAAAGGCCATCGATCTTCCAAAAAGGTTGTGAATTAAATATTTTTCAATTCAAAAATCAAAAATAGCTTATGGCTTAATGTTTTTTTAATTCATAAACTCATAACGCTGTCAAAAAGAATCATTTTCGAAAAGGGTACAACTGATTTTTATCATTTTTATGCAGAACTCTCTAAAAATGACAGCATATCAAAATTTTCCAAGAAAAATATTATTATAATTATTGAAAAAATATTTTTCACTGTACTGTAATGTCTGTATTATAAAGTATATGCATATTATAGTCTAAGATACAACACTTTATTGGGGCAATAAATAGTTTATTGGGCCAATACACAGTTTATTACGATAATAAACAAAAATGTTAAAATCAATTAAAATGTTTATTGACATTCAATAATTTATTTATTGCACAAATAAACGCATTTATTAAAGTAAAAAAACTTAAAAAAAAAATTTGTTTAGTGTAATGTATGAGTTTATCGTGTCAAACAAAAGTTTATTAATACAAGCTACCGGTTATTAATTTTTGAGCCAACAAATCGTTTATTGAATAGAAATTTTTAGAACAAAAAATTTTCGCAATAACAACAAGAAGTTGATTGGGACAATGAAAAAACAGTCAATAAACGGTGTTTATTGATATTTCAAACGATTTCAGTGTACCTACATATGTATGTACATTTGAAAAAAAAAAAAAAAAAATACAAATGGTTTTCAAGGTTTAACTAGTTTTGGGAAGAAAAAAATTTATTGATTATGATGATGGCGCTATGTAGAAAGTTAAGCCAATATAATTTTCGCAAAATAAAATTTAAATTTGTAAAATTTTTCGTAAATCCATATAGGAATGCCTTTCTCGAAAAATTAATGGTGCAAAACAATCATCAAAACGGTGATCTGAAATAACATTAAAATGTTGATCAAAAAAAGCTAAGTGTACTCATCTATTTTCTTATGAATTCTCCCCTATAAGAGCCATTTTTTTTTTTTTTTAACTTGATATTTGAAGTCGACTTGCTTTTTCGTTTTTTGAAATGTCGTGGCCGACTTACATATAGGTGTAGGTATTAGTTTTAAATAAGAACATTTGGGGTGGCACGAAAAAAAAAAAAATATATAAAACCAAAAAAAATCAAAAAAAATTACAAAACCAACAAAAATAATAAAAAAAAAAGTATAAAACCAACAAAAATCAACAAAAAAATATAAAACCGAAAACGCTGCTGTGGCTGTTCTAGTTTTTAAGTAGTTTTAAGTAGCTTTAAGTAGCTTTAAGTAGCTTTAAGTAGTTTTAAGTAGTTTAAGTAATTTTAAATACATAGTTTTAAAATATAAGTAATATAAGTAGTTTTAATTAGCTTTATTATAGTTTTAGGTAGTTTGTAAGTTTTATATAAAATTTAAAAAAAAATGATCATGAAACCAAGTTTTTTCAAATCTTTCTTGGTGAAAAATAAAACCACTAAAGAATCCTTAGAATTAATTAGCTTTTAGGCCGAAAGGCATTAGTATTAATTCATGATATAGTTTAACTTAGAGCGCCCGTTTAGGGCCAGTAAGTTAGTTGTAAGTTATTGATAAGAAGGCTAGTTTTATGAATTTTTGTCTAGCTTTAAGATAGTTATAAGTTTGAATTAAATAAAAATGAATTAAAAAAAAAAAAAGCCATTTTTTGACTTAATCCCTTTCTACCTGGCACCAAAGATTATTAGTAGTGAAACACTGCTCAACTAACAAACTCTCTAGAGCTAAGCTCTTGAAATGTCAAAAAACCTTCCATAAGACTTTCTTATATCCCATTGCTATACTTAAATATTTTTGTCTTGTTATGAAACTTAAATAGGTCTCATGGCATTTTTATTTTAAGAGCTGTACACTTTTTTTTCTTTTTCGCTCTTCAAAATACTTAAATCTTATAGCTAAATGATTTTTTCTTCTTGGAATAGGATTATATAGACTTAAAGTCTTATAAGAATCCTTTTGTGAAAATTCAGCTCTAAAAATATGTTCGTAGTCTTTATAATCCCATAACAACACTCATATAAGAGTTTTAGTCTTTTTATACTTCTATGAAAACCCTTACAGGATCTGAGTATCTCCTCCTATATCAAGAGTATCTGGGGTCCAAATAACAAGAGTATTGCAATTGGAGGCTTATGAGATCATTGATAAACAATTAAATAATTAAAATATGCATTATTTTGAAGGCGCGTTGTTGGTTTTCGAGGTAAAAGTTCAAATTAGTAGATACATTTTCAACCGCATATGTTTTTTGGTTCACATAATATGTGGAAAACAATAAATGTAAAGCCATTATAACGCATAATAATAATTGACTGACTTACAAGATAAATATTCTCACACAAACCTTTCAGTTTCTTGACATAAGACACACATATACATACAATAAAAAATAGTTTGTTTCTCTCTGAGAAAATGCTAAATGAGAAAGATATTATATATATTTAAAGTTGATTTGATATTGGAGATTTTTAACGTGTTTTTTCATGAAATAAATAAAAGATATTATTTTCAATAACTTAAAAACACTTATTTTATTTATTTATTTACTTAAATGCATTTCGGAAGCTATGCTTCCATCGTCAGTAAGTTTTATATATAAATAATAATAAAAAAAAAAAATTTTTTGATATATTAAATACAAATAACTCATTTCAAACAAAAACAAACTACACAAACAAATTTATAGTGAATTTAAGATCTATTATAAAATTTTTTGAAAATTGGATCTTTTATTGGTCCATCGTCACTATTCATTAAATTATTTCTATTTTTGAAAATGTAAAGAGATTCAAAAGCATCTAATTCATAATGATTATTTACATTGCGAATTAATTTCAAATTTTGTAAGCTAAAATTATGGTTATTCTCCAGCATGTGTTGTGCTACACTCGACTTTTCAGGTTCATTGTATTTTACATGTGCAAAATGTTCTTTGAACCTTTTTATGATTGGTCTTCTTGTCTGTCCTAGATATTCCTTCCTACAATCGGTGCATCCAATAGTATAAATTCCTGATTGTTGATTTTTCTCAATTTTATCTTTTGAGCCACTAATCACATTTTTGAGTTTTATCTCACTACACTGACTCATTTTGATGTTTTGCCTACTAAAAATTAGTCTTAATTTTGATGTAATTTCTGGATAAAAATTGAATTTTGACCATTTCTTTTGTTCATAGTTTTCATTTCTGATTAAATCTAAAGTTGTATAATTTCTTAAGTTTTGTTTTCTTCTATGTGCAATCGTAAGATCATCTATTAATTGTTCTGTATATCCGTTTATCTTAGCTATTTCTTTGATCTTTCGTATTTCAATGTATTCTCTTTCTTTCGTCATCGGGATGTTTAAAGCTCTAAAAATCATTGAATGGAAAACTGATATTTTTTGTTCAAATGGATGAAAAGAGTCCGATGTTATATATCTTAGAGTATTTGAAGGTTTTCGATAAATATCAAACTCGAAAGTTTCACCTTTTCTAATTATAGTTAAATCTAAATAATTTAACCTTCCGTTTATTTCTTCTTCGTAAGTAAATTTGATTGTTGGATATTCTGTTCTATTTAGTAAGTTTATTAGACTTCGAAGTTCTTGTTTTTTAACTATTGCCCACACATCATCTATGTATCTGAACCAAATTCTTGGGAAACTTCTTTCATTTTTCATTTTAGTTTCTAAATTGGACATGAATAAATTTGCCAAAAATGGACTTAAATGTGAACCCATACTGCAACCAAACTTTTGTCGATAGAATTTTTGATTGAGCTGAAACCAATTTTCATTCATACATAATTTTGTAAGGTTGGTTAATTCATTAATTTCTTCTTGTCTTAAAGAACCTGAAAAGTCGAGCACAACACATGCTGGAGAATAACCATAATTTTAGCTTACAAAATTTGAGATTAATTCGCAATGTAAATAATCATTATGAATTAGATGCTTTTGAATCTCTTTACATTTTCAAAAATAGAAATAATTTAATGAATAGTGACGATGGACCAATAAAAGATCCAATTTGCAAAAAATTTTATAATAGATCTTAAATTCACTATAAATTTGTTTGTGTAGTTTGTTTTTGTTTGAAATGAGTTATTTGTATTTAATATATCAAAAAATTTTTTTTTTTTTTATTATTATTTATATATAAAACTTACTGACGATGGAAGCATAGCTTCCGAAATGCATTTAAGTAAATAAATAAATAAAATAAGTGTTTTTAAGTTATTTAAAATAATATCTTTTTTTTATATTTAAAGTTTACAAAATATATGTTCTCCGTTCTCTTTTGAGCAAATCTTATTGGAAGAGACGCATTCTCATAGCATGACTAAGTTGAAGTGAGAGCGAATCTCATTGGAAGAGACGAATTCGCATAGTAAAACTAAATTGACGTGAGAGCCTCCTATAACTAGGCCATTTAACGCTTTTAACAGTGTTATAACAATCTAGTAGTATTCTTCAAGATTACTTTTAGCTCCCTTACTATAGTCTAGTTAAGCTTTTGAGCATCTTATGAGAGGCAAAATGTTACTTGGGTGTGACATAGTCTAAAAAAATGTGCTTTTGATCTTTTAGATTCGAAAACCTTTAAAGCCAGGGCCATATCAAATAATTCTTCTTCGAAACAAACAATATTTAAATCACTTGATCCATTGAAACATGAACATGCAACCCAGTTGCTCTCTTTAGTTTTAATACTTTTTCAATAACAAAAAAAAAGGCTATATACGGTACTTATCTTCGAAGAAAGTTAAGTGATTTTTGTTTGTTTTTCGTTAAATTTGTGTGCATAACTTGAATTACGCATAATGTGCTCTCTCTCCCTCTTTCTCTTCCTATCTAAATAATATAAATGTATGTGCTCTTGGAATAAAATAGTTGATGGTTAAGTGGATACAAAAAAAAAGTTATCCTCTTTTGACCATTTTATTTTATAATATGATTAATTACAATCTCTTTCACATCTTAGCATTTTATTACTCGCATAGAAATTTTACTTTCAATATAAAAGTGCATTTTCATATTTGCAGAAAAAGAAAACATTAGAGATTCGTCTTCTTTTAAAAATAAAAAGTTTTAATTTTTTATTGAAAAATTTTATCATAATATCTTAGTAATTCTATAAACTTTTGAAATTAAAAAAATGTATATGTATATTATATAAATGTATGTTAATGTAATAGCCTCTTCACACCAAGCCTAAAACGCGGTTTTCGGGAAATTATCGGTTTTGGCGGAAAACCTAATCGAAAACTCAAGTTTTCCCATAAATTTTTGATAAACCACAAGTTTTCGTAAACCACAAGTTTTGTATAAAACCTCTCGAAAACTAGTTGAAATTCAAAGTTGAACTAAACAAACAAACCTTTTGAAACATCCAGCCCTCAATAAAATGTAAAAAAAACTGCTGAATTCTGCTGACAAAGGAAATTATGAGTGTGTTATGTAAATGAGATGTTTTGTTATTGTTTTTTTTTTTGCAGGAGATGAGTTGGTGTTTGTGAAATGTCAAACGAAAACTTGTAAATGTTCAGTGTGAACGCTTTTCGAGTTTTTGAAAACTTTTTGCCGAAAACCCGGTTTTGGGTTTGGTGTGAAAAGCCTATAAGACTAATGTCAAAATCTATTGAATTTTCCGGTAAAGCCTAGTACGCTGCTGATGCGAAACGAAAAATCCCATACTAAAATGACACAACGAAGTCATAAACGGAAAATTTCGTTTTGCTTTTCGTTTTGCAGTACGCTGTTCGAAGAGAGAAATTTATAATTGCAGCAAATTATTTGGAGAAGTCTCCGCTCCTTTTTCGCACTGAATTAATTATACAGACTATTTATTGTGTGCGGAAAAATGACATTTTAGTTTTATTTGTGTTTTTTTTTATCATTTTCTTACATCACGGGTTTCTCTGATTTCTTGCGTTTATTATTGATTTTGTTTTTGGAATTAGTGAAACTCTCCAAGGATATTTTCCGATGTGTTTTCGCAAGCTTTTCATTGTCTGTTTGGAGATCACAGAAAAATTTCGTTTCGCATCAGCTACATAGTATAATCCCATGAGTCAATAATGCCATAAAAACAGTCCATTAAGGAAATAGTCGCCGGAAAGCTTGATTTTGGTATATAACCTCCTCATGGCGTTTTTAAGAAACTGTCAAAAGTTCCTATGGATATGAGCGCCGCTAACAATATTAAGGGGTGTTGAAAGCCCTCTAAAACGGTTTTTCGGTAATAACTACCATATGGTAAGTTGTACAGAAAAAATTCTATGAATAAATTTGTAGCTTTGAAAATTTCCTACAAAAAAACATTTACATATTTTTCCATAAAAACAAGCATTTTCGAAATAAACCAGTCGGAAGAGTTAAGGGTTTTACTTTTCTATAAAATGAGGCGGATTAGTTAAAAAACTGTGCATTTTGTGATAAAATCATCAATTTTTTTTTATTGTTGGTATCTTATATATTATATGTACATGATTTTAAGATATTGGTCTGCTCTATTTGTCCATCCCTTAAGGTGGAAGGGGCAAAAAAAAATAAATTGAAAATAGAAAATGAATTTAAAAAATACAACGGTATTATTTACAATATCATGTTACAGCTTTTTCAAAAGCCAGTAATTCATTCTTTAACTAACTTTTTAAATATTTTTTTCTAATTCTAATTGTAGTTATTTTAGTGCTTATTTTTTGAATAAATGATTTTTAAACTATTAATTTTTCGAATTTTATTTTCAAAATTACCACGACTCCCAAAAAGAATGCAAAAGAACAGAACAAGTAAAAGAATCAGGATCCAGATCTCAGTAAAATGGAAAACCCCAAAAGAGCATTTAAAAGCAACCCTAAAAAGTTATGGCTTTGAGATTGGAAACGTTTGATCTTTACCAAAAAGCTTGTTGCTAGAATGAAGGCCAAATCAAACCCACAAGCGAACCCAAACTTGAAGAAACAAAAACCAGACTGCCTCCTCTTCTAAAACTACAAAAGACAGTGACCAACAAGTGCAGAGACTTATCTCAGAAAGACTGGTTTTCATCAGTTCAAAACACTTAGGGCCAGTTTCACAGTGCGCACATAACAAAATAAGTGGCACTTAATTTTCCCAACTTGGCACTTTAGCTGCAGTTTTACTACCTGTGTAAGGGGAACTTAAGTGGCCAACATGGGAGACTTAAGTGTCCTTAAGTATCACTTATTTCGATAAGTTTACACTGTGAAATTGGGAATTAGTTTTTCCATGTTTGGCACTTAAGTGACACTTACTTCGCTATGAAACTGGCCCTTAAGGGTCGACAATGCTCGTCCCAGTAGTCAAAGGAAGAGGAACAGACATAACGACTTGAAATTTTGTTCACTTAAGTGTGGTTCGTTTAAGTGAAAACCCCGCTTAAGTGAAAGAAAGACTGTCACATTTTGCCGTTTTCTTTAAGCGGATTTTACATGATATGGAAGCTCGAAGAGAACCGAAGCCTATGATCATTGATCGCTATTAGGTAGTAGCAAAAACAAAAAAACAAAAGCAATTTTGTCGAAAACATCATTGAAAACATTACAAAAAAAAACATACTTTTTAAAAGCTAAGAACAAAACCCGTGGCTTTTAACCAATTTTTATTTATTGTTATTTATTTTAATGATATAGCTCTTATAGAAAAAAAGTTATTGGTTTTTTTTCGATTGCGCATAATATGTAAAAATTTTGTTGGCTATTCACTTTTTCGTAGAAAAAAAAAAACGCCACTAATTTAAAACAGAAACTGACTATAGTTGCTAGCAACATCTCTGTATACTTATAAGCTTATTCACAATCAATCGAATTATCGAAAAAAAAAACTTAATTGGAAGATTGATTGTATTTTATAATTATAAAATTAACCATCAGTATTTCGCTGAAATAAACAAAAGAATATAAAGACACCCCATTAACTATACTGAATTACATCCACAATAATGGATAATTTATATATTTTCACATCACAGTGACATTTTAATAATGATATTGCAAAAAAAATTTAACTTCTGATGCACTGTAATCAGACATTTTGATAGGTTCATCAGAGTTCAGAACGTACAATTAATAGGTACAGTTCAAAGATCAGTGAACGTATGCAGTAGGTAGGGATACAAATAATTTTGTTACTTTTAAATTAATTAATAATAGAGGTATATAGGTATATTCATAAAGTAGAATTTCCATTTCACTCTTCAATAAAGGATTATAGTCGGAGTATGAATATTTGGTATATATTGTTATATACCTCAACTTTTCTGTAACCTTTATCTTTATGCTTAAAAGGTTTTATTTTATGCTTGAGGTAAACTATTTACATTTTAGTTGCTTATACTGTATTGCTGTATTGAAGTTTTTAATTGGTACATTCACCTTGATTACCAAGTCGGAGTAAAGGGATGATCTGCACCGCATACAAAAGTTTTCCCTTTGTATATTCGCGCCAATAATTGTATGGATCGAACAAAAATACATTCTTTGGTGTTGGACTTTTGGTATACCCACGCATAAAGTGTTTTAAAACAATAAATGTGGAAAATTCCCAAAACTCTGTGAGTAAAATATTGCAGATTTAATATAATTGGCTTATTATTATTTTATCTACAAAAAGAAATTCAAAAAATAAAAAACAAAAACAACCAAAACCAGAAAATCAAACTTTAATCTGCGATGTCGAGGCCATTCACTACATATGTATGTTCTTAACAACAGGTAAAATGCAAGAGTAATTTGTAATTGTCTGACAGCACGGATTTTCATGCCAACCCCCGTTCGTCCCATCAAAACCCTTTTTTATGTTTAATGAAAGAAAAACACATTAAACGCTAACAGTAAAAATAAAACCATCATCATCGGATTTAATCATTATCGCCGACATTATCCTTTGAGTAACTCCGAAGTCCGTTACAGCAGCGCGGCGGCAGCAATAACAATACCTATACTTAGGTACTATACATTGCCATACCACAGGATAAATTCTGGCTTTCACACTGCACACACACAACCAAAGATTGATGGATTCGTTGCGGATGATGGGTTTCGGTCGGGACGAAATTATATTCATTCTCCGAACGAACTGCATTAAAATTTTATAACTGCAAATTTTACCGAATTACAACTACCACCCCATGGCCACATCCAACAACCTTGTGTTGTGTTTGATCCACATCGTCATTGATGCGTCGTTCATAGCAATCACGCCCTCATACCGGATGGTAATTTATTGTTTCGGGTCAGCCCTTTGTTGAATCAAAAATTTAACGCAAGTATTGCATAACGCATAAATAACTGAAACGAATAACAAAAACAGTCATCTTTTTTATATCAAAAAAAAAAAAATATATTATCCTTACATGAAATTGGTCGTTAAACGTTTATTGATACCAAAATCATTATGCAAACATTTAATCTGCAATTTGTGCTTTATCCCACAGTGTTGCTGACACAATGAGATTCTAGAATCTAAAATAATATAATGCTCGTATAAAAATGGTTAATTATATTGGTGATGTTTGCTTTTTATAACGTTTAGAGTCCGGATTAATACTGCAAATATTTTTTTAATGAAGATTTTCTTTTATATGCGTGTTGAAACTTCCTATTTTCATAAAAAGAAAGCAAAACAATAATTATTATCGTGCACAGCCTCATTAAATTTATTTTCATTGAAAATAATAATGGTGCTATATAGTTAACAAAATGGCCTTAATAAAAATTTTATATGCACCTTCATCAGAAGACAAAAAATGGTTAAGAATTTTCACATTTAATGCAGAATTTTGTAATGAGAGCGAACAAAAATTAACGGTAAACTGAAATATATTTAAAAAAAAAACATAACTAGAAACTAAATAAATCACAGTTAAAAGGAGGAAAGCACTGTGCATCCATGCATCAACTGTTATTTGATTTAAAGTCTAAACGAGGGGACCGATTTCCTTAAAATGTAGGCAAAGAAAATTTTTAGGCGATTCCCTAGAGGAAAAATTCAAATTTTTATCTTAGCTCATCTAAAACTAGTAGCTAAGCTACCATTTCGTTTTTTTTTTTTTTTAATTTTCTTGAAAAGTTCTCTTAGGATTTTGATTAAACTTTGTTCATGTACTTTCTAAAGCATTTAAAAAAATATTGCATTTCAGATTTTTGCTATGAAATTCGAATATAGAAAATAGCGTTTTTTTAGAAAAATGTATACTTTTGTAATCTGCCGCTTACTATATAAATAATTTTTTTTAAACAGAAAAAAGAAATCAAACGAAAAATCAATTTTGTTTGTATATAGGTATTTTTTGAATATGTTTAAATTTTTCTAATCGGGAGGTTTTGACTACCCAAAAATTTTATTCGATAACACAGTAAACGAGCGTTCAGTGAGCAGAGGAATTAATAGGAGATAACGATGGTGTCCGTGAAGTTAGCATATCAATTTTTTTTTAAGGTCTTATCGCATGCACCATAGTTATAAAGTTCCTTATACTTTTCCAAAATAGTTCTGCTCGATTTCACCGAAAAAAAGGAATTTAAAAAATGAGATGCCAACTTCCCGTATAGCATATCAATTATTGAAATGTCGAATGAAAATATTGATGTAAGAAGCATTCCTTAAGAGTTCCTCATACCTAAAAAATTGTTCCGTTATATTCAGACCTATAGAAAAAATAAAACTAAAAAACTAATTCTATAATTAAAAAATAAAATATGCTAAAAATCAACTGAATTTCACAGATATAAGAAAATTCTAAAATACCTAAAAACAATTGTTTTGATGCCCGCAACAGCTGTTTTGGAATTTAGAAGTAGTTGTAATTTTATTATTCTATAAGTAGTATACTATTTACATATTTCTTTACAATCGTAATAAGCATGGCTTTGCCGTCTGCCTGATTGACAATTATATAAAAAACTTGATTGATTACATTAAATTCAGTTTGCTTTTAAAAATGTTCATTTAAAATTCTCCTTCTATAAGCTAATGCGATTCTACAATATTTGATAAGCATTTCTGGAGGAGTGGTTATTACGGTAAAAGTTCTTAAGGGCAGGAGGGTTGCAAAGGCTTAAGCTTTGTTTTAGCTTAAGCCCTCGACCCTCGTTCAATTCACAAGTCAGTAATAGACTTTCGAATTGAAAAAAATTTAATTCATAAGCTAGTTAGGATTTTTGAATTGAATTTTGAATTCAATTCACAAATCGCAAATAGCTTATGCATTGAAAAATTTTCAATTCATAATATGATGATAATATGATATAATTCATCATTTGCAGTGTAACTTTGCAGTCAAAAATTCAATTTAACGATGAAAATATTGAAAAGCTAGAGAACTGAATCGTAAACGTCAAATTGCGTTTGCAAGAAAATTCACTGGCGTTGATCAAATAAATTTTAATGCAAGTAAAACGATTACATAATATTGACGATCTGCTTCAAAAAAGACGATCATTTGACGATCAAAATAATGTGGATTTGACGTTTTGGAAATCCACAACACACAATTAGAAAACTTTCAAATTTACAATGTTTCTACTATTTATCAAATTCGAATTTGCTTTTTACCATGTGTTTGGCAAATTCATCATTCCGTTAAGGCTTTTATAGTTCCTGTTCTGTATGAGAAGAGCCAATATTTGACTTAACTGTATTAGATACAAGGCATAAACTTAAAACATAATAGGTATGCTTTATCAAAAACTAACTTGAAAGACATAGAATTTTTGAAAAAAATATACCTACAGTTGTTTTCTTATTTTATGTCGAAAAGTATATGCTTAACAAAATTAAATTTTCTAAAAATTGTAATAAAGTTTGTTTGATTTAAGTTTTTATGGCAACTAATGCCGTCCAAATTTGAGGGTTTTTAATTCCGTATAATTCAAGTTTTAACGAAAAATGTTGTCCTGATGTCTAAAATGCAAGGTCATTGTAATATTCTAATGGACTATTTAGCTTTTGAGCAATCGATAAAAGGGAGCCTATTTTGAATATATACGTAAACATAGTGGGGCTATACCACGTTACCTAAAAACATCTTTATCCTAATAAACATTATTTGAATCAAGTCATGAATATTGCAATAAGTTTTCCTAAACAACCACCCATCTTCTTCGTATATTTACCAATAAATATTTTATTCAATATATTTATTGGTTTCCTTATGATGTAATAAATATTATTTCAATCAAACACACACATATTATATATAATAATATCTACATTAACAAGAATCGATCTGGTCACCTATCAATGGCATCATAAAATTGCCAATATCCTAAAACTAAACTTTCTATACAATATAATCTTTATTCAATAGACTCTTTCCGATACAAACTTCATGTTCGTGCAGCTTTATCCCCAAACGAATGCAAGCTTGCTATACCATCTCATGCATAGGAATAGGATATGTGTATCTACAACCTCTTAATGCCACTTGACCCAAAATACCTTTTAAATACATATACCTACAGCGGACACAGGTGAACCAAATATTGGGTATCCATAGCATCCACGACGTAGATGTCGACGACGACGACGACGAACAAAGAGCTTAAGATAAGACCTATTATATTTGTAAGGTTGATATTAAAATTTGTATCGAGCAGAATCCAAAAACCCTCCTAACAACGCACAGTACAGGTAAATTGTTCAAGCTTTACGGAAAACAATTTTCAGAAAAGCATTTTCAAGAGGCCAAAAGTATAGGCCGGGACTCCTCTGTCTTCCTGACATTGTTTATTCGCCTGTTTTTGCCAAAGCATATAGGCCGAGCAGCTTAAATGAACGCAACCCGTAAACTAAGGCTTCCTTTTTTTAAAATAGCTAATGCAGACTTTGAGGGAGACTTATAGGAAAAACAAAAACGGAAATTCCATAGCCAAGTCATAATGCATCTCATATAGTTTTTATGCACACACACACACATAAACACAGACTGTTTATGCCCGGTGAGTTTTCTTGTCGTATATACCTACGTATAAAAACTTTTCATGCTTAATTCCTATAGGGGCCAAAAATTATAGAGACTAAAACTACTATGAAACAGCTCCCAGCGGCATCGTTTCAAAATTGTGACAAAGTTCTTCGTGTTTTATTTTTGGTGAGCGATTTTGAATTTTGAGGAAGAGGAATAATGCTGGTGCTGGTGCTGGTGCTGGAGCGATGGAGATGGAGACATTAAAATATTCCGACAGAGACAACTTTTGGAATAAAGCATCAAAAAGTTATTTAAGTTTACAATGCACTTGATATCAAGAATGAGAACCTTTTGATTTTAAACTATGCATACCCATATGTACATGATAAGTTTTTATTTGTAGTTTTCTTGCAATATAATCTTATTTGTCTTGAAGGGTATAAAGGTTAGTTGCAAAATAATAAAATATGGAGGTGATTTTTAAATGTTTTTATTTTTTTTTTAATAATTTATACACGCAGCGAGCGATGGGGCTCGAAGTCAATTTGGTGCGTGGATTTTCTAATTTTAGAAAATCCAAATGACTCTCGGCCAAGTCCAATCACAAATTGCATTTTGGTTCGGTGATTCATTTGGATCACTTATGTATTGACAGCTTGAGTCTCATGAAATTTGACAGAAACCCGCAGATTTTAAAGCCGATTTTTATTTGTAATTAAACAAAAAAGTAAATAAATGTTTATAAGCCGTTAGCCGAACAAAAAAAAATATTGAGTTAACAAATAAAAGATATAAAATGATTAATTGAGATAAAAATCAAATTTTACAAACAACAAAATGAAAGAATAGTTGCACATCGGTGGTTTTATATTTTAAAATGTAGATAAGATTAATTGAAAGACAAACATTATTTCCTACACTGAACCAAAAAGGTACGTAGATACAATAAAAAAGTTTATTGGGACAATAAATTTATTTATCAATTTTCGTCCAACAAACTGGTTTGTTGGGCCAATAAAAAGCGGTTTATTGGCCCAACAAATGTTTATTGATACAAGCTAAAGCTATTCATTGACCCAATAAACATTTTGTTGATACAAGCAAAAGCGTTCATTGACCCAATAAACGTTTATTGACCCAATGAACGTTTATTTATACAAGCAAAAGTGGTTTGTTGTCCCAATAAACGTTTATTAATACAAGAAAAAGTGGTTTATTGGCCGAATAAACGTTTGTTGATACAAGAAATTATTTATTGAATTATTTATCTTTTAAAAAATTGGTGAGTTGTGGCAATGTACTTTTTTGTTGGCCCAATAAACTTTTTATTGTCCCAATAAAATATTTATTGTCTCTATAAAGTGTTTATAAGTTTAATTTTTTATTTTAAATTATAATTGACTGTTATAGAATTCACATTATGTTCATGCCATGATTCTTATAAGATTCGCTAAGAATCGAACATAATTTGCGTCTTAGAAGGGTGCGATAGTATTTTACAAAAGGCATTTTGGAGTTGAGGTCACTTGAACTTTTAATTTTTATTCAAGTGACCTCAACTCCATAATGCGTTTTGTAATATTATGCTGTCGCACCCATCTAAGATGCAAATTTAGTTAATGCTTACCGACTCTTTATAAAAATCACAGCATGAACAGACTGTGAATTTTATGAGAATCGACCATAATTTGAAAAAAATAAAGTATTTAGCTACCCCTAAACACTTGATTGGGACAATAAATAGTTTATTGGGCCAATACACAGTTTATTACGATAATAAACAAAAATGTGAAAATCAATTAAAATGTTTATTGACATTTAATAATTTGATTATTGCGCCAATAAACGCATTTATCAAAGTTAAAAAAGAAGTTTTATAACAAAAATTGTTTGGCGCAATGTATGAGTTTATTGTGTCAAAAAAAAAGTTTATTGATACTAGCAACCGATTATTAATTTTTAAATTTTAATTTTCAATAAACGGAGTTTAATTGAGCCAATAAATCGTTTATTGAATAGAAATTTTTAAAACAATAAATGTTCGTAGTATTAACAAAAAGTTTATTGAGACAATGAAAAAACAGTCAATAAACGGTGTTTATTGATATTACAAACGATTTTTTTTTCAGTGTATATACAGTAATTAAAGTTACACCGAAAGAAAAAGGCTTGGTTGATCCAAGCACGTTCCGTGTTCACTCAAAATGAGGTGGTAATTGTAGAATTGAATCCGATTGTGCTTGAATCAAGCAATGCCTCATACTCAAATCAACAATGCTTGCGTTGCTGATATTTTTATTAAAAAGTATCATACAAATATTTGATATGAGTATGTTTGGACTCGATTCAAATATGATTTAATTGCGAAGCAACAATGCCATTGTTGATTTAATGGTTAGTCGACCCTAAGCGTGATAGCAACTAAAATTTGCTTAAAATTGTGAAATTGAATACGTTAATGCTTGAATCAAACAAAGTTTCGGGATTAATCAGTAAATCAATCATTGTTGATAATTTATTTTTAATTTGTATCACACAACACGCTGTCTTTAACAATAATTGTACTTGATTTAAAAAGGATTTTATACCGAATCAGCAATGTTGTTTCTGATGTCATTATTATTTAATCACAGACGTGATAGTTATAAAATAAAAATTAAAACTGCGGAATAGAATACGTTTTCATATAAAACAAACAACATTAGTGCTTGATCAACACATCAATAATTGTTAATCCATTTTTTTCTTCAGTAAGTATCACGAAACAATTTTGTTGAAGCATGTTTGTGCTTGATTAAAAACAATTTAATACTCAAAACAACAACGTTTTTTCTATCAATCAACTGACGTGATAGTTTTGAAATAAAACACGAAAATTTGGGAGCGACGATTATTAACATCATTATCGACATCACACACATGAGAGATTTACCATTCTCGGTCCCAAATAACAGTAACTGGCAAACATGAAGGATTCAACCACCAGCTGCATTTCGAACCGACCAAACGATATCAAAAAGAGCAACAACAACATCATGTTTAGCTACATATTATGAATTTGAAAATACGTTTGTGATACTTTTATTCATGCTTCTTTATAAATGCTCTTCTTAAACTAACAACTATTTTTTTTCTTCTATCACAAACATATTTTAAGACATCATACAAAAGTTCAAGTCATCTACCATCAAGGAAAAACTTTGTTAAAGTAACCCAAACGTTGTTACGAAAGCAAAAACGTAGTAAAAGAATCACGATCACAATAAAATTGATTAATAATCATGGTTTACTAACCCCGAACATGTTGGTAGTTTAATTTTTTCTTCGAAAATAAACAGTTTATCTTTGTTCGAAGATTTTATTCTAGTTTAAGTTCAGTGTGGATTGTGATGTGGTGTGGGTAACGTGCGCTTCAAAGTAAGCGAAGTTAAGTTATAAAAAAATAGTTAAAAAAGTATTTAATAATGAAAACAATAAAAATCAGAAAAGGTGTTACAGTGTGTGTCGAATCCGAAAGGCTAAGGTAAGAAGCTCTTTTTCTTAACAAGAGATAATTTTGCAGGATTTGTCAATTCCTTGCAAGAGGCAGTGAAAAACCTTGTATAACAATTCTGTTTTTGTTTTTCTTTTTAGGTGGTATAGCTGGGAATCGAACCCAAAAACTTCAGCGTAACAGTCCTACGCACTAACCATTACACCACGGACTACTAAGTACTAACCTGCCAATAACACGCACAAAGGAATGATTGAGAGTTGTAAGTCACTAGGCCATGGTTTTACACTGTCGTGTCACCCAATTTAATTTCATTTTTAATACTTCAATACATTTTTTATATACAAAATACTTTTTTTTCTAAGGCATATTTTAGATAAGTTAACGACTTCCCTTCACTTTGTCATCCCGTCTTCAACATCACTCACATCAGAAATCAACATCAACATGGTCATTCGAAATTTTGTGAAAAATGTTACTTAGCTATAATATGTAGGTACGTAAAATGTATGTAAAAATGTAAGTAAGAAATTGTAATGTAAGTATTAAATTTAGTTGTTTATTAAAGTAAACGTATTTTCCTTAAGTTTAAGAAATGTGATTAAAAAAAAAACTAAAAGATCAATAAAAATTAAAAAAAAAAAACATAAATTGAGTTAGCGTTTCAGTAGGATTTTCAGATCAGAATGCAGCAGCCTAAGTATCTTCTAATAATTATCAACGGAACTTGAAGTATTCTTAACTGAAAATGTATGTGTTAAAAGTAACATGTGTTGATTATCAATAATGATAATCAGGCAAGCAGGGTCTTATATTCAGGCTAGCACCAGTATTGAAACAGAAACACGATCATTTTCAAAGCAACACGTTCCTAGCATCATGAACGTTGTTGCCAAACAACGATCATGATCAATCAATAAGCCTCTCATGTTCATGCAAGCACCAAAACCTAAAAAGAAACACGTTCATTGTTTATGTAACACGTTTTTCATATTTCAAACATCATGAACGTTGTTACGAAACAATGATCGTGATCAATCAATGAGCCTCTCATATTAATGCAAGCCCCACGATTCAAAAGGGAACACGTTCATTGTTACTGTAATATGCTTTTCATATTCCAAAAGATCATGAGCTTTGTTGCCATACAATGATTGTGTTCAATCAACCAGCCTCCCACGAACATGAACAAACTGATACAAGTATGATTTGTGATAGTTCAAATATGAAATTGACAATGAACGTTGTACGGTTTTAACAAAAAAATTTATAAAAAATCTATCACGCTACATTGTTGAAAATAACAACGAACGTGGCTGACTCAAAAACAAACAAGAAATGTACTTGATTCTACCAAGGTTTTTCTTTGGGTGTACCTACAGAATTCTGGATTAACAGAATTTTGGAATGCAGAATAATAGATTTACAGAATAATGGAATACATAATTATGTTCATACAGAATTTTCATTTAGTTTACAAAATTTTGGTCATACAGAATAACGACCCGTTCCCGCATCCTGCATCCCACATTTTTCTTTAAATACTTCACTATAGTGACATTAATAAATTGGCACGACTAACATTGTCGTGTCGTCGTATCGTGAAGCTAAAAAATCAATCTTATCTGAATGCCATTCAATTATTATCAACAACGTGTGCCAATCACTTAAAGGCAAAAACAGGACTCGCCCACTCATCCGCACATAACTTGAATTCCAAATTACCTTTTTGTAGCTTGAACAAAAAAAAATAAAGAAAAATAAAAAAAAAACAAAAAAACTCATATCATTGCATTGATGGTTAAATTATATTAAATCACATTACCTCGAATATCCTGTTCGATATGGTACACATCCCAAACCAGCTTCGTTCAATCAGTTTGATGGCATATAAAAGCTTTGCTATTTTGTGTAGGATGAAGTGTGTATATAGCACGAAAAGCATGCCACTGTGCCATCATCATCTATACGCTGCTGCCTGGCTGAAGGACTAGAAAGAAGAGTGATGCCAGGTCAGGATGTACCAGGACCAGAGTATACTTTCTTCTTTCTTTATAGTAAATGTTACGATATTGTGTGCCATCAGCCGAAATCCCCTTTTAACCTTCGTAAATACTTTAATAAATATTAATTTTATTTTGACATTGTGTCGGTATATTCTTCGCCTTGTTTTACATGGCCTATACAGTAGAATCCCTCATGCCAGAATCACCTCCTTATGAATCACATCAAATCGAAGTAGAAAAGTAATTTTGTTTTTGTTTTTTTATTTTCTTTTTTTTTTATTTTTACTTTCTCTTTTTTAATTTGGTATTTGTTGGGAAGAATTTTCGATACTCATCGCATGTATGAGTCCTTTTTTGTGGCACTTAACCTCGAACAACATGGGATTTGGCTTAATGAAATTTTAGGGCAGAGTTTGATTTATACGCATGAGGCTTTCATCTGACATCGCACGACAGTGTATTCTTACAAACAGTTCTACATGGAAGCGGTATAGTATAGGTAGGTTTATATGCGGCAGGATTATATATTTGAAAAGGTTTCAAAAACGATTGGTTGCCGTTGGCTGATGAAATGGATATGTTATACTCCTGTACACATGTTTAGAGATTGAACCTTTAACTAAGGAGGATATTTGTACGATTATATTATATTTTGTTTTTTTTTGTTGT
The DNA here is from genome assembly GCA_929447395.1 of Epistrophe grossulariae. Lineage (NCBI taxonomy): Eukaryota > Metazoa > Arthropoda > Insecta > Diptera > Syrphidae > Epistrophe > Epistrophe grossulariae. The sequence goes on from OV839567.1 coordinate 126,508,317, forward strand.
TGTTGTTGTGTTGTTATTTGGTTTGTAGGCATCGTTTGAGTCTGTGAGTTATTCAATTTGAGATTGTATTTGGTAGGTGAGGCTTTGGGGTCTATATATATAGGTAACAGGGTGATTCGCATCAGGTGCGAGACAAAGCTGGAAGAGTATAGTTTCAAATTTGGATCGAGAAAAAAAGAAAACATGGTTTGACAGTGAAGTTCATTTTTTTAACTGTATCTAATGAAAAAAAATATCATTAACTTATTATCAATTCATTTCATCGAGCTTATAATACATATGTGTGTATGTATTTCTTATAGACTTAAATATATACAATGCCTTAGATAGAATAAGCTTTCACTACAATATAGTCAATACAATAATATGCTTGTATGAAGGTTCAAGTTAAGTTTAAGATAAAATAAAACCCTATTATATTATATTTTTTTATCAAGGTATTCTTGTAAAAAAAATACAATCGATTTTAGAAGTACACTTCCAATATAACGAAAGATATAACGATCAGGCAATTCGTTATATCGAAAGATTCGTTGTATCGAAACCAGTTTTTAAAAAACTTTTGAGACCTATATACCTATAAGACTAAAAAAAGAAAGATTCTAAAGTTTTACTTTGTTTATTTTTCTTGAAATTTAACAGTAGGTATTCGTTATATAGAGTAGTAAAAATTTTCATTACTCGTTATTTAGAGATATCAATGGACTTTAAATGGTGATTCGATATACTGGACGTTCGTTATATCGGCATTCGTTAACTGGACGTCCAGTGTATAATAAAATCAGATAATGTTTTTTTTTTGTGGAACCAAAAATAAGGGGAGGTACATTGTACAAATTTACATATACATTTCTTAGCATTTTTAAACAAATTTATTTTTCTCCAAAAAAAAACTACACAGATTTAAAAAATGTTGATGTTAATATAGGTACAGTGAACATTGGAAAACGTGAACCCCCCAAAATGTGAACTACCCCACAACGTGAACACTGTATTTTTTACATTGACTGCTCTAAAACGTGAACAAATCTAAAATCTCTAAAACGTGAACAGAAACCATACGTGCTTGTACGTATCATGCCTTATTCAATTATAATATTTAACAAGGCTTTGGAATGGTGTGCAGATGAAAGCGTTGGCCAAAGCGACATTATAAAAGTACTAAGACTCCTAAGAGAAAATGCAGTTGATTTTTTTGTTAAATAAACCTATTATTTTGTTAATGAGCCGTAAAAGTGTGTGTAAATATGTAATATTTTGTCATGAATTCGAGCAAAAAGAATATAAAATGGAAGAAAATGTGTTTTATTTTAAGAGCAATAGTATGACAATACGGTAGAAATACAATCTAAATCCTAAAATGTAACATTCCAAAACATGAACAATCTCAAAAACATGAACACCCTCGGTTTTAATTAGTTCACGTTTTCCAATGTTCACTGTATACTCGGCTTCATAGTGGTGAAAAAGAAAAATACGAAAAATGGGTATTAATGGCACCTCCCATAGAACCACATTTTTTTATTTTAACTTCTATGAATTTCAATTTCATTTTTTTTCGATTTTTAAAAACTGTTTCAATTTTTTTTCGAAAACGACTTGATCGTATAATTTTAATAATATCAAAATATTTAAAAAAAAGAATAAAGTTTGGAATTAAAAATTGATAGTTTTTGTAAGAAAATTTATACATGTACAAGAAATAAATTTGTAATTTATTAAATTAAAATTTAATTTTTAATTTATTTTGACTTCCAAAAACCAGTCTTCATACTATTTCGTTTCACAAAACGGGTTTTGGAATACTTTATCTATCTATGCAAATAAAAATGTAAATGTTCGTTTGTTCTTAATCTAAGGTCTCCGAAAGTTCTTCACCGATTATTTTGAAATTACATATCGTCGCTGTGGATCGAATACCTCGTAAGTCGTAACCCAGAAAAGTTCACTTTTTAGGTAATGATGCACTTTTATTGTAAAAAAACTTTCCGGGTCTAATGAAAAATACCTTGTTAGTATAAGAACGATAGTTTCAAAGCTAAACGCATAAATAGCAATACATCGTTATTGGTGCTCAAAACTTTTATATTAAGTTTTTTGTTTCTCCTGAAATAATAACGTTTCTGGGTTACAAGGTATTCTATCTACAGCGACGATATATATATATTTTTTAAACAGCGCCATCTTTTGGGCAGAACTGAAACACCCAATCTACTGAGATCTCCAGCAATCTCAGTACAAGATTCCTTAGTTTTGTTATCAAAAAACTATAGTTTGATTTAGAAAAATCTTTTTTTGTTCAAAAATTTTACTTAGGTATAGTTTTCAAAATTTAATTATTTATATTGTAAAAGGTAATATAATATTACTAAGGTAATGGAGGAATAGATATTTTCAAAATTGCTCTTTTAATAGGGTTAATTAGAACAAAACAAAAAACAAAAATAGCGTCCAATTTTAAATACCCTTTTGTAAGGTTTTATTATGAAAATAGAATTTGAGGATATATTTTAGAGGGTGTATTGGGAAAAAACAAAACAATAGCATCCCATTTAAAATTTTCTTTTTGTATTTGAAAGCTTATATTTAGAGTATAGTTTTGAAATGGGGTGCAGATATTTTTGAAAATTTACTAGGGTAAAATGGGTTAAAACTAGGGTAACATTTTGGGACATAATCAGTTATTATTTTGACGCCTCTAAATAAAACTGGTTGCTTGAATTAATACTTCAGTAAGAAAAATGTTAGTTATACAAAATGCAATGGTATTTTTCAATTAAATCTATAACTGGCGCCCAACACTATTAAATTTTTACAAAACATTATAGATTTACGAACCTGAGCAAAGCCGGGCTGGGACAGCTTGTGTTATAATAAATTATATTTTTTCATAACTTTAGCATTAATTTAAGTTTTCATTTTATAACCTTTTAAATAAAATAATATGAAATGGACAAGTATATATAGCTTAACTGCATCAAATGTTAATTGATTTTAAATTATTTTAAATTCTGAGTTTTTTAATTATCTTCAAAAACAATTACAAATTTTTTTTTTAAATAAATCACAAATCCCGCTATTTTAAAAAAAATTTAAATCAATTAAAATGTTTATTGACATTTAATAACTTGTTGCCAATAAATGCATTTATCAAAGTAAAAAAATAGTATAGTTTTATAAATTTTTTTGGCGCAGTGTATAAGTTTATATTGAGAAGAAGAGAAACACAAATAATAAGAAAATTATTATTTTTTCTTAGTGGACTTTATTAAATGAAATTCAAAATAAAGTTTATTTTGTGAACTTTAGTCCAATGCGTTTCGCCCAGGCAGGACAGTTGGGCCTGCCATCACTGGCAAGCACCACAAATTTAATGTGGCCGTTGAGGGGAAATTCATTTTTCTGTATCTTTTTAAATAATCAGGAATTAACTTTTAGTTTTGAAAATTAAACGAAGCAACACAAACATGGGTCTACTAGTTATATAACTCTACGCAACTCAATTTTTTTTTAAATAGATGCATTTTTTCTTTCCTTTCTTCCTTTTAATTTTATTTGAATCATCCTGTGTCTGATTTAAGTGATTTTTTGTCGCATTACAAACATGCTCACCTTAACCTACTCAACCAATATACTCAAATAAAAGCTTTGGAGATTGAAGAAATATAAAACGAGAACAATTGCAGAGGTATTTACAGCTGTACTCACTAAGAGCGTTGTTGAAAGGTTATTGTTAAAATTTCCAAAGCAATTTAAGATTTATCGTTATCAAATTTCAATTCTTAAGGTTATTTATATTTCTTTACTTTCACTTATATATCTATATATAAAGATTTAAAAATATCTTATTATATAAGAAAACAAATACAAAGTTCAATGGTTGCTTCTGTGTATTGCCTGAATTTTGTAGGATATTAAAGGGTAGGGGTGATTTTAGAAAAAAATGACTTAAAATGAAAACAAAATTATTAAAAAACAACGGCAACACTAACAATGAAAGCCAGAAATCTGTTTTTTAATCCTAAATTTAATTTAAATTATTTATGTCAAAATTTTTTGAAAAATTCGCATGCAAACTCAAAATTTTGATAAAAAAAATGAAAAAAAAAGTTTAGACCTATTTTTTTTTCAAAATTGTGAAACGAAGTGCTAAATTGGCTTTTTGTGGCTAATGCTTACATCAATTTCAAATCGGACACAAAAACCGAATCGTTTTATGTCTTATAGTTTTTGAAAAAATTGAAAATTAGTAAAACTACTTTTTATGAGATTTTTGTTTTTTTGCTTGCCCCTACCTTGCCCCCAATTGCCCCTACCTCCTAAACGGGTTGAGATAGACACCCCCTCCCATGGTACAAAATGCTTGTATTGGGTCACCTAAAAAAAAAAACGTTATTACTTTTCGGCGCCGTACGAATCGTAATTGAACCGTTGTTATAGATAAGTTCAGTACAAAGTTGCATTTATCAGCTTTAGTTTGTTATACGAGTTGTTTCATTTTTGAGTTTGCAATTTTCTCGTATCGCATTTTGACTTTAAAATGTTGTTTCATTTTTCTAAAAACCTAACGCATTCTAAATTTAAAGACGTATTTGCACAAAATTTTTGTTAAGAAACAATGAGGGTTATAAAAAATATAAATCCACACCTCTTCCCTTTGCTATGCCATTTATGAATGTATATTGTATTAACTTCATAACCTTTTTTATACATCCTTGTTTATTCGTTTGAATAAAATTTTCAATTGTGGTCCCTTTTAGTTGGATATATATGGAGAAATAGAGATCTCATTCGGCGTTACGTTACGTTGCGTTTTAAGATATCTTATGAATTCAAGTTGTAAATGGGCTATGGTAATTCGTTTTCTCGTGGGAGTCATTTACAAAATTTCACTTTGGCCAAAAAATACTCCAACTCTATGAAATCTTTCAACACTTTTATACAAGAAAAAAAAAAAAAAAAACAAAACAATGTTGCCAACTTGTTAATATTGTTAGACTTTTATTTATTTTAATCGAGATGAACTGAATTTAATTAACAACAATTTATGGACACAATTTGCTTCGATAGAATGTTCCTTACAGGCGGATTTTAGTAATTTTAGTGCAAAATAACTTTCCTTTGAAATTAATTTTATTTCTGAGTGTGGGCAATATTGTCGAGGTTGACCTTTAAATTTTTAATTTTTTAGTTTATTTTTTTTTTGCATCTTTCTCGTTCCTTCAGAAGTTTTAGTAATTTTTGTTCATTTAAAATTATTGTAGAACAAAAAATTACAAATATCCGCCCACTGACAAGTCCAAACAAATGTACATAAAAACGCCTTTCGCTGGCATTAACTTTACAATCTTGGCAAATTCAAGGAAAATGTTCAATATTTCTTATGGAGTTCTGTTAAACCTATCTGGGCATATTGTATGTAAAAAGTTTTATTAAATTCGACAATATTTGGCAACTTCACTCATAGTTCTCTTATACGAGCATCGTTCTCTTTAGTAACTAAAGTATCTTTGTGGCTATAAGATAAGCAGCTTCAACTTAACATTATTTGAGACAAAGCAACTGTAAAATAGAAAGAAAAAAAAATATAATAATATTATGGATCCCAGTTTCGGCTAAATGTTGGTTGTATAATGTATAATGAGGTAAGCTCTTTTAATGATATTCGTCTGTCGTGTTGTTGTTGTTTTTATTTTCTGACGTCCATTGGTTACTAAAAGGCCAACTGAGCGCGCCAATGCCACTTTAATGTTTATTTTTGCAGCCCCATTCTTCCCACATCTCGTATATATGTATGTATATGTATATATCCTGCTGCTCATGAAAATATGAAATTCTAACTGAAAAATGTCCGAGAAAAAGTTGATGGTTCAAAAGCGTTTTGTGAGTGAAAAGTTTTTTTTTTTGTTTTGTCGGCCACATTTATGCAAATGAAATTGTCTCCGGACACTTGAAGTTCCTTCCACTCTATCACCACCGCGCGGTATAGTGCTTGGAATTGGAATATCGCAGGTTGAAATACACCAGCAGTGTTGTAATATACTTTTGTCCTTGTTCGCTGCTCCTCAGGTGGGATAAAGTTTTGTAATTTTCTTGCTACACAAATCGCAAAATGATGTTTGTGTTTTTTCCCTAGAATTTAAATTTTCAAGTTAATTTTATTAAGGGTGGTGAAGTGGAGTTTTCTTCTTTTTTTTTTTTTGTTCTTTCGTTTACCCCCACTTACTCATTGAACTGAACTGTTGTTTAACACTGTTGAACACATCTGAGTTGTTATTTTCGTTTGTTTTGAAAATGGTTAGAGATAGGTAATTTAATGCTCAATTGCTATAGTGACGGTGAAGAGGGTCAATGGGGTTCAGTGTTGACTGGGATAAAAGTTTATGAGTACAAGATTGAATTCAGTTTGAAGTGAGCGAATGTTTAAGTACGCAATATAATGAAGACAATTATTTTAAATAATTGCAAGTTTTTAAAGAACAACTTAAAGAATGAAGCTTACTTTATTTTTTGATAGCTTTTTGGCATTCCGAAAGATGACATAAGATGCACAACAAAAAAATTCTGGATTGTCCAAAGCATATAGAAAATGAGAAAGTATATTTGTCAAAAATCTCTAAAGGGAACTTTGCCCAAAGCTCTCCAAGGAGAAACTCACTTAGAAAATATCGTTAGGGATATGGATTGGAAGAACTTGTTCCCATCACTCAATCTGGAAGTTATCGTTTGCGATCGACATGGGAAGATATTGTTAAAAAATAATTCGTTCGTGCAATATTGATGTCGCATCTAGGTATCTTGGCTTGGGATGTCTCTCTTCGCTTATAATAGTCCTCAGTCCTCACCAGTGGATGTGGGATGGTTGCACAAGGTTGCTGGTCAGTTTTTTTTTTTTGCAGAAATTGTTAGGAATTTATCTAGAGGAGTGATTCCTCATTCCTCATAGAGTCTTTGGTTGCTAAAGTGCTTTTGTCGTTATCGGTAAAAATGGAGGCATGTGCAAATCCGCCGAATTTTCCTCTCAAACGCTTCAAGCTTTTTCATGCTTGTTTAGGAAATGGTTAACAAGACTGGAAAACAGTATGTGATGATGGGTCTGATCTGATAATTTGCTTGTAGAGAAGAAGTAAATTGTCTTTTGACTGAGTCTTTTCCTTTTCCGAATTAGGCGTTAGATGTGATGAAAGGCGTAATTCCCATTTTTGAGAACGGCTGTTGAATGTGGGTTGAAACGTAGTATCTCATAAAAGTTGATACCCAGGTATTCTATTTTTAAATTCGTTGCGTGGGTTGAAGACTGTGAGTGTTGCTATGACAGCATGTAGCAGAGCTAGTGATTCTACGTCCTACGGGTCTTCTGAAACTATCCAATTCAGATTTGACGGAGTTGATTTTGATACCCTTATCTTTCATAGTATTCCCAAAGACGTTTCATGTGCTTTTCTACACTTCTGGCCGCAATGATCGTGGATAATGATTGTGGGTTTGTCAATTAGTCCTCAGCATAGGGCAAATTCATTGCGTTGTTGAGTTGATGTTCTTCGGCCATATTGTATGTTGTAGAAAACGGTTCAAGCTTTAATCCTTGAGTAACTTGAAAGATAGTTTTTAAACTGGACGAAAAAATTACCTGGAATTGAGTAAACTGAAAATAATTTTCACATAGTTCACACTAGATATTCGTCTATAAATCTACCTATGTATGATGAACTGAACTTAACAAAAAGTTGCTTATTGACAAAGGCCCTCACTAGTCAACTGATGACTCCAAGTGAAATAGCCAACACGAAACGCCAAATTCTTGTAGGACTAAAGGCCGTTAAAAGCTATTTTGAATCAATAATTCATCAAGTACAAATAAAATAATGCTAAGTCTTCTACTTATATGATGTATTTCAGTAGATAGTATATAGAATTTGTATTATTAAAAAAAACCTTCTTATGAAAATAATTTTATTTAATGAAGCTGAAAAATTAAAAAGGATTAGTTTGTATAATATAAGTCCATGTATCCAAATGCTGTCAAATACTTTCTCCCTATCGAGGAAGCATTCAACCTGGTAGTTGTGGAGAATGCTGGCAATATCGTTTTGGGGCACAATCTTAGCTGCCTTCCATCTCTTCGGGCATAGCAATTGCTGATGCAGTTGTTCAGCAGGATCGCAAGGACTAGCATCATGACTTATCGAAACTTCCTTAACATGCATGTAATTAGAAATTATGTCTGGTCCAGATGATTTTTCAGGTCATCCACTATTAACTGATTTACTTAACTGAGTTACTTCTTCGGGGTTTGTCAAACTTCCAGTTGTCTAGAGATCACTGGCATTGTTGATTCGACTTCCTCGAGAAATCCAGGGTCGTTGGGTGGATTCGACACAAAATTTCCAAATATTCAAAATATTCTGCAAAAGGCTTCCGCTTTATCCTGAGCAGTGAATGACTTCCCCTTGCCTGGTGCTGCTTTTCTTTGGTAGGTATATTTGTTGTCTTTTCTCAATATCCATGTTAATATCCGGGTCCTGCTGTAATGTTGAAGAGCATTCCTTAATGGCGTTGTCGATATTCATACACATTTGATAATACCTTCTGGTGTCTCTCGAAATCATTTCTCTTCTGTCTAAGGCGTTGGTTATGTTGGCGTCCATTGCAACTATAATTTCCCCTATTTCGATGTTGACAAGGTTTCAGTTGGCATCACTATTTAAACCCCAATCTTTGTAACCGTTTGATATCCAGGTGCTTGTAGTTGACGTAATTAATATGCAAATATTCGTCTTATTAGACTTTATATTCGAAATATTTTATCATTTTCTAGGTGGAAATTTTCTTATAATGGCTGAGAACTGCTTAAAAACCCATAGAAATGATTGTGCAAATGGAAATCTGGATATCAACGGTTAAAGTGCAGAACCACGTTAGTCGTTTTTTAATGTTTTTCAGAAATCAAAACCTACCTAATTTTTTATGTCGATCTATGGTAAAAGGTCTTCAATTCTGTCTTCTTCTGTAAAATGTTCAAAGCAACATTTTTACCCTAAAAGGCGGATCTGATTCTGCATATTTTTTGCATTATTATTTTTTTTTTTTGGTATTTTTCGACTTACGACTTTCGAGTCGATATAACCGTCGATATATTAGTAATAAGCGAAAAAGCACGATTCTAGCTAAGATGTGCTAAAACACTGATCTTAAGTTAACTACCATTAAAATAAATATTCATATTTTTAAATAAATTGAGAAAACAAATACAATAATTATAAGAACCTTATACAATAATTATTACAAGCTTACAATATGTGTTCAAAGCTATTATTCTTTAAATAAATCTATCGGTATTTTCTAGTTTAACACTATACTCTATACCTACCTTACCTAGTACCTACATTCCCATAATCATAAAACCAGTTAAAATGTATAAATCAAATAAGTCACACGCTCTAGCTATACCTACAATCCTTTCCAATTTATTATCATTATCGTCTGGATCTGTCACAGCGCTTTTAATCCACTCCTTCATCACAACATCCACATCGTAATATCCACCCAGCTGTCCTTTTTGTGTAAATAAATATCATTAAAGTAAACAAAAGCTCATCCTGACGTATAAAGAATATTTATAATGTTATACATTTGCACTATAGGTAGATATATGGCAATAGCATCAAGTGAGTCCAGAATTTTATATGTGACGGTATTATATCAACCCTCTCAATGGGTCATGGATATATATTCTCATACACTCATTGGCTTTGTCCTTCGGTGTCCTTTTCCAAAAAAACGGGACCATAGGAATTCCCAAAAACAGGTAAACCCAAGCACACATACTTCATTTGATTTTTGAAAACATGGTTACATATACATGCATATATTATATATGTAAGCACATATATCTACATTTATATATACATATATATCAAGGACATACTGTTTATGCTTATATTTTGTTTTGTATTATTTCCGAGTGATTGGAATTTGTGGTAGTAGTGGTGATGGCTGATGGAGAATCTGTATGCCAAAAGAAGGGTGATAAATCACATAAGCTTCACCAAAGCTTTTAGGGTTAACCGAAAAAGAAACACCAGGCAAAGACTTTATCCACTTTGAGTTCACGGACATATTCACTCGAATCGACAAAACAACATTATTCTATGGTTCCTTAAAGGTCTTTAACTGGCTTAAGCTAAGGTAAGTTATTTTACTATTGTGTTGTTTCTAAATTTAAATTTAAAGTGTGTTGAAAAGGATATTTTTGAAAACTATTGAGAATTTAATAACAGTATAGGTATGCGTGGGTAAGATGAAATAGATAGTTTTTGGCCTGATACGAGTTTTATTCTAACTACAGAACAAATAGAGAATATACAGGATCTTGAGCAGAAGGCCAAGGAACCGAAATTGGTTAAAACTAAAATACTTTTTAACGCAATCTATCACATCTATGATCTAATAGTGCAACGATGCATTCAAAATTCAAATCAAGTGACAATTCTGTATTGAACTTTTCTATTTTCAGTTCAAATTCACTTTTGACGAAAATTGTAACAATGAGGGAGTAAACAAAAATTTTAATATAAACCAAAACTGTCTTTTGAACTCGTTCAGTGGGTTCCAGGGATGGAAAATGATAATTTTTGAATGTACTGAAAAATTCTTTAAAATTGTACTGAAATGAAGTCAATTGTACTGAAAATTTTTGTTTGTTAAATGAAAAAATATTTTATATCGAACGAAAATATTTAATTTTTTAAAACATAAACAAAAGCAATTCATAAATATACATATGTACATAGATAAATAAACAAAAAACATCAAATATAATGAAATAACTTTCAATTTATAAGTTCAAGTGACCTCAACCCCAAAATTGCGTTTCGCCCAGGTACGACAGTTGGGCTCATCAGTTAGATGCTGTCATACCCTTCTAATCGATTCTGATGAGCCCAACTGTCGTACCTGGGCAAAACGCAACTTTTGGGGTTGATGTCACTTGAACTTATAAATTGAAATATATTCAATCGATCCACTTAAACAGAAGTATTTTTCTAATTATCTTCACCTACGTTATTAATTAATTATTATAAAGAAATAACTACTTTATAATAAAAAAATTTGCAAAACGTACAAAATGCAAGCACTTTGACAGAAGTGAAAATTATTTATATAATTATTTTTCAGTCTAAAAGTTCTTCTGTTAAAATGCTTGCATTTTGTATGTTATCTTTCAAACTATTTCTATTTATGTATACCAAATCATAGCACGATGAATTCTTTAACGAGTTTTTCGTTGCTATCAAGGCAGAACACATTTGAACTTGCATTTGTTTCGACATTTCGACTATTAATATTCTGGTATGGACAAACTTTTTCGACATTTGCGGACGAATGGGGAATGGAAAGAACGGCTTGTGGAAGGAATTTTCGGTGAATTTTATATTAAATATTTGTGCGTTTTTTTTCAAAAAATAATAACAAATCACAGACAATAATAAGTTTAGTTTCATTTAATAAATAAGGTAAATAATTACTGTTTTCAGTGTATTTTTAAACCGTTCTCGGTGAAATTGTCCTCCACAAAGTCTTGCAAAGCACTCGCCTTGATATTTTGTTATTTTGTTTTATTAGGTTAATTAACTGAATGATTAGTAAAATTTCAACACTGGCAAGTTGATGTATAAACAACTTCCTTATAATTTCCAAATTGAATATTTTTTCGACGTTTTACTTCAAAATTGCTGCTGTCAAGTTGTCAGGTGTCACACACACAAACTCAGAAAAAATCGATTCTTTTCGCATTCCTTTCAACAACAGGAAAAAATCGATTCTTTTTAAAAAAAAATTCGATTCTTTAGTTAAAAGGAATTCGACATAATTATTAAAGATTTAGAAAATTTGCAAATTTAAAGAAAACAGGTTTCATAAAATTGTACTGAAATAAGGCAGATTGTACTTTTGTACTTGAGCAAACTCAATTGTATCGAATTCGATACAATTGTACCGAATTTTCCATCCCTGGTGGGTTCCCATCTATAGCATATATAGAGAAAGCAGATCCGGTTGATGCCTATAATTGGTGTGAACGTAAGGATTGAAAGAGAGCGCTAAAGTGGTGTTTAGACTACTTTAGAAGTCACTTTAAGTTTGTTTTTTTTTTGTGTATATATTTACGAAAGGGTCGTAAGGTAGTGATATGCTTTTTATCATATGCTGAGGTATTCTCATCGGGTCCAGAGTTTCACCTTAGAAACAAAACAACGAACTTTAGTGGTTATCTTTATTCACCAATCACTAGTTTTTCAAAATTTTAAAACACTGTTATAATGTTTCCTTTAAACATAACTTTATATAAACCAAAAATTCATATATCCTTATAACTAAATGTATAAAATGCAAAGGAGTTTGACTGAGATAGCAGTGTCTACTATATTAAATGTCTGAGATAGCAGAGGCCACTAAATTACAGTCTTAGATAGCAGACGCCTCTAAAGTACAGTCCGAAATAGCAGACACTACTAAACTACAGCCTGAGATAACAGGCGCCTCTAACTAACTACTTTAACCTGGGCTTCCCCTTTCGCTTCTGGAGCCTAAGGTTTTCAAAAAGGAGACTCACCAAGCACCTGCTCTTGATTAGTGCTACATATATTCAAACTATGGCAGAGCTCGGTTTTCTTCTGTTTATACACAGACTTGTATATATATTGGTTCAAACTGAGTGTGAACTATAATATGAAGAACAAAATAATAGAGTTTCGATTAGAACTTTCTCTAGATTGTATGCTATAAGAACAAAAATGCACTACATGGATACCGCCAGTTCTTTCCTAAGGTACCCTATTCACGGTTCCTTCCTTCAAGGTTCCAGTCGAGAGTTCCGACCAGTTCTTTCCCTAAATAGCGTGCTAGGGACAAGGAACCCCACATTTCTTATACTAAAAATGATGTTTGAATGTGCTATTTAATAGGAATTTTTTGTAGAAAAAAAAATGTCTTTCAAAACTCTAAAAACGTTTAAATTCAATTGTTGCAAACGATAGTGGTATTTGACGAAGATAGTACTGAGTCCTGAGCCAATTTCGTTAGTCCAAATTTAGAAAAAAAAAAAAAATTAAAAATGAATTTCTTGAGATATTTTAATCTTTTCTGTAATTTTTTTTTCAATTTGTGAGTTACGGCCTACAGGATCTGCTTTAATGCCGACAATATAACTTCTACAGATTCTGAGGAAATCAATTCTGTAGATCCATTAGTTACCAATTCTTTGGAGAAATTTGCCCATCATCTTTCCAGTAAAAAATTCGATATTTGCTCGAAATGTAGTTTTCAGTTACCATTGAACAAAAAGTTAACTTGTCTTTAAACACTTTCGATCGTATTTATAAACGTTGTCTAACTTTGGACAGCCCTACAAGTTAAAGATAAAAATTAGTTAATGTTAAAGAGTTTGACAACGGACTCGGTTGTCTTAACTTTGGCTAATTCATTTTATTTAATTAAGCTTATTTCCAACTATTTTGGACTATCAAGACACTGTCTAACTATTCAAAAATCTAATAAATATAATAGAACTTCTGGTTAGTGGTTGGTTTCCAGCTGCTGGAACATTAATAATTTTGTGATATTAGTTCCAGTTCAAACTGCATTTTTAACACGGGTGTAATTTCAGTAGTTATAACTTTTTTTTCGAAATTTTTCATGACATCTATGCTTTTTCTCAGTTCCTAGAATCGAACACTCTCTATATCTTAAGACAACAAAAATCCTACCCATAAAAAATAAACATTTCTGTTTATCATCATTACAATGCTGACAATTCCAAAAACGTTTTTTATTCAATTTTCCTAGGTATATGAACCAAAAGTGTGCCTGATGGTAAAATATCATCATACACCATGACGATCATCTGCCTTAGTCATTTAACCGCATTATTAATCTACTACACCCATGATAGTTGGTTTCTGCAGAATCATTCTCTCTCCACTGATAGATTTGAAAATATGTTTATAGACATCTAAGCTAAACAAGACATAATGGCCGAAACAAAAATGTGCCTGACAGTACTCGTAAATATTGTCACAATTTATAAGTTCAAAAAGAAAAAGACGAAGAAGTAGCCACCACTAAATGCCATGCCACACAAATTCCAATTGAGTATCTTATAGTTTTCCTTTTCCGGCATATATATCTATATATCTTGGTTTTTTGGTTGAATTTTTGAATGCCACCCTCTGAGACAATAATCTTTAATACTAATAAATGTTCATAGAAAAAACAGAAGCAAATCATTATTTATATTTTGCTTCTTCTGGAGAAGTTCCTTGATATTTTTTGTTGACCTGAAGATGGATGAAAAATTTATAGTTCGGGGAATTTGGGGAATTTATGTACCTACTTGAAATTTTCAATTCAATTCAAGTTGATATACCTCGGTAGTATGTTTCATATTTTTAACATTGAAAATGTTTATAGGGTCGTTTTGAGAAAAATATGGTGTTACCAAAATGATTAAATGAACAAATGAATATATAACAAATGAACGAAATGAACTCTAGCGTATAGGGGGCTCAGGATAGAATTTTTGGTTGGTGTTACCAAAGAAAATGCCAAAATGAACCTAAAGACACAATCGATGAATCGTACCTACACGTTGATCGTCGCCAACCGACGAGCTTCAGTGGAGGATAGTTGAATTTGTATGAAATCTTAAAATCACTCGATTTAAACGCACTTAGAAGCCTTTTACTCAGGTTATAATTATCGGATGCTTAATGTTAAGATAGATAATTAAAGATAAAATGACAGGCTACAAATCTGCATCAAAATGTTTGCAAAAGCTTACAAAATTTCATACTAAAAACGTGAAAGATTGGCTTTTGAGAACTAATTTCATCACGGCAAATGACGTGAGGAACAAGAAAACAAAAAGAAAAAGAAAAAAACGTACCCACAAAGAATATACATTGCTGTAAGGGTGTTTGCAAGACGTTGGTTGGAGTGGAATGTGTGCAATAAAAAACCACCACTGCACTGTGGCTGGCCGCTGGTGGCAAACAAAATTGGCTTAATGGCTTCGCATCGGGAACAAAAATGATATACATACATAGCTACATTATTACGTAGGTTAGGTATGTCTGTAAAATGTTATGTTGATTAAATTGTTGTAGGTATTTTGCAAATACTATTCGTAATGATACAATTAGGTTGGTTTGGTTGGCTTATAACTTCTGTTCTAACAATCGGATATTTAAAATAAAGGTCTTAAAATGAAGGTGAAATATCAAACTAATTTATTCAGTTAAAAAATAATTGAAATAACATAAAAGTGTAGGTGAAAAACGTTTAGGTTTAATTCATCAAAATAAATAATTGCAAAAATTGAAAAATTGAACAACAAAATTGGCTTCGTCAACAAAATTCATATGCCTACGTATTTATATAAGTATGTAGGAGGGTAGGTAGGTAGAAATGGCGATCACGAGCAACCTAGCTCGTTGGCCCAATTAGCACTAGAGTCAAGAGTGCGCCGTTTTGTTACCATAACTCGTTGGACCTGTGGATGTAAATGGTTTGGAATATCTCAGAATGGCTCAGAGACGTAAGAGGTTTGACCCCTTAGTATATGACATTATGTATGTACATTTATATAAAAGGATTGATTTAGTTGTTCTGCGGTTGCCTTTTTACTTCTGTACTAATAATCTGATCTTAAAGATTAAGGTTTTGAAATAAGTTAAATAATAGGCTTCAAAATTTTGTGTGACAAAACTTGACTTCATTCTTAATCAATTCGATTGTTGAACCTAGAATATGCATAGAGACCTATACTTGAACCTCTATGATTATAACTTAAAACTTTAGTTCTATAAGGGCCAGATGTTGAAGGTTAAGGTATTTAAATTAAGGTTAACAAGGCTAGAGGTAGGATTAACCTAGCGAAGCAACTTAAATATAATACCTAATCGAAAAGGGTTGATTTGGTATCTTCTGTTCTAATTATCGGATCTTTGAGGTTAATGTCTTAGAATTAAGGTAAAATCTCAGGCTACAAATTTATGTGACAAAACAACATTTAATCCAATGCGGTTTTTGAACTTGACCAACGTCTAAACCAATGCGACTTTGGAACTTGACCTACGTCTAAGTTAATGAGATTTTGAACTTGACCTACGTCTACACCAATGCGATTTTTGAACTTGACCAACGTCTTAACCAATGCGATTTTTGAACTTGACCTACGTCCAAACCAATGTTATTTTTGAGCCTGAAATATGCAAAGGTTGCGTTTCTCTTTAATAAACTTACAACATTAGTTCTAAGTTGTTGAATGTTAAGGTGTTTAAGTTAACGTTAATCAGTCTAGAGGTAGGATTAACTTACCTAAGCAACTTAAATATAAATATCGAAAAGGGTTTATTTGGTAAGCATATATCTTCTGTTCTAATTATCGGATCTTTGAGGTTAAGGTCTTAGAATTCAAGTAAAATCTCAGGCTATAAATTTATGTTACTAAACTTTACCTACGTCTAAGCCAATGCGATTAGAATATTCATAGGTACTGCAATATAATTGAATTTCTTTAATAAACTCATATAGATTTAGTTCTAATGTTCAGATGTTCAAGGTTAAAGGTAGAACTATAACAGTCGGATGCCGACCTAAGTGGTCGTACAAACGAAACGAATACAAAGAATTCATATGACGTGCCCATAATTCAGTTTTGCTTGTTTCGACCAATTTTTTACTTTTGTTCCGGAAGTGAAGAGCGCTCACCGACCGCTCCATGCGTAAGTGAACTGAGAGAATTTTCTTCCAACATCTTCCGACTATTACAGTTCTACCTTAAGGTCCTCAAATGAAAAAAAAAAAACGATTCAATTTGGTTGTCAACTCAGCTGTCAACTTAATTGGTGCTTTGCTTTTCATATACACAGATAAAAGAATACTGCTTAGCTGTCGAAACTTTATATTGTCTTAAGAAATTACACGACTCGAGTTTATTAAATTTATTAAAAGATGAGTTCAAAATGCAAAATATTATAGAATACCTGAAAATAATTAGGTAAATCAGGTTTGCATTGAGTTTGAGCTACACATCAAATTATTTATAAATTTGGTCTCGCGTTAAAAAGGGTTCACTTTGATAGTAAATCAAATAACTTGCCTATACATAAATAGTTCAATAAGTTGAGAGACTTGTAAATTTGGAGTTGAAGCAAATTTGAGCAAATATTTGAATTTCTTTAACATCAACGCCGTGATTAAATAAACTGAACTGAACAACATTAATTTAACCGCCAACTGGGATTCCACATTAAAAATATCTACATATTGTAATTTCAGACTGAAGAATGGTTTCTTAGACATCTTCAGAAGTTTTGGTGCAACTATAGGATACAAATTAGAAATCACCAAGATTATTCATGTTTTTATTTTATCGAGCTAACACAAGTCATTTTCAATGTCCCCATAGTTACTCTATGAGTGAAATCTGTAAATTTTTTCTTCAAATCGTTATAAAAGTTGCATTCGAAGAAATTGCATCAAGTATTAAAAATATATAGTTTAGTAGAATACTGCAAACATTAATATTCTCCTTAAATTTTGTAGATATCTAAGAATGAAAATTAGCTCTAGCTGTTTTAGTGGACTTAAGTTAAGATACCTATAGATAATATTTTTACTTTGTCAAGGTCAGGTGGACCTCTTCCGTCGCATTGTCTAGATCAGGGATTTCGAAACTATTTTCGGCAAGGGAACCCTTTTCCAAAATGAAATGAAACCTCAGACCCCCATAGCCGATTTACTCTAAAATCATATCTTTATTTTTTTTCCTATTGATACAAAACACTTATACCAATTTCGTTTATGTTGCGACCCCAGAGAAACCGACTTCGTCCCCAATGGGTAGATATATCGAGCACTTTTGGAATCCCTGGTCTAGACGGAATGGTAAAATCTATCTGAGGGTGGAGATTGATTTATTTACGCTTACACCTCCATTCCATAGTTTACAGAAATTATTTTTCCATACCCTCAGAATCAATTCTGCTACGATATACGAAGTTCTCTTGATCGTCCTTGAAGGCTTCGTTTCGGTTCTTACAACTTTTAAAGGTTCTCCTTAATTTTTCTTAAATCTGCCGAACTTCGTTTTTACTATGACATCTGACACCTCTTTTTAATTCCTCCCTTCCGTTCTTCTCTTGCTACTTCATGTTCATTCTGAAAAGCTGCTGTCCATATTCTGCTCACGAAGAGGCCTTTTTCTTCTGTATACATCACCGCTTTGTGTGCTTATTGTTAAACTACATTTTCATGCCAGTCAGCAATCAGAGGTTTCGGTGTGGTGGTCATGTGGTGGATATTCATTCATTATCATTCATCATTATTATAAATTGTATTTAATATCAAAGATAATTCATTTAATGATTTTCGAAATTAAATCAAATTAAATCGCATCGAAAAAGCTGATCGCATCATATCGCCAATTAAGATGTTGTTTTCTGAAACGTACCCGCTTACTTCAAACACACCCTCCCAATTTATCGAACGTTCTCATTCTCGGAGCGCTCCCCAAAATAAACTTAACGACATTACAAAATGTCAAAAACTTTCGTTCTCGATCTTTTGCCTTTCGTTTTAACATTCCGCAAGTCAACGCACATGTGAAAATTCAGATTTCTTGATTTTGTCTGGCTTCTAATTGGGCAGCTATCATAAAAAGATGGATGACTTTTAAAGCCATATGACAGCTGATCAATCAGAAGCTTCAAAAATTCAGAAATTTGAATTTTTAGATGTGCGTTGAACCCGCGGATTCTTAAAAATTAATCTTGCTGTGTGCTGTGTGCACACAACAATTTTTTTTTTTTTTTTTAATTTTTGTATAAAAGATTTACATACAATAAAATGTTTTACTTTACCAAGTAAAAGTAGCCACCAAGGGCTACACTTAAAAAATAGTCACGAGAGACTATAGTCATCAATTGCGCTGCCATTTTTAATGACTTCTTGGGAATGTTTCCACTGGTTTTCAATACTTGATGCTGTTGGGATAGTTTTTTTCAAGAGGTTATAAGAAATTCGATCGGAAAATAACCTTGGGATCTCTTGGTTCCTATTTTTGTTGTGATAGGGATATCCATGGCTGCTTTAACCAGGTAGAGGCCCGAGTCAATATTGACCCCTTGGGACTTTCGGACACCCATGATACTGGAAGAATTCCTTGCGTTAGCTTACATCCAAGGTGTACCATGTCTCCTGCATTAATTTTTCAGCTGCATGTGGAATATTAAGAGACTTAATATTGCGCTATATCTATTTAAATATTCGAAGAAAGTTGTCCCTATTTCGTTTGCTTGCTTCGTTATCAGTAAACCTGTCCGTATCCGAGGCTTGTAAGTGTTTCATAACTAGATATAACATATGTACATTACGCGGCCGGAAAGTCACAGCCACCTTGACGGCCACAACCTAGAGGACCAGGGTCGGTTCAGCTGCTCCTCAGAAATGGGAGGCCGTATAGACCGCTCTTTACAGACCTGATTTCCAAAAATAAAGAAAAATATTAAAGCTGTCAGTGATTATTTGTTAAAATAAAATTAAAAGAAAAATATCAGAAATAAAAAATATTCTAAGCTAGAAAGTTAGTATTTCAGTGAAACTGGAGTCACCCCTTATTGATTCCATCTTGGGACCAGCGTTCTCGAAGTGGCGCGATCGTTGTTTTTTGACACGAAAATTTCATCGGGACACGAAAAAAGTTCAATATGGTACTCTCTTCTTGTTTCCATTTTTTACTTCAAATAAATCCAATTTTGGAGAAATTTAAGAAAATTGCTCCCAATGCATAGACGTGAAATTATTTCTTCTTATTTTTTCACCCAAAAATTGAATTATATATTTTATTAATTTAACAATTTGTCTTTTTTTCATATGGAACGAAAATGACACGTTTTTTTAGAAAATGTGTCAAGTAAATCTATTTTTGGGTGGCAGTGCTGCTTGGGACTTTCTACGCTGCCACTTTAATAAAAGACGAAGTGATTTAGTGGGAACACTTCTCCTCCATCGCAGCTGTATACGAAGGGTCTGCCACGATATCTATGTATAGACAACAAAAATCTCGAAACACTAAATCTTGAAAGACATAATCTCGAATGCCAAAATCTTGAATTACAAAAACGGCATACGTTCCTTCGATAGAATCATTTCTTATTTTCTCTAACGGATCACCCATTTTAAATTAAATTTTTCACGCGCAAGCTTTATTTACATTTTATACGAAAATTTTCAAAAAAATATATATTTATCTTGGACTTTTATTGTTCTTTTTGAAGGGTTGGGGTCATTATTCTGTAAGTGCCAAAATTCACTATCCAAAATTCTGTAAAACCATTATTCTGTATTTCAAAATTCTGTGTTTCAAAATTCTGTAAAATATAAAAGAAAAATTGTTTGTTTTTCTTTTATAATTTACATAATATTTGAAATTCAGCATTTTGGAGTTCAGAATATACAATATTTATAATTTCCCAGAATTTTGTTTTTACAGAATTTTGATATACAGAATTCTGGATTTACAGAATTTTGAAATACAGAATAAAAGATTTACAGAAAAATTAAATATAGAATTATGATCATATAGAATTTTCAATCGATTTACAGAATTTTGTAAGACTGAATAACAACCCGTTCCCCTTTTTGAATATTCAAAAATTTATAGTGAAAATGAAGAAAATTAGAAAACTACTTTTGCATTTGGGTATATTTTTTACAAATGAATTATACAAGAGTAAAATCTAATTATGTATTGTTTACTTATTATCTAATAATAATAATTATTATTATAACTAAGTCTACATAGATTACCATTACATAACATAAATACGTTAGATAATAAGCCCTATCGAATAAAAATCAGAACATAATAATAAAAGTTGTATACCTATTTGCTAAGAAAATAAAAGAAATTCAACCATCCCCAGATTCCCCTACTACTATATGATTTCTTGATGATTGCAATATTCATTGCCGTAAGTTCAGGAATCCTTTGTTGTATATATTATGTACATAAATAAATATAGCTTTATATCCGCATCCGTTCCCATTGGCAACCGTTTCTATTCTTTTCTTCGGTTTTTGTCATCATTTAGAAACTACCTTATTGCTAAACAAATTTCAGGAAAGGCGAAAAACTTTTCCTATTTAGCTAATGGGACCTCGGGTGATGCTATTTTATTTATTCTTTTTTTTTTTCTTTTCGTTTCATTTCGTCTTCTTCGCACGTTGTATTAAGTTATCCTTTTTTGGTTTTGCTCATTGTATATATCTTAAAGGTTTTTTGTCTGTGAAAATGTTAGTGAAAGACACAAAATCAGTAGAAGGATTATAATTAGAAAACTAGGAAATTAACTTTTTGACCTTTGCAACATTGGAAAAGGGTATATAAAACTTTTTACATTCATAAAAATGGATTATCGTTGCCGTGTTGGGAATGTTCATTGTTCATTGTTCATGTCAAATCTCTAATTCACTTATCAAATGTATTTTTATAGATTGAAATTAATTCACCAACGACAACGGGCTAGTTAATAATTTGGCTGTCTGATTCTTCCTTGACAGCTATTTATTTTATGATCGTTTTAGGATTTTATTCTAATAATTTCAGATTTCAGAAATTACTTTTATTTGTATGATGTAGCCGGAAAGTTCGGGGGATTCAAAGAAGCTTTTATCTGTTATCGTGAATATTTTAGAATATCGTATCGCCCCCTCCGCACAGTGGCCCGTTGACCCGTTTATGAGTTATAGCGACAAAAAATATTTCCCACGCTAATTCTTAACGAAAATTAATGAAATTTAGTAGATACACTTAATGATTTAAGGAAGCTTGAATTCAGCAGTAAGTACTATCTTTTTTTATTGTTTGAAATCGCTTCAGAACTTAGGTCAGATGTTTCTCATATTATGAAATTGTCGCTTATTCAGATAAATGCTAAATTAAGAAATTCCGAACGGATTAATTATTTTTTTTAGTGTGGGTTTGTTATTTGTTTATATTGAACAATTCATGTTCTATTAAGACGAATGATGACCGATTAGTGTTCAAACATGAAGATGCAGTTCTTATCTTTAGATAACCCAATGTGTGTGGTAACTAAATATAACACAGATCATCGTGAACATATGATGTCGTACAAATTTTTAAAAATAATCTTGCCACTTATACTGCCTCATTTAACATTTACTTTCGACACGATTTTCACAAGAAGCATGTTTACTAAAATTTTTGAAAAAGCTTAAATCATACCAGTACCCAGAAACTTTGGTGGTATAAAGATTTTGGACCTATTTCCTTAAGCTAAGTAGAGACGATTGTCAGATCTTACAATATTGTCAGATGTGTCAGTGAAAAAACTGTCCCAAATATCTTACAATCGTCTGAACCCAAAATTTTGTCTGACAATACTGTCAGAAGCGTCATTTTCAGACGACAATCTGACAAAAAATTGTCAGGTATCTTACAATCGTCTGAACACACAATTTTTATCATTGTCAGTCAATTAGGACATTGTCAGACTCATTGGTCATTGTCAGATGTTTTCATTGAAAACTTCTTACAATTGCTGACAATTTCTTCGTTGTTCGAAATGTCAATGAGTTGGTCAAAAAATAAAAAAAATCGTCTGAACTTAGCTTTACTTCCTTTTCTTTCAAAGGATTTCGAAAAAATTATGCAGATGAAAATTTACTCGTTTTTAAATTCTTCTCACATGATTACCCCTTTGCAAGCGGGGTTTCGAGAAAATCATCATTACCAGTGGCGGATTTAGGTTTGCTGCCGCCCTAGGCCCGACTGAGCGCGCCGCCCTCCTTGTTTTTTTGTAAACTAATTTATATTAATTACCTTTATTCTTACTCGTTCTTGCAGAGCTTTTTTTTCTGTGTTGTCAGAACAAGCCCAAACATTTTTAAAACGTTTTTATAAGGTTTACCTACAGTATGATATGCACAAATGTACAATATTATTTATGCAATGGAATCTGTGAACATAATTTTCAACAACTTCTAAAAGACGGATTGACTTGAAAACTTGCACACGTATCAAGGACCGATAACAATACAATGATCTCATAAATTTGTACCAGGTCCTTCATCAGGGGTTATTATTAGATATATTACAATTATACCGTTGGTAATTATTTATTATAATAAAATATTAATAACAGCTAAATGCACCCCACGCTTTTTACTTTGACTTTAATTATTTTGTAAGTAAAAATTATTTACTACTTTTACTTCGGTTTTCTATTAGAGCGTGTTATTTTAGTTTTTTTTAAACTATGATTAATTCTCGGGCAGAGAAACGCCGGTTTATACTATTAATTCTTATTTAATTTTTGCCCGAACATTTTTCCGCCCTAGGCGAGGGCCTCACGGGCCTAAGCCTAAATCCAGCACTATGCATTACCGCTCTCCTGACGATTGTTGATGAGCTGAGACAAAATATTAATAAAGATCAACTAACATTTCTCTTACTGCTTGCTTTCTCTTGAGCATTTGATACCGTCGATCACTCTATTCTTTGCGAAAAACTCTTAATCAAGTTTAATTTCTCGTACACTGTAACCAAAATTGTGTATTCCTATCTAATTGGCCGAGAAAAAGTTGTTTTTTTAATAGTGGCTTATCAAATTTTATTGCTGTTCTTCCGGGAGTACCGCAGGGATCAATTTTTGGACCCCTCCTGGTTTTTATGTATATCAATGAACATGCCATACTTAAGCTTTATGCTGATGACGCTTAACTCCGATCTTTAGAATATCCCTAACATAGTCAAAAAAAAAAATATTTGTTTACTTGATTCGAATAATTTTAAGTGTATTTTCATTTCAATTAAACCTGTGTAGATTTTGGAAGCTTAGACTTATAAAAACCTATCTTCGCTGAACAATGACCCAACATGCAACATACTTAATCGCATTTTAGAAAAAGAAATCACTACAAGATTTAAAAAAAATTTTCAAACATGTGTTAAAACCCTATGTGAATATTAATGTTGTCGTAATCTTCCTTTTTTATTTGAAGTGGCAGAATAACAATTTGCCTAGGGCGGCAAAATTCGCAGGTTCGCCACCGATAGTACATCTTTATAAATTAAAAAAATTAACCTTTCTTATACTTACTCACTCCTTAATATAACTTTACCTCTTACGGTGGCAACCCTGGATCCTTGAAGATTTATTAATATGAGCAACCCTAAACCTCGTCTTCTACATCTACTTACATATAACTATAAATTTATGTGCAAATTGAAAGCACTCGTATAGGTATACATATTCTGTGTTTTCATGATGACTTTTCTGAAGCGACGAGACAAAAATTTCCGTCTTCTTTTTTGCATCCAACGAAGCGGGCATCAAGTGAAGCAAATTAATTGAGTTTGACTGACGGATTGGATTTCGGATGTTGTATGTCAACCTGCAACCAAGTCCCTCACTTATATAGTTAAACTGTGGTAGGTAAGTCTTGTAACTATACCTACGTTACGCCTTCACCTATAAAGGATATTCTCGAACTTAAGCTGCCGATTCGTAATGTTGCCAATCAATTACATTGCCGGATGGAGTTAAGACTTAAGCGGGCTGATGGTGCTTGCTGCTGTGGGTATTTTAAACGTGATGATGGTGGTGTGATTCTTCAATGCAGAGTTGGGAAAAATATAGACATATATATAAGCCAGCCCAGGGAGGGAAAAATTTGGAATCGAAGACAAACAAAATCGATCAAATGGAAGGGAACACTTCTGATTCTGTCTGATTGCTTATTTGACACACACAAATATACAACTCAGAATAAGCGATGGTGTGTGTACCGACGGGAGCATGTGTCACTGCTGAAGGATCATCTACTTCCTCAGCTTTATTCTTCATCTATATAAACCTATACAGATATGTATATATGAAAGTAGGTACATTTGGAGCGCATCGAATCGATGAAAAGCCAATTTTTCGTTCTTGTTCCTAAAGTGTTAAACCTTCTCGCTTCGTAGAAATGGCGATGACGACAACGACTACGACGCCAACGACGAACTCTCAGCAGATGCGATTCCATTGAAAAATGGTAATGTTTGACTTTTGATATAGCATTCATCTCTATACTATATATGTGAAAATGGAAAATCGAACCTGCACCTCCCTCCTTTGCACTTTGTTTTGATGTTTACCAGTGTTGACATATTGATGGTGCTATGAAATTAAGTTGCCTTTGATGGAATCCCATGAAAGCAGTTATAGGTAGAGGTCCTTGTGCGCAATGTCTGTGCACACCGAAAGATATTTGCTTAAGGACTCTATGATTGGATCGGATTGCCAATGTGGGGTTTATACCTACACTACATACATATATATAGTATATCCGGAAACCCACCACCTGCTTGTGTTGTCGTCATCGAGTCATCGTCGTTGTCGGTCGTGGGTTAAAATTTTCAAAAGGATGCGCACTTTATTTGCATTTGTCAACCAATGATTGGCATTATTTTGTTGCACCATTTTTTATATACATTATACACATATGTTTATTATGTTTGGCAAATAAACATATAAATGTCTTAAAGGATTTACAGATGAAGAATTCATGTTCATGAATCAAATTTATGTAAATAAATTGTCAGGAGTTGGTAGCTACTTATTTAAATATATAAAAAGGTACTTTGACAAACGAATCTCTCAAATGGCAATTGATAAAATGGTGAATATAGGAAACTTTCTTATATGCACACAAACTTTTTTTTTTTTGATGTCACTTCTGTTCAGAAATCGAAAAAAGATTGTTTACTGCAAGAAGGATGGATCGTTTGATTGACTATACGTATTCGAAAATAGCAAATAGAAAAGTCAAATAATTCAGAGGGATTGAGGAAAGAATATTTTGAATTTATTACCTCTGGATACCAAAGAAAATTTATTTCGTTGACAAAATATAAAAATTGTGACGACTATATAGTTACACTTTCATTTACCAGTTAAACCTTTCAATGTACGCAACGTACCAAACCTTTTCATTTCATTAGACGATAAGACACAAAGGCACAATCACACGTAAGCTCGGAATACTGTCAATTCGTTGACGGCTGCGTTGACACTCACGTTGACATACATTTTAAAGTGAACGCGTTTATTATTTTGTGTAACCGCAGTCACGACTTATTTTTATCAAAGCTACATGTGACGGTGGGGAATGCGACCGTAAGTCATCCAATGGATGTACACGGCGGTTGTTTGTCCCATACTTACCTACGGTTCGATATGTATGGTGGAAGGCCGTAGAAAAGGATAGCTAACCTAAACAAGGTACGAGGAATAACGAGGGAACGGAAGTCTACGCCACAAACTGGACGAGTACATATGGTGTACAGCAGCCAAAAGTGCATTTCGACTTGAGGAAATTGACTCTTGGAAGCACAGAACCTATGGTCATGGGTCTATCTTGAAAAATATATTGGACTTGATGTGACCATTGATTACGAACCACTCGAAATAGATTTTAGGAAAAACTTCTCGGTTCTAATACTCTAAAGGCATGGATGAGAACCCAACTCTGCACTACGTGGTGAACAAGGTATCCCCTTCTACACATATGGGTCAAAAATGGAAGAAGGGACAGGAACAGGAGCTGGAGTGTTTTGTCAAGCTCTTAATATTAGAGAATAATATAAACTCCCAGATGAGATGAGATGAACTCTTTTAGGCTGAGATTTATGCTATTTAGGCCTATTCTGCCACATCTGTTATTCTGCTATAAATCATAAAAGATTTTCACCATAATAGATTTTTTATAAGTTCGATCTTTTATAAAATTCTGTTATGAAACATTGAAAACGAAATATGCAAGCAAACAGAACTAAAATCTGTTGTCAATCAGCTGTTCTAAAAAAATTAATTACTGACAAGTAAATTGAAATTAATTTTTTGAATTTGTATTTGTAATTATAGTTTGTTTATATTAGAGAAACCTCGAGATCCAGTGCAATTGGACAGAAAGAAGTTCGCATATATGGAACATCAACTAATACTAGCAGCTTAAGTTATCGATAATAATTTGCCGAATATAACAATTATAAAGAAATATGTTAATTCCAAGGACACATCTGGTCTGGAGTTGATTCTCTTCCAATTCCAAACATGTCCTTTCTGTTGTAAAGTTTGGGCTTATTTAGATTTCATGGGCATCTCATATTAAGTGGTTGAAGTTGATGAAGTCCGGACTTAAAGTGGTCAGAGTACAAAAAAGTTTCAATGGCTTTGGTACGTCGCAAAGATGGAAAATACGTCCAGTTGACCGATTCGAGCACAATATCTCGGTTTTGAGGCCGAATTACGGCATCAGTGACTGAACGGCACGTGAGGGAAATTTCATACGAAATATCGATATTTTGTATGAAATTTCCCTCACTTGTCGTTAAGTCACTGATGCCGAAATTCGGCCCCTGGCTTCGTATATGAATCGCAAAGAACACGGTGGAAACGGTGGAAAGAAGAAGAAAGACATCATGAACTAGTATTTTTTCATGTATCAAGACAAGCTGCCAAAACTAAGTGGAGAACCTGGGCTGATTCCTATCTCGTTTATTTGATCTCGTCCAACTGTTACAGATCCCGGGCGGAGGCTTTCGAGACATTTGAATGGTTCTCTGATGCCGGTGAATGGAGTGTACACTTCCCCAAGTGGGAAAGACATCTTATGGTATATGCTGGTGGCTCTTCGGAGGAATGTTAAAGAGACGTTACGGACTCTCGTTCGCATATCTATGAAGCATTGGACAGGTAGACGAATGAATTGAAGTAAAGCAAGAATCGCACATCGGGAAGACAAAAGGAACGTTTTACATCTTAGCTCCAACAAAAGTGTTCTCGTTCTGTGGTTTCATCGAAAATTAAATTTTCTTACTTATTTGTCTATGAATTTATGGATTTCTTACATTTCTTTCTTTTAAAGAACATTTTGTAGTTAGAATAAAATATAAATATTCATTACTTTATATTTTTATTAAAGTCTTTTATGATAAAAGTCACAAAATTTTTTCTTTTATTCTTTTATTATTAATAACAGATTTCATAACAGGTTTGTTGGAGAACTGGACAATCTAGCGCAGGTCTCAATGGCAAACATGAAAAATATATAGAAATCACTGGTTGGTTCGTAATTCAACCACTAGTTTAGGAGTTATATCTGTTATTATAGACTTTTGAGGGGATTGCAATGGACGCAGGCCCCGTGTATGCCACAGTCTCATATTTGGGCACGCTCAACCTAACCTAATCTAACCTAATATATGATGGATCCAAATACGTTACGTTTTGCATATATAAAGGTTGTCAGAGGAGTTTGAAATCCAAAGTGGGGTTAGGCATTGCTGTAAACTGTCATCAATACTGTTTCTCTTGGTGATAAGTGATGTACTGCATGGAGCTTTTTCGACTGGAAATGGAAGAATTTAGTGCTATCACATATCAAGCATCTGGACTACGTGGACGACGCATGCTTACTCTCTCATAGGATCATGGATCTTCATCAAATGACAAAGAGGGGGGAGAGAGAAGCTGAAATCGTGGGGCTAAAGATCAACAAAAAGGATCAGCCTTGGAACATCCTCATCCATCCGCATATTATGAACTTTGACAGACTTTTGTGTAGAAATTCACTCATATGCACAGAGTTTCAAAGTAAAGGAACAGATATAATATTTAGCCAGTTCAGGTTCCTTGAGATCTCTGAGATCTCAGCAATCTCATAAATGTGACGTAATTCCTCAGTGAGATTCCTCACTTTTGCTGTCAAAAAGCTGAGACTGAAATTTTTTGGATTCGTTTGCTTAATTATATTTTGTCGCAATTGATCAATTTATAAAAACGAGATGAAGAGTGCTTTTGACTTTTAAAGGAGAAATTTTGTTCAGGTTTCTCCTTCTCCTCAGTGGAGCTGACAGACGTCTGCTCAAGATCTCAGAAACGTGAACTGGCTAATTGAACCCAAGTAATCTGTCAAATGTCAAATTTTCTGTCAGCAAAAATAGTGTTGCCAATTCATAAGTAAGTAGATATTTTGGGGCAACCAGTAGAGAAAGTAGAGAATTTCTAATATCTTAGGACTTGGGAGTATTGTCTCTACTGTTGGCGGAACTGAACTGGACATAAACAGCCGAATCGGGAAAGAAAAGCCTGCATTCGGAATGCTGTCCAAAACATTAAAAAACAACCCTATCAGCTTAAAGACAAGCTGCTTCAATTCGTTGAATTCGTGCTGCTGTGGGTGCAGTACTTGGAAAGTGACATCCATTGTCACAAGAAAGCTGAAAACGTTCATTAATAGATGTCTACGAAACATTTTGAGGATTTTCTAGCCTAACCGTTTCTCCAATGATGAATTTCATGCGAGAAGAGGTCAGGAACCCATAGACGCTATTATATCCCCTCCCCCGGTGGATCCGCCACTGGGTTGACGTCTGCCTATCAATACCACATGACTTTAACAACTTTTCGAATTTTTGACAGCAGAATTCCGGACAGCAGAATAATGGAATTATCTAATCATTTAGTTTTCCAGTTTGTTTTTCCACTAAACATTTAAATTCACAGACAAATTTTGCGTCCACCAGAACAAATGCATATCGAGCTCAACCACTTGAAATATTCTTCGTCGGTTCTGCTAAATCCAAATGTATAACTTCAGTTAATATATAGCTGATACAGTTAAATTAAATACAGTATTTCAAGAGATCCAATGGCTCATATACTTTGCTCAAAAATATTTTGCAAATAAAAATCAACCAATTTTTAAACATTTTTACACTCTAAAGGACTGACAAATAAGTTTATTGTAATAACATTTTAAATGCATTTTTGTGACATTTACAAATTACTGAAATACGTCCTTTAATTATATTTAAACTATAATTTCGAAGTTAATGATGAGATAAATGCGTTTTAATGAAATAAGATGATTATATTAGATAAACCCTTGTCGTAACCGAAAGAGATTAAATTCACTCAACCAAAAACCCAAAATTATACTTCCACTTTATTTAACAAATTTTTGAAAATGTTATAGGTAGGATATGAACATGAATAAATAATTATAGAAATTTAAATTAACCTTGCCATAAACAATACCAAAGATAGTTTCAATACAATAAACGCCATCAAATTTCAATGTTAATCCTTTTTGAAATAATCCTTCGAGCTGGGCCCTGGAGCATATAAAACTGCATATAACCAAAAACATTACGTAGGTATACCTAAGGTTAAATACCTATGTGTGTACGTACATTGTACCTGTAGTCTGTATCTGTAGTTTAGGAGAGTATCACAATAATTGCTCGTACAAGCATTAAGTTAAGTGAACTTTGCAATTTTGATAAGCAATTAAATTATGGGTAAGCCGGAGAGGTTTTAGCTTTTTGTTGAATCACTTTAGTATGTAAATAGTTTCACAAAAGATACCTAGGTATATCTTGCAACTTTCATTGTGTAAATATATTAGAACAAAAGATTGTTGTTTTATGGTTAGGTATATCTATATCCTGGAAAAAAGGAAAGGTAAATTAGATTAAGCTTAAAATGAAAAGGATTTTAATTTTTTAAACGATAATCTGACCTGAGACCATAAAATGAAAACACATATCAAAGTATTGTTTTTTTGTTTTTTTTCAACATTAATTCCTTCAAATGGACCTTGAGTTGACTTCTTTGCAGTAATTGTGTTGCCAGAGGAAAATGTTTAGTTCCTTTCCTCTTCCCTCTTTCACCTTTTTAACGATAAAATATATGTATGTATATAAATGAAATAAAAAATCACTCAACACTAACGCGGTGTAACTTTAGTTAGATATATAGGTATAGTTGCCTGGTTGTATATAGGTAGGTATTGTCAAACCTCTGCCCATAACGGAAATCAGCAACATAAATAAAAGCCCTAATGTCACTTAAGTACCTTCATTACTTCACATTTAGCGCAATTACATTTTAAATCGGAATTTACGACCATAAAACGAGAGAAAAATGATACAACCACCCAAAAATTGTGTAAAAGTGCTCTTAACTGGAACGAAAGTGGGAAATAAGTCTAGACAATAGAAAAACCAAACCTAAATAAAGGACGAAAGACTTAAAACGAGCAGAGAGTGTAAATACGGAAATAAAAGAAAGGATGCGATTCACATAAATATAAAGGATGCTTACCTACCTATACCTACCCAAGCCAAACCGCAAAGACAAATTGGAAAGTTATGCGTGTGATGAAGAGGAGCAGGAGGGCATGAGTGGAAAGAAGGGTGGGGTTCGTTTACAACAACTTACCTTGTTGGCTTCAACAAGCCTCTTGTCGAGAAATTGTTTTCGTTTTCACTTAAGGGGCTCCAGGGAATAAAATATTTTGTATGCGTTTTGATAAGATACATGCCTTCTTATAATAAATAAAAATAATAAAAGGCATTCCACAGGAAGTGTATAATATAGTTTTATACTTATTTTTCAAAGCACTTTGCAGGGAGTATAAGGTGCTTTATAGATATGGTCAACTGAAATCTGCGCGTTTGTGAAATATTAACTGAACTCTAGAAGTAAGATTGAAAATAAATGATGTAGAACTTTTTCTCTACAGTTACAGTTCATATTATGTCATTAAAATTTTCCTATATGGATTGAAAACTGGACAGCGCATGACCGAAGGGTCTTTTGAATTTTTATAATATAAGAATATCGACGGTAAAAGTGCAGGACCTGCCGTAAGTCGAAAAATTCAACAAAAGTATTATTAAATATTAATACAAGATATGAGAAAATTCAGAGCCACCTTTTCTAAAAAATGTTGCGTTTAATATTTGCCAAAACTCATCTCAACACCTTAAGTTTTGGATAAATGGTGCTGTGGAGTGATGAAACAATGATTAACCGCATTGGACCAGATGGAAAAACATTTGTTCATCGCCCGGAAGGTCAGACTACCACTCAAATACACCTTAAAAACTGTATAGCAAGGTGGAGGAAGTAGCATGGGGTGGAACCAGTGGTGAGAATAGATGGAAGGATAGATAAACTTTCATAACTTAACATAACGGAACCATTCTCGTTCGAGTCAATGCCAGTCGACTGGATTTTAATGCAATGACAATGATCCAAAACATGCAGCTAAGTGCGGACAGGGATTGGTTTTACAAAAAAAATATTGATGGTCTGAGCTAGTCGGCGCAAAGTCCTGATCTTAACCCCATAGAAAACTTGTGGGATTTATGTATAAAAGTTAAGATCGGGGGAAAAAACTTAAACAAATCGTAGTACGAGAGCTAGCAACGTCGAAAAAAAATTCATTTCAACAGTCATGATTTTTTAATAAGTTGTACTGCTCACTGAGTCTAGTGAAATTTTGGTGGTCTGGCTGGTGGGATACGTTGCGATTTTCTGTACGCGCAACGTTAAAAAATTGAAAAAAAAAAAATTAATTTCAACAGACGTTGCAAAATACGTCTGGCAAGCGATTTTTTAATAAAAGAAAAATAATCGAATTTTAGGAAATTTATTCGGAAAAAAATTATTAAAAACAATGTTAACACTTACATTATTGTACTATAGCTTTTTGAAAACAGAGGAATTTATTCTTTTATATCACATTTAAAAATCTGTATTTATATTAATGGTTTTTTTTATATTATTTTTCAAACTTGAAATTAAAAACAACAAAAAAAAAGTGTGAGTGCCGGGACTCACGGTTAAGATGTGTAAACATCAACATTCGTCCGAATGCCTCATAGACCGAGAGCCTACATCAAATTTAGGGTATGGATGATAGCAACAATTTACTGGTTATTACACGTTGAAACCAAAGTCATGAATCTAATTTGACAGTTCTCTTTATTTTTCATTTTCGTGTTGGGCTGTGCTCAAGCAATAAAAAAACTTCTTCTGTTTTTATTTTTGTTTTCGTTATTAGATATATTAAAGAAAGAAAGGTTTGTGTGCCTTTAAATGAATATCAGTCAAGAAAAGCAATAATTTTTTTTATATGTTGTTTTTAAAGATGAATTCTCATTTCTGGAAAGCCTATAAGGCTATCAATAACAGTGCGTTGCATCGAAATTTACTCTTTGAACAACAAAACCATATGAAGCAGAATAATAAAAAACGGACAAGAGAAAAGAGAAACGTCAAATAGCATGCGTCTAGATTCATCGTGTAATAGCAGACTAATCTCTGGCTCAGAATCAAAATAACGACCACGGCTACAAGATAAGAATCACGACTACGAGATGAGTGGGGTAAATTTTAATTTTTTTTAAAATTATGCGTTTTCTTAGTTGACGTAAAGTTTTTCAAAAAATTCAAAATTCACACTGAGCCATCTTTGGCGTCACTTTAAGGTACATACATTCATACAATGTATGTGATGTATGTTCCGTGAAATAGGCCCCTGGTCTCAAAGCAGTAATGAAATTGAAAAAAAGTAATGCAAAGAATACAAAATACGGATAAAGGTAGCTGCAAACAAACGCGATAGCGGTGGCGATCACGATAAAATTGAGGATGCCATACACATGAATCAAAGGAAAGGCACACATCTACACGATTGAAGTGTGCTTTGATTTTTATATGAGGCATCCACATTTTTATCGTGATCGCCACCGCCATCGCGTTGGTTTGCGCGTAGCATAATGCTAATGAAGCGTTAAAAAGAGTCTCGTAAAACTTGGCCCACGACTCACAAGGCAACTGGTCTTCCATCTTATCTTTTTTCGCTTTCGCACTCATTATGTTCGAAATATTGAGTCAGACGCAAAGAATCATCATGTAATAGGGGCTTAATATATCCTGTAAGCAGCCAACCAAATTTCAACCCGAACTGAACTCGACCTTTCGATTTCGTATATAAATACCCAACGTTTAGTTACTGAACGTACATATTGTTGAACGCCTTCAATTTTCGTAAAGCTCAGAATCACGACCACGATCACGATTACAACGTTACGTTACGTTTTCTTTTCACCCTACCGCGAGTATAGATGTTTACACATCAAAAAATGTTATAATTACTTTTTTTTCTTAAAAATTCTATGTTATAAGTGCCTATTTATCTTTAAGTATTCGATACTCTTATCAATTCCTTGTCAATCACTGAAAACTAGATGCTTCTATGTCTTTTTGTTTTCGAGGAAATTGAAAATTAGAAAAGCTCTACTTTATTCATGAAAAATTTGTCGTGACAAATTTCACGTAAGGCCAACTCAAGAAGATATGTCATTTTAACAGTCATATTTTTTTTCTCATTGAATTCTGCAAGTATCTTTTAATATTTATTAATACATCAGGCAGCAATCTGACGTTGCTAATATCGTGCCAGACACTATTTTGTAACTTGAAGAAAAACAAAATATGATGTCTGACACCTGCCAGACCTGTATTTTCCAACTGCAGACTGTTGAAATTAATTTTTTTTTTCAATTTTGTATCGTTACAAAAGTGACGCGTACAGAAAAACGCAACGTATCCCACCAGCCAGACCATTAAAATTTCACTAGACTTATTGAGCAATACAACATATGTATTAAAAAATCATGACTGATGAAATGACTTGTCTAAAAAGTTGCTAGCTCTTAGACTATCGGAAGACCTTTAGACTGGAGTTCAGGAAGCATGATACTCTATATCCCAGATAGCAGATGTCAATTATTAGTGAAGCAGACTGATGATTCCATAAAAAAGTAGTAAGTTCCTAAGTTATTTAGCCTTCAATAAATTTGTTTGTTATAATTTCGTTGTTTTATAAAAAATTTTGCTTATATCGTAAATTAAAAAAATAAAGAAAATCGATCACGTTTAGAGTTCCAAATTCCCGATACATTACTGTTTTTCTTTTCAGCCTATTATTATTATTGTTTTAGGGGTCTAATGTTAGTCCTGTGAAGTTAGCCAAAGAATTGTTTAGAATTGAATAAAAATAAGAGTTCTCGGTAGGTGCCCAAAAAAGTTATTAGGAAAATGTTTAGAACTCTTTGTTTGCTATCGGGAACTATAATCAGAACTCCTTTTTTTTCAGTTTTTTGGATTTTGAAAAATTTTTGGTTCTAAGTCAATGAGCACTCATGCATTTCTTTCTAAAACCCAACAGGAACTCTAGAACTCTTGATTTTAAGTTGAAAAACATACTCAGAACTCTTTTTCTCAAAAAAAGTTTTTTTTTTCGAATTTTAACACTTCATTCGACAGAACTCTCATTTTGTATTCAATTTTAGACAGTTATTTTACTAACTTTACAGGACTTCTAAGTTTTGTTGTAAATTTGTCAGTTATCATCGTTCAAAATTTTAAGCGATGCAAAAAATACAAATTATCACGTTTGTAGAATTACTCATTCTTCTTATAACATATTTTATTTTGATCATATAACAATTTTTGTGGATTCTCTCCTAAACAATAAAAGAATTTTAATCCATTTTTGGTGAAAAAAATTATAAAAAAAACAAAAAACTTCACTTCTAGAAAAATTGACGCCCTCCACATATAAAGGGTCATTAATTTTTCGGTTTATAAGCAAAGCTAAGCTTGCCATTAAGTAAATATCATTCAACTGGCCGCCTCGGGAAGATTCGCAGCATTCGATTCGATTTTGAGGTAATTTTCAACCACTTTTTCGAACACTTTTGGCGCTATCTCTGCCATAACTTGAGTAATGTTGATGTTTAATGTGTTAAGAGTTCTGAGATTAGCCTCACAGTAAAAAATCTAACGGTGTCAAATCGCATGATCTTGGTGGCCAATTGACGTCGCCAAAAGGTGAAATATTACGCGACCAGGAAACTTCTCACGCCAATAAATCCGTAATTGGTCTTGTTGTGTAGCTTGTTGCCCCGTCTTATTGGAACCACATACCGTCCAAGTTATGATCTTCAACGCCACGCCGGCCAGAAAAAATCGTTTATCATTCGACCATATCGCTGCAAATTGACTGTAACCGTCTGCCCAATCGAAGAAATACGGACCAATGACACTTTCGACCATAGAGCACACCAAATAGTCACTTTGTCAGGATGCAACGGCACCTCTTCGATAACTTGTGGATTTTCTGAGCCCCATATACAGAAATTTTGTTTGTTTACATACACACCAATTGAGAAATGTGCCTCATCGCTTAAGTAAAATGTTGTTTGAAAAATCGGTGTTTATTGTCTATTGTCCCAACACCACTTTTGTATTAAGTTTTAATAAATTTAATGCTTTGTTCAATTGTTAAGCGATCCATTATCGTAAATGGCGAACATTCAACTAATATTATGAAACTTCAAATGACAGCTGAGTTTGACAGATGTCAAATGCCAGCCCTAACAACTTGAAACTTCGTATAATGAATGCGCCTGTGTCTACAAATTCTCTTCCAAACAATTTTTCTTTTATAAAATAAGAAATTTTTTTTATTGAATAAATCTCTAAATTTCTATCGACATTAACGCCGTGCGGTGCGGCGGCCCAACAGTATAACGCCCTCCTCTTTTTTGAGGATTTACTGAGTATGTTATCATAAAAAACCCTCTTTCAAATTTATACCTCTGAGACATTATTTTAAAAAATCTAATAAGCACTGATGACTGATGAGTTATAACAGTCTTGAAGCACAAGAGCCGACTTTATTATTTTCTTGGGTTACTTACAATCTTCACCTACCTAACACTTAAAAGCAAGTGAATGCTGTTTTGTATTTGTATGAGAATTGAATGAATGTTATTAATGTTAATTCTTTTTAGGTTGTTTTGAAGTTAGTTTATTTGTCGCCTTCATATTTTAGATTTCGATTTGTGCAGTTTATTGTAGTTTCAAATTTCAAAATAAAAACCGAGGCAGATGAATATCTTTTCATAAAATAAAAACAATAAAGATTTTAAAATTTTTTTACAGCGCCATTCATAGATATTGTTCATATTTACCTGTAATAATCTATTTATTCCTACAAAAAAAAAAAAAAACTGAAACTCTCGGACGTGCTCTATCAATCCTCTTCTTCTATTGCATTAAATTTGTTGGGCGAGGTTTTGTGAATCTCTTGAGAAAGAATCCTTATACACTGCAACAGGATGATAACCCGTCACATCGCACCAAAGTTCCTAAGTCATTAATAAATTAAGACCGATGCCGACGAACGAGGACTATATACTATATACGATACGATGATGATGTTACTCACAAAAAAGGCTTTCCTGCTATCCGCCAGATTCTGATAAACTAAAAGCATTTCGTTGTAAGAAATTTTGTGTTTATATGTATATTAGTTGAATATATAGAGTGTGAACGTCTACTCGTGGGTAACTCACCTACTGCAGCCATCTTCGGATCTCGACCTTATATCCAAACCCAATTCCAAAGACCCAACTCTAAACCCTAAAACCCCGATCTAGAACCCAACCCTACCCAAACCCAAACCTGTACAGTACATTCAACCATCTACAACTAGCTGTCACTGCTGGTTTCAGTGTTTCTCGAAGTGCTCAGTTTATAAATAAAATATGACGCAGTGGAAATATTCTTCAACGTTCATGTTTTATAATTTAATTCAATTCAGTGTAAGGATAATGCAATGGAAGTGTTGTCGAGAAAATAGCATTCGAAATAATATTCGCGAGTTTGTGAGTAAAAAATGAAAATCTTTTTCATCTATTTACTTCTTATCTCTTGCTGCTGCTGGTTCTTTTGGCCTCATAATCACTAGCAACAGTAACGAAGGACGAAAGGAGTTGGTTGATGGTAACTTTAGGTGGGTAATAGTGTTGTATATCTATATCTCTATATACCTACCCCCCCCTCCCACATTCTGCGTCCGCATCATAGCACCTCGCCTTTTGAAGAAAAGCTGACTATCAATTGGTCGCCTTCAGTCTTTTACCATTTGAAAAGGATCAACTTTCTCAGATAAGGATGAGAAGTTTATCAAGATGATGGTTGTCGGAAAAGACACAACAAAGTCATTAAATATGAAAAAGTTTCGATGTTGTGATCCTATTTTTTAATTCAACAATTTTTACACTTCTCTCTCCCTTCCTTGCGCCGTTTCAATGCCTTTGATAGCTCAAAACTCATTAAACGTTGAGGAAAACTTATCTCATTAATATTATAAATAATAGCATAAGATAAAAAAAAATCAACAAGAGTTAAAAAGGAATGGGTGGAATTATAGAAAAACACTCTTTTAATTATTGCTTAGCGCAGTTGAGATTTATTTTACTCTTTTTTTCGTTTTATTTCTGTCGTTGGTGTATAAAAAAAATGAAGTAAAGGGATTAACAACGCCAGACATCAGATATTATGATCAACATCATGCACTTATTAATAAAATGCATGAGTGGGTTGGTTTAGTTAAATAAATTAGTATGTCAATGAAGATGCTATGATGATAAGTATGTGGCTTCGGGATCTTAGTACCCCATATGTGGGATATTCAAAAAGAAAGTATTCCATCTTAAAGGTCCGTAAATTGCTTAATAATTGGTGTAAATGGTCAGTAATAGGCGATTTTTTAAGTAAAGTAGAAATTTCGTAAAAAGGACTCAAAATGGTCATCTTTCAAAATTAAAAACAAAATATTTTTTGAGGAGTTAGAACAATTGTAAATGATGGTCATTTCAAAATTCGAAAAAAAATATTTTTTAGAAGAAAAAATTTGAAAAAAAACGATTTTTTTGGTGCGGCGTTCTTTTGGCCCCCCATTTTCCAAAATCGATTTATTCGATAGTTGTGGGTGGTCAAAAAAAGTTAATGGGTGGTCAAAAATAGCAATTTAATTGGTCATCTTTTACAAAAAATAAAAAAATCGGACTCTTTTTGAGACTAAGTTAACACAGCTTCCCAACCCCTTTTCAAGAAATTTCCCATACAAACAAAAATTTATCAAAATCAGTTTAACCGCTTCAGAGAAAATCAAAAACGAAAAAAAAAAAAAATGTTTGGTATGGAAGGTGAAATTAAAAATTAATTTTTCTGAATTTTTTTTCACAAAAAGTTATCACACATATGTATTTATAATAAAATTAATGAATTAAGCCTAGTATATCTACAGTTCTATTAAAAAAAAAAAAAAAAAAAATGGTGGTGAAAAAATTTCTTTTTTCTGAAGAAAAATGTGTGTGGTGAAACAAAAAAGGATAGCTGCACTCTTCTTCAGTTATACATAATACATATCCCGGGTAGAATTTGCGATTCGGTATTGCCTTGGCCCCAGCTAGCTTCGCCTTGTTTATGTCATGGGCCTATCGAGCAGTAACTAGCTTGGCCCTTGCTAATTTGTTAATGCTCTTTATTCTGTGCAGCGTTGCCGGAAATAGTTTTTTGTTAGTGCCATCGCCGCCAGCAAATAGTGCCATTTTAAGCCACTGCGTGCCACCAACAGAAATTAATAAAATGTCAGTCTATTTCAAAAAAATTATTAATTGCGCTTCATTATAAATAACTTTATATTAAGTATTTTATTTTCTACGCACCCAATGCGACTTCCGCTGCATTTTTTTTCATTGTTTTTGCAGTTTTATTGACAAATCTTTAGAAAATTATATTCTTCTAAATACATTTTTAAGCACAAACTCAACTTTTTAATGAAAACCAAATCAGGAATGACTAATTTCACAAACAAAAATAACTAATACTACGTTTTCATTGCGGCAAATGAGGTAATTTCGTTGAAAATTTCCAAATTCGATTGCAAACTATCTCATTTCCCATATAAATACACATTTTGAAAGGGGGTAATTTCAACCAAATTTGTACGAAATTAGGTTGCAAATTACGTAAAAACTTTGTGAACACACCCAAGTTGAATGCACCCATAGTGGAAACGCATTGGAAACCATTTAAAATGTCAAAATTCGATGTATAGAGAACAGAAACAGAAAGAGAACACAACAAAAGAAGCTATAAACTGCTCAGTCAAATACAAAATGAAATTATCTGTCAAACGAAATTAGCAAATTTGCAATAAAAACACGATTAGTAGTGTGCGTACGTTAAATGCTTTTTAAACGTTCTAAGAATTATAGTTTTTTGTTTGTCAAATATTTTATTTTACTATACCAAAATGAAAGTGCCATATGATATCTTTTAGTGCCACAGTGCCATTTAAATAAAAAAGTGCCAAAAGTGCACGATCGTGCCACATCGGCAACGCTGATTCTGTGGGCCTTCCTAGCGGTTCCCATATAGGCCTTAGATAGATCTTCCAAGTCAGGCTTTGGATAACTAAAAATTTAGAGATTTTTAGTCACTAGCTATGGGCCTAGGTAGATTTTTACTGAAACCCATATAGCCCCCACCCCTCTCATACTAGGGGTGTTTGAGACCGCTTTTCTCTTTAACTGAAATGTATATAGAATTTAATTTAATTTAAAAAAAACTTCACTTTTACTTACTTTGTTTCTCCGAGATTTGAACTCGCGTTCCTCCAATCAAAGATCCAGCACGCTACCCACCAGGGTGATTTGCGATACAGAATAGGGATGTAAAAATGTTTATGAGTTGATACTTCACGTATTTGCTATATGGACCTTACACAAGTTAAATTGGTCGTTGGGAATGTCAATAAAGAGGCGACACTATCTACGACCAATATAACGCCAAGAAAAAGTTCCATGTCTAGGCTAGATCAAGTCTAAACTATCTAGGCCCAGTCTTAGTTACACCTGATAACGCCAATAAAGAGGTGACACTGTCTAACGCCAAGATAACGCCAAGATACAATTCCTTATCCAGGCTACACCAAGCGAAAACTATTTGGGTTCCTTCCTGTTTTTATGAGACAGCGCCAATAAGGTGGCGACACT
Source organism: Epistrophe grossulariae (assembly GCA_929447395.1). NCBI lineage: Eukaryota > Metazoa > Arthropoda > Insecta > Diptera > Syrphidae > Epistrophe > Epistrophe grossulariae. The sequence continues at coordinate 126,549,163 of OV839567.1, forward strand.
AGCTAGGGCCAAAATGACACCAACAAAAGTTTTCATATCTAGGCTATGTCAAGTTAAAACTATCTTGGCCCAGTCTTAGTTACACCTGATAACGCCAATAAAGAGGCGACACTGTCTAACGCCAAGATAACGCCCAGATACAATTCCTTATCCAGGCTACACCAAGCGAAAACTATTTGGGTCCCTTCCTGTTTTAATGAGGCAGCGCCAATAAGGTGGCGACCAATTCAAAAACGGTAAAATATTATTGTCTTTTTTATTCGCAAAACAATGTCACCAACATTGTTTTACGCGAAAAAGTATCCGTGGTGAATATAAATTGTTTCAACAGGATCGATAATAAAATTTTAAACGTAACTACTGTGACTGTATGGCTTTAAGTCAAAAATTTCGCAAGTTTTTGACAAAAACTAGTTTAATTTCTAAAAAAAATTTACGGGAGGTACCGTTATTTTTTGTCCTAAAAAAATTAAAAAAAAGTGTATAGGAGAAAAGACTTTTAGACTGCAGCCAAATGGACAGACAGACGAACAGAAATGCGAGAATCACTTTTTTCGACTTCGCCACCATCGTTATGTCAAGTTTGATCAAAATCTCGAGCTTGATTTTTTATACGAATTCATAATTTGTCATATACATAGTATCTATTATCTACATAAATGTTATTATTATTAAAAAAATGATTATTTAATATGTGTATATCGCTATATGTAAAACGTGTGAGGTGCCATATTAATAGCAAATTTTTTGAATTTTTTGTTTTAAATCCGTGAAGCCGTTTTGGGTAAAAAAAATAAGGTTTTCTTTAACGGCTATATAGTACCTACCTACCTACCTAGATTTTGTACGAAATATTTGTATTTTGTTTATACTCTATCTCACTACTAAGCATAAACTTTCAAACTTGGGAAAAATAGACAGCTCACTCTATTTATAGTTTAATTTTGAACAAAATATTTTCATTGCGAATGTAGGGGAGAGTGGGGAAAGAAGGGCAACGGGGCAAAAAGAACCAAACCGATTTTTACCATGCTTCTTAACTCCATCTTATATTCAATAGTTAGAGACAATAAAAAACCTTCTTTCCCAACACATCCCTTATAGTTTCATTGAAAAACTGAAGTTAGTTGCTGGAAATAAAGGTGAGTAAATAATATTAAGAAAAATAAAAATATTTTTCTTATGGGGCAAATGCAACCAGTAGGTAGTGGGGCAAAACGTATTAAAAGTCCTTTTTGCCACGGCTACTAGGGCAAAACGGACTAACGAGATAAGGTTGTATATGGAATTGTGTATATCTCTATATACAATTGTGCAACTATTTTGATTGTGCACTTTGATGAAGTTCAAAGATTAAAGTATTATTTGAAAAAATTTTTGCTCGTCTTTTAGGAATAGAACAAAATTTAGGAGTGTCTAAAGCTTAAGTGGTCCTTCTTGTCCCAAACTCCCCTACATAGGAACATACATAGACTATAAACACAAACAAACACAATTAAATTATTCATATCAACAAAGCAAAACTCACTGAAATAGATAATTGTGATTAGATTACCATATTACGATAACTAAGGATAAATATATAACAATTTGTTCAATCTGTTTTAAAGCAACACTTTAACATTATTTTATAGGTATAATAGCGAAAAAAAATCTAATATCCGTTGGTGTCTTTTTTTGTTGCATGAATATTAATTGGCAATCAAATTTTACCATTCCCATCGGTGTGAAAATGACACATAAAATCATTTAAAAATCCCTTTCAAGCACATACCACATACTCGTATATTGACAAACCAATTTAATAAAGTTTTATCACGCGTTGTTAAGACTAAGAGAGAAAGAAGAATAAGAAGAATGAAATCTGAAGAAGCTCAAGGCACCCAGGCTGAGTTGAGTATTTTTACTTGGGTAAGGTATACATACGTATGAATACATAGAAACTTTTAGGGTAAGTTTTGCATTTCGTAAGAAAATTTAACTCGAAATTTTAATCAAATATAATAAGACTGGCGATAGCAGAAGGCGAACAAAATTCTGCATGTAATTCTGTCTATTTATTTTGGTCAGCAGGTACGTAGGACTATATGAAAAGCTATAACCAGTGTTGTTCGACTTTTTTACTTTACGTTTTTACATAGTTTTTAAGGTTTTTTACATTAGTTTCTTACTTGCTGTATTTTAATTATGCTTATGTAAAAAACGTAAAAAAGGGTAAAAAGTAAAAAAACGCGAAAATTAATAAAACTTGGGTACCATCAAGATGACAGTTGGATAAAAAACTATTGGGTTTTTATTTTATTTTCGAAAAAAATGGTTAAAAAACAGATTATATAATCAATTTCAGTTCAAGTTTTTCAAAATAAAATGCTTCGATTATTTATTTGTTCTTTCGATATTTTTGAACGTCTGCCAAATTTTCTTTATGTATTTACTTTAATTTTGACAGTTGCCTCTCATTTTCTCTCTTTTTTCTCCGTTATTTACTTTTTTTACCTCTTCTTTACCTTTTTTACGAGTTTATGGGATTTTTACGTTTTTACACTTATTTACGCGGTTTTTACATAGAAAAGGTAAAAAATAGTTTTTTACATAGATTTGAACAACACTGGCTATAGCCAAAATGGTTGGAAACAATCTTTCTTAAACTTCACAAGTATGAAACAAGCTAATTAATATCTACCGAAAAAGTTAACACAACAGACATCATTTCTGCATGATTACAGTTAAACCTGATTTAACTCACAAATGTGGCGAATTAACTATGGATTTACTAAACAAGATGCTTTTGATCTGTTGTCTTCCGAGTTTGTAAGGTCGGTCCACATGAATTTTTCTACCAAAACTGCATCTTAAATAAATGTATGTCCAGAGTTAATCAACTCTGGCTAAACCCACCATTAAAAAACTGGCCTTTAATTTTTTTAAGACAGTCTTAAGATACGTATTTTTATACCTAAAAATAACGGTATATTATTGCTCGTGGAAAACCATTTTCTATATAGTGACTTACACTCTGAACCATTCTTGTTCATTCTCGGCATCAAACGATTGGATGTGGACCTACAATTTTCTGCCGAATTTTAATAGACCCGTTAAGATGAGAGGCATTTTATTATGACAAGAGATCCTCTTAAATGATTTGTCAATTCTTCACAACAGGCAGTAAATTTTCCTGATTTTTCGTTTCTTTTTTTTGGATTAACCTGAATAACACTTCATACCAACAAAAATGTTGTAATGGATATAAAATTTTAACATCTTAAAATTGTATTCGCAATTTGAGATATAAGTATAGGTATAAGAGCAACTACGTGTGACGCTGTGTTGCATTTTAATTTTGCCTTCCCTTAAGAACGGAAACGGGATATGAAAGTGTAGATGTAGGTAGATATAACGGGGATGTAGTAGATATAACGGAAATTATATTGGAAAACTACCATCACGAACGAATTATCCAAGACCGCAAGTTGTATTTTTATTCACAATTGCTTTCCATGAGTACCTTTGGCCTTGCTTCAAGAAGGGAGAGCGCACATACACACACACAAGGCATAGGTAGTAAGACACCCTAGAGAAATAAACTTACCTACCTATAGGCAACAAGGTTGATGGCCGAGGTTGCTGATGAAATCATCACCATCGTCTTCGTTCGTTCCTGCATTAGGGTTTTTTTCCACACATAATTTGCATATTATTTCGAGTACGTATACCTACTTGTTTTTTGTTTTTTTTCTATAATATATCCTTTCTATTTGTTTTCCCATATGCATAGTTAACAGGCAGACACATAATGATCATAGTGTCATTTGTTAACAGGTCCGTAACTGAGATTTTGAAGGCAGTGGGGTCTGATATGGGTTGTAAGATGATTAATAGATTTGATTGAAAATATATTATGTAGGTATAGGGTGTTTTTTTTAGAGGCTTTTGTTAGTCAGGTCGAAACCAAATTTTGACAGAGAAAGGCAGAAATAGCAAGAATTATTTTATTTTGCCATTTCTAAGGCCAAATTCACACAAAGTTTAATTATGGTGCAGAACTTTAAGGCTAAGTGCTGGAAGCAAATTTTGGGAGTGGAGTTACAGTCCGTAACATTTGAATAGTCTGTCGTGTACATAGACCTAAAGATGCCAAATACCCATTGTTGTGTATATAGATCTAAAGATCCCAAATACCCATTAATAAGATATATAAACAAAATGCAAATAAAAATAAATCAAAACAAAATTGTTAACAACAATGCAATCGTATGCATATCGACCTACATCTGGTTATGTTAAGTATAGTCAATCATCACCTTGTTTGTTTCCCTCTGAGAAAATTCCAAATTAGAAAGATATATATGTATATAACTTTTTATAGTTTACAGAATATGTACTATGTTCTCTTTTGAGCGAATCTTATTGGAAGAGACGCATTCTCATAGCAAGACTTAGTTGAGATGAGAGCCTCCTTTAACTAAGCCATTTAACGCTTTTAACAGTGTTATAGAAATCTAGTAGTATTCTTCAAGATTTCTTTTAGCTGCCTTACTATAGTCTAGTTATGCTCTTGAGGCATCTTATGAGAGTCAAAATGTTACTTGGGATATGCACTTGAGAAAATACAACCGAAGGTTTATTTTGTCAAGTGGACATTAAATTCTTTTGTGGGTCATAAAAATAGTTGGATAATACTAAATTAAAAAAAAAAACAAAAAGAGAAAAAGAAAAAGAAAATATTAATACAGAAAACTATTGATCTAGTTTTTAAGTATAAATAGTAGAAATTTTTGTAAATAAAATTGAGTTTAGGTTTTGAATTGAAACGTGACTCTTATATCTCTCGGCAGAGACTGGTACAGATTTTTTTGCAGTACTTAATCCTAAATCGTGCATTTTAACGGATGCTCGGACGTATACGCGGTTCTTTGAGCTAAGAATGACCAACGAAATGAACTTCCTTACAATCCTCACAGTTCACACTTTAACTTTCTTTTACATTCAAGTTTTTGATAGTTCTTTGATTTATACATAAGAAAATTTATATTTAAAGACAAGGTAAGAGAACGGTCTCTGAGATTAAGACAATTTTTTTAACAAATTTCTTAAAGTTAACTAAATTTTCAGTGCTTGTTTGTTAGCAGTCACTAAAACGATAATTTTTGTGTAACATTTGAATAGCCTCACTTGATTTTATTTCAAATTGTAAGCTATTAATTTAGAAGCATAGGTCTGGAAAAGTGTGAAGTGATTAAACAGTTATATTTTGTGATTTTTTCAATTTGAAAGCTTAAATGGGCAGATAAAAATCATTAACGGCTACAGAGATTGCAAAAACAGAGGCCTATATAGGAATCAATAACCGACCGAACGTTTTATTGGTCAGAAAATTGATAAAAGTCTCAAATTGGTAGGTATGCAATTTTTTTTTTAAATCTGTAAATCTAAACAAAAACCTACAAAGAACGAACTTTTTCAATTCTATGTTATCTATCAACAACGAAAATAATATGTTAAGCTTCCAACTGCAACCACTCTCTGACCAAATCAAGACACGGAGCTGGGTTATAAGTGAGCCGAATGAACTTAAGTCGGGTTATCTGAAGTGCCGGACACCTAAAGCACTTTATGCTGATGAAAAAGCCTCCGTTTAAGAATGCGCGTAAACTATAACAACTTAATTTAGCAAGATGCCGAAATGCCATATGGAAGGCTGAAAGCATTCCATGATTTAAAAAAAGAAAATTTGTGTCATAGCCGTGAGGGATGAATTATGGTATGGAGAGGCAGTACCATTTTAGATTTAGATTTTGTAGACTGTAAAATGACATCGAAATAATACAATACCTTATTGGAAACAGTCTTGCTTCAGTTTCAGTGTATTTTAAAACTGCTGCCGATTTTTTTTGTTGAAAGAAAATGAGCCTATTCACACAGCTTTTATTAAAATATTACAAACTTTAAATAAACAGCAATTATCCTTACCACCCAACTCTCATTAAAAATGTGTGGAGATGTCAAACACGCAAGGCTTATGGAAATGGAAGGATGTACACTAGAAAAGTAAAGTTCAACTTAGTTATCAAAGTGGCTATGGCCAACATTTCGTTAGATTTTTAAGGAATCGTTTGCGATTGTTTAAAAAATCGAACATTGATTTTGTATGATTCGTTAAACGATCGCTTTTTGAAGGTAAGTCAAAACAAGGAGGGCTCTAAAAAGTTCTAAAATATTGTGTTAACAACAGAAAACAAATACAAATTATTTTATTTAAAAAGTCTAAATATGGTCTAAATCAATTTCTACTAAATAAATAGTATGAGGCTATTCTAATGTTACAGCAAATAATACACATTTTTGTGACTGTTAACAAAACTAGTTGAGAAAATTGTTTTTGCTTTTAGAAATTTGTCAAAACTTCTCTTAATACTAGTAACCATGTTCTACCTTGCTACTCAACACAAATTGTCTAATAAACCTCAAAGAAGTATCTACCAAATATAGTTACACGGTTAAAAATTCTGGGGTATTTTTTAATACAGCTCTTTTATTACAGCCGTATGCAATACAGCAAATATTACATTTTAATACTAGGGAAATATTAAAAAAAAATTCTAATCAATTCTTATTACATTCTAATATTTTTGTATTAAAATATCATTTGTAATACAAAAAAGAGTCGATTTTAACCCAAAAGAATAAAACATATCCCTTGTAGAGAGGAAAAATTTCTCTCTCAGTTGCCATTTCAAATATGAGAATTTTTCTAATAATTTTTGATTACATTCTAATACCTCCTCGCCCTTTTTTTGCTTCGATACTTTTTTTTTGTCAGCCATATTGAATATGAACATTTTGAACAGACTGCGTCACTTTTTAATACACCCAAGATTAAAATTTATTAATATTGTATTAAAAAGCAAGAATAATAAAAATAAAAAAATTTAAATATGCATTATTTTGAAGGCGCTTTGCAGTTTTTCGAGGCACAATATGTTAATTTGTAGACAAAATTTCAATCGCAATAAGATTTCTATTCTCATTTCTGAAAAACGATGGAGAAAAGAATGTTATTTTTCTAATAAAAATAATAAGAATAATTATTCCCAAATGGAAATAAATTGACATACAAAGATAAATAGGCACTCTTGCAAATATACACATTCATAATTATAGCTATTACGAATTACGAGTATGTATGTATTCATAATATTTTCTGTGTTGCATTAATTCTCAAAAGAAATATCCTTTTGAGAGAAAATTTTCTTGTGAGAAATTTCTTTGTGAGAAATTTCCTCAATTTATTTCCTCTCTTTTTCTAATAAAGTTCTATTAAAAAATGTAATAATTTTTGTATTAAAAGTAAAAATGTAATATTTGCGATGTATTAAACTTTAATACATTTTTGGTGTTGTCATATATACAACCCTGAAAATATTAAAATTAATGCCAGAATTTTTAACCGTGTACATAATTGTAAAATAAACTATATGTGAAGCTATCCAAATGGTCACGGACTGTATATAACCAAAATTTAAGCACATGTATGTGTAGGTATACGCAACGTTATGATGGGGGTAGAGGTGGGCGTTCGAAAACGGTAATATTTCCAATTTTTGTGTAGAGGGTATAACCCCTTGAATTTATATATAAACAATAGCGAAGGTGGTGTTGAGGGTATAACCCCATGAGTTATATACACCAAAAAATCAGAAAAATTGTTCTTATTACAAAAATATATGTGGGTGATTCTCTGCCAACTGCGATTCTTTGTGTCCAGGGCTTTAATTGTAGCTTAATGTAAACATTTCTTATGAATTTCTGGTTAGAATTGTGGAAATAAGTTGGTACTACAATTTACATTTCAGATTGTTTAAAAATTTGCCACCCTTTCCCCATGACTTGAAAAAGTATACGCAAAATGTCAGTACCGTGGCATGTCCTATCCTTGTTTTTCCAATTAATTCTATAATTTTCTATCAAAATACATCATTGAATAAAAATGTTGTTCTCAGAAAAGTTTGAGTACAATAGTTGCTTGATTATATTTTGAGAATATCAAGTCAAAATATTTGCTCTCTAATTAAATAATAATAATTGAATGTTGTCCACGGATTTCATTTTATTTTTGAATTCAAAAGATTTACCGCTGAACCGCCATTTTGTTTTTAGTTTTATGGCATTTGTGTGGTGCCGTTTGAAAGAGGCACTATTTATTTATTGTTAACAAAAGTCAATTTATTTTACTTACGTAATTTTGTTGTCAGTGTTTTTATTCTAAAATCGTGTGTCACAAAATTACCTGTCAGTACCGTGGTAGTATTATCCGATCGTGTTATGAAATTTGTTGGGGTGATTTTTAGAATATTGTATTTCTTTTTAAGTCATATAAGTTAAAATTATAACGGATTTTATTTTTCTCAGAAGCTTTGAGATATGAGGTTATATTAAAGCCTAAATTTCAGTACCGTGGGTGTCAGTACCGTGGTATATTTATTTATGATGAACTTAAATTAAATGATTTCAAGCAATTTTGCTAAAAATTTTGTTATTTTTTTATTAAGAATGGTACCAGTACTTCGGACAAAACATATTAAAACAAATTTGTGCAATAAATGTTGAGTTATAACCTAGCATAAAAATAAAGACTCCATCTTCAAAGAACAGATTTGAAAAACTAAAAAAACATACAATTTTGAATAAAACATTGGCTTTTAAAGTTGAAAACGTCAAAACGTAAGAGAGAATTTAGAAACTCAACAAAAATATTTTCAAAAAGAGTTAGAACGTATAAAAATTCAAAAATAAAAAATCAGTGTCAGCACCATGTCTTCGAGATTTAGTACTTTTTACCATATTTCTTGTTCCTTAAAAGTTGTAGTAAAATGCTCTTACAGATTTAATACCATGGGTATTTAAAGACAAATAAAACAAAAAAAATTAATTTTCAATGACTTTTAATATTAGCAAAATTCTTATATAAAAAATCACAGTTGGCAGAGAATCACCCATGTAGGTCCGAGACGTTTTGGTTTCAGCCTTCACCCCGCCAATTTTTGAAAATTTTAGTATACAATACTTTTAAAAATTTTTAAATATCATCCACAAAAAAAATGATTACATTTGAACCGTTTTTGAGAAAATCAGAAAAAAAGGTTTCATGGGAGGTACCATTTATAAATATTTTTGGGAATTTTTTTTTTATAAAATAGTAGCCGTTTTCCAATAAAAAATACTGATTTTTTTTTATTTGTTAGCTGCACATTTTTGAGAAAAATAAGATTTTTTTAATTTGTTACAAAAAAATTTTCCGGCAGGTAAATTTTTTTCGGTCCTAAAAATAAATTTAAAAAAATGTGTCGGGGGAATGCCCAAAAACCGCTTTGTACCAAATTTAAAGAAAATCAAGCCACCCGATTAGGCTGCAGCCGAACAGACAGACAGAGGGACAGAATTGCGAGACCCGCTTTTTTCGACTTCCCTATAATTTTAATATCAAGTCTGATCAAAATCTTAAGTTTGATTTGTTTTACGAATCCATAACTTGGGACTAGTAAAAATTGTTCAAATTCAAAATTACTTGTTCTTTGCACTTTTCTATTAAATGACGAAGTTGACGTAAAATTATTTTTATTCAAAGTATAGAATTATAATATTTTAAAATAAAAATAGCTTTTTGAAATCGATGATGCTCAGACAGAGACTGAGGGCAAATACAGTAAAAGCTCCTTTTGCGGACAGCTCCTTTAAGCGAACAATCACCTTAATCGGACAAATTCTCACGACCGTGGATCTTAAAGTCCATAAATTTTTTTTCTCTTGGACGAACAACTCCCTTAGAAGGACAAAAGTTCTGCGACCGTCGCTGTCAACCCAAGGGAGCTTTTACTGTATCCTATCTTCCCTGTACTGCAAATATAAATTGAAACAGAGTATAGTCCATACTCCATCCTACCATTAGGATTAATTTTAGTTGAATATTTAAGTCGTCTTTAAATTTGATTATTGGTAAGGCACAATGAGAATAGGGAAATCAAAAGAACAAAACCTTTCTTAAGTATATAGGGAATTATATTCAAATTTAACAAACAGTCTAGTCAGGACATACGGCCTACACAAAATTACATCCCCCTCAGCTATATTTTGACATTTCGTCACAATATAGTTCTGTGGGCTGTATGTCCCAACTGTGTGTTAAATGCATACGAGTTCTTTCGGAAAACTTCATAAGTTTTATTTGGCAATGTTGAGAAATGCAATTCCTATCAATGATCAAAGTTTTTCCTTGTTTAAAATAATAATGAACTTTTAATGACAACAAATAACAAAACTAAGAACTGCTTTAAAAATAGCATAACCTTCATTGTAGTAGTCAGATAAATGTAGGTACTTTTTGTTTGTCCTTTCTTTTATGCCATAAAGCTAAACTGCTACGAAAGGTCCTAAAAAGAAATGCTTTTTCTGGTTAAGCTTTGCTTTTTTATCTTTTTATTTTAACTCTTAAGACTTTTCGTCTTTTCTTTCAAAGGAAATGAACATTTTTCCTTTTGCCATTGCCATTAAAGAAGAAAATAGGATTCAGCGGGACAATATATTATGCAAATTGTAAGCTAAGTGTAAGTGTAGTGATTGGCCAAAAAATGAAAACGAAAAAAAAAAAAAAAAAAAAAAAAATGTGGAAGCATTATGGCATACTGAGGTTTTTTCTTATTCCGTTTGTGTGCTATCTATATATGTATACCTATACTTTGTGAGTGTGTCATGTCTGTTCTTTTGGATTTTGCATGTCATTTTGAATGTAGGTATGTATTTAAATGGTAGATTTTTGAAATCTTTTTAGGGTTTTGTGTTTAAGGAATATTGATGTTTGCAAAAAGCGACTATAAAATACTCTACTTAAGTCTCTTTTGACACAGAACTTGAAAGAGTTGAGATATTATATCTTAGTGTGGATTTAATTATGTTTTTTTTTGTGAAATTGCTTAACATAATTTAAAAAAATTTTTGGAAATTCAAATTAAGACATTTGGTAAATCAAACCACAAATAAAAAAGTTTGACCATGTTTACCTCAATATTAGAAGATTCAGATTATTTATTTCTAATATTATCAAATCGGATCGAAAGATTAAGTACCTATCTCAGCTACTTTTGAAAAAGATCCACACATTTAAAACAGTTGAATTTTTCCGTTAGTCTAATAGAAATAAGAATTTAAGGAAATTATTGAGTTTTATAAATAAAAATGTTTTTTTTCTATGGGTTGCCAAAGTGTGAAGTCAACTAACGTTCAATATTTGTATGGAGTTGAAGGTCGTTTCAAAATTATTTTGGGTAAAATCATTAAAAACATTAAAATCAAAACAAATTTAAACATCATTTAAATTTAGGTATTTTGTTCATATGTACATATTTCCCTTTCTCTTAAAAAAACAAGAGTTATCACCAACAACCCCTATACTTTTCAAACAAAAATTAAATACATACCTAAATAGTATAAAACCTATTGAAAAGTAACCTTTAAATATAGCCAGAAGCTAAATTATATGAATGAAAATATAGAAACACATAAAACTTTGACTATAAAATGTAAAAAAAAAAAAACTAATAAAATGAAAATACAATTTCCTCTCAGATCATTTTGGGGTTCACGTTAATCTGCCATATTTTTCCAAACGACCTCTTTATAATATATACACGCATACATGACACAAAGCGGAAAAAATCCATCCATTCAATGTTTCCGGCTAAAAAGACAAAAGTGAGTACCACTACTACACCATTCTACATGAGCCACTATAATGTTCATAACCGTATGAACTCCCTTTTAAAGGACCTTTCACCTTTTTAATTAGTTACGTGACTCAATAAAATCTCGGTTTCCATATTATTATATCGTGCGTCGTCGTCATTGTCGCGCCGAGTCGAGTCGACGCCGCTTTGTCGTCAAATAAAAATGGCCATTTTATATGAATATGCTTGCAAAGCAGAAGGCAGAGGGCTGACAATAAAATAGTGAAAATGTTGAACATTTTATAACGACTTTAAAGCGTGGTCATGGTCATGTAGATTTGTTCATTCTCGGATTTACTTATTAATTGGCTTTTGGAGGAGAAAACAGTCAATTCTGCTTAACTGAAATGCCAATTAGATACGATTTTTTTTTTCAAGTTAACCGGTATTTTTTCTTTTATGCAAACAAATTTTTCTATAACAAGAGTTCGGAGAATTGAAAAAATAATTTAACTTAATCGAAACAAAAATCTGAGAAATATAAAAAATAAAAAAAAAAAATTAAAAATAAGATTATGTTCAATGTTTTTAGTCTTCTTTTAAGATATTCATATAAACATAAGTATTCAACTGCATATAGATATTAGGAGGTACCTAAATATTTCCTCTAACAATCTTGCTACCTCAAATTTGTACATTCTCCCATCGCATAAAACACATGAATTTATTGTTATAATGGGTTTTTGTGTGATATGATAACACAATAAATAATTTTTTTTTCCGCAACATTTTGAACACTCCACCATCCATGGAAAAGTGATTGTAGTATTCGTCGCCTGTGATTTCACTTTAAGGAGTGACAGGTGTATGCAAGCCAATGAAACCAGACTGAGAGAAAAATGTATTTTCTTCCCTGTATCTATAACAAAAATTTTTGTTGAACAGATTAGGTATAGGTAGTATTAGCCGCGTTTTATTATCTACGGGTCTGGGTGGGGGTTGATCTTTTAACACGTAATACAAAAACAAATTTGGATCTAGGTTTCTATCGGAGTTTGCTTTATGGAACCAGAAATAAGTTATTACTCTGGCAGGTAGAGGGCTCTTCAGTCGGTAGGGAGTACAAACTGTAGTGTAAGGATAAAACACAGCATCTACATGAAAAATAAACAAATAAGACAAAAAGAGATGAACATACAGCACTGTTGTCATTAGGATCCGTATCATTTCATTATATCCGGGTGAACCATTAGGGTTATAGGCTATAATAAAACGCGGCTATAATATAGGGTAATTTATAAAAATTGAGTTTCGATTGTTAAGGTGTGAGACCTAAACAATCTTAAATACACAAAACTCTACTTATAAGATCCTTGTATTTTGGAGAGAATGGTCACACTACGTCAATTTTCAACATTTTTGGTATACCTAACTCAAAAACAAAGTCGAATTTGACAGTTTAACTTAAAAAAAAATTCGGTGGAATATTAGATTTTCTATCAAAAAAGATGGTTTGAGAAATATTATGAACAAATTTAAACAGAAACAGTTAATATGTTATGTAAACCAACAAAACAAAATCGGAAAATATTTTTTTTTATTAGATAACTTTTTTTTGAGAAAATTCAAGCCTAAGACATATTGTTCCAATAAGTTTTGTTTTGCTTAAAATTGGCCGAAATATTATACAAACATAAGCACTTTTTAAATTTTTGTTTTGGAGTTTTTTTAAGCGTAGTTCACATAACTCGATTCGACTGTATTATAAAAAAACAGCAAGTGCGGGATGTGAACAAACCATAAAGTATGTAATAAAATTTTTGTTCAGGATTTAAGGTAGACATTTCTCATAAAAATATTTTGCCTGGCAGGCTTTTTTCGATATGTACCTACCTGCAGTTGTTTTTAAATAATTCTCGACTGAAAAGGTAAAGTATCTTAAGTCGACTAAAGATGATTTGCTGTTTTTTTTTAATTAACCCTATTACCAACAAAGAGGCGCATAGTTTGGTGTTATCCGAATTCTTCTATCTCACTCCGTTTCCTTTTTATAAGCCAAAACAAATCATCCTATGCTGAAAAATAGCATATTGACACAAGGTAAAATATCTTAAGATATAATAAGATGTTGTGTTGAAGTGAATTAAACAATTTTAATTATACTTAAGATTATTTCATCTTAAGAGTTTGTAATAATTATTGTGAAAAGGTAAAACATCATAAGTGTTAAGTCCACTTACCTTACCGCGTGCAAACTCAAAAAAAAAAAGAAATTACCCTTAAGTCGACTTAAGATTTTTGAAATCATTAATTTAAAAAAAAAAAAAAACAAATTAAAAAAAGGCCAACTATCTTAAGTCATAATTTGCCCTATAACTCAATAAATATTAACAATATGTTTTTACAATAAATTTAAAACAAAAGTTCATAAAATTTTACCTCTAAAAAAATTATTCTAAGAAGTCTATGTTTAAAAGGTTTTTTTGGGAAGCTTCTTTCGACAGTGTTTTTGCTCTCCTGGAAAATATTAAAAATTGAATAAGATACTTTACCTTTTCAGTCGAGAATTATCAAAAGCTGATCTTGTAACAATAGGACGTTCATTATACTTTTTCTTGTAGCTTTGAATTATTGTAAGAATTATTTAAAAAAAATTATGTGCAGCGTTTAGCAAATTATGTATTCAAAATAATTCCTATTCTTGTTTTCTCCGTTGAGAAAGTTTGCAATTTAATATTTAAAACCAGAAATATTAGGTGTTTTTCTATATTGAGTGCGTTTGTGGGAATTTCTACACATTTTATTTTTTTTATATGAACTTTGACGGATTTTTGTGTAAAAATTCACACAAATGTACAGAGTTTCAAATTTTATAGGAACTATAGGCATATTATAAAATTTTTATTTGTCCGCCTTTGTTTTTGTATGAAAAGAAATATTTTCAATTTTAAATGTACTTTTCAGAAAAACGAGATTGCAAAATGATTACACAATTAATCATAAGATTAAAAATTCACAATATAATAATTTAACATTAAGAACATTTTCTCAAAAAATGGCAAAACGTTATACGATTTTTTTTGCAAAAATCTAAAATGCAGTTTTCATACGATTTTTTGGTCAAAATCTTAACGAATTTCGAAAAAATTAGAGAAAAAAAAACGTGAAATCGAATCAGTTTAGCCGTTTGGGCTCATAGCTCAAACAACAGTGGAAGTACAGACGTACATATCGACGGACGTTAACCGTTTGGGCTCTAGCTCAAATTACAGTGGACGCACAGACGTACATATATCGACGGACATGTAACCCACTTTTTCGAACTTCTCCATCGCATCAGTGGGGCGACCTGTACGACAATTTTTAATAAATAGGTGTGTTTATTTGTTCCTGTAATCTATTAAGTTTTAGAAAACAGTTCAATGAAGCAAAATTATAATAACATATCTTATAGCAACAAAACTATATAAAGCTTTTAAAAGCTTAAACTAAAAGTTAGTTTCCACACGCCTCCTTCCACATTTTAGTATTTTCATGTAATTTAACTTATTCTCTGTGCCAGTGATGAAAATAGATTTTTTTAGATTGTACTGAAAACTGAAAAAAAAATAGTACTGAAACAGACAAAATAGTACTCCACTTTTTTAAATTCATAAAAAAAAAACGCAAAGATTAAATATAAATATTTTACTAAAACAAAAATCAATTAAAGATATATTCATTCTTCTAAACTAAATTAAGTCTTTTGGACGGATATGAACTTCAGTATATATAAACTAAGGTTAATCTTTGAATCACCATCCATATTCAGATATGGGCCCAAACCGATAAGGGGCCTCCTGCACTCTAAAAATATTTTTTTTAAGTTGTGATCCATTTCATAAGGTACTTTTTTTTTAATGACATCAGCACACAAATGGTTTTAGTTTCTAAGTGAAAAGTTATTGGACCACAATTGTAAACAATATTTCTACTCATAATCACCCATTAGCTTATGTATTGATTTTTTTTTTCAATTTACAAATCCCAACTATAGCTTATATGATTTAAATGTTTTTAAATTCAGAAATTCCAAAAAGCTGAATTGAATATTTTTCAATTCAAAAATCATAAACAGCTTATGGCTTTATGTTTTTTTAATTCATAAACTGACAACCCATGGCTAAAAGTTCATTGTGAACTTTTGACCTGTGGACTTATATGACCCTGCTTCAATAATCTTACTTTTACAGCGACTTTATTGTCTTTTTAAAATTTTATTTTATGCCAAAACTAGTTCCATAAATTGCTTTGATTTTCAAGTTCTGAGTAAATTGGTATTATTCACGAAAGTTTTTATAATTTTAACTCTAAATAAAACGAAAGCTATTTAATAATTTTGTTGATGATACGGAATATCGTATTCTGTGGATTTAATTATCGTTCACACCTAAAAACTAGTAAACTTATGTATATTCGAAATAAAACAAATTTTAATGCGTTCCCTTCATTAAATTATTTAAATTTAAAACTAACAAATTGCAACAAAACAGTGCTTATATTATAATATCTGAGTTTTAAGAGAAATAGTGCAGAAATTCCTACATGTTTGATGGTGTATTTCAACAATGCACAATGCTTTTCTCAAATAAAAATCATCTATTAGTATAAGACAAAATTTATTATAATGAATTTGATAATTAATTAATTAATTAAAAGTGTTGCCTTTATTCAAGTGAACCGTGCTTTGTGTAATTTTATAGGACCTGTTTTTGAAAAAAAAAAATTTATAATTAATTTTATATTTAAGTTCAACATAAGAACTTATATTATGACAGTTTACGTTGAGGAAAAAGTAAAACATAAATGTTTAATTGATTCAAAATTGCTTTTAACGGCCTTTAAGTCAAACAAAAAAGTTAATAGTTATTATGGATCAATAATTCAACAAAGTCCATTAAAATAGTGCTAAGTCTTCTACTTGGCTGATGTATTTCAGTAGAATTTGTATTATTAAAAAAACCTTCTTACATAAATGTTTAAGTTGAAAATAAAAATCTACATATATAAATTTTGTATGAGAGCAAATGGCTGTAAATGTTAAAAAAGTTTAAAAAAAAAAATGTTTTAAGTATTTATCATCATTTCATTTTTGAAATGTTTATCGGATTATAAAAAAAAATTTTAACATTTTTTTAAATCAAAAAATAATGTACCTATTTAAAATTTTCAAAATATTTAACACAAAATTGATCATATCATTTTTCAAAAAAAAAAATTTCGAAAATGCTAAAAACATGTATGTGGCACCTAACGTTATTTCCCATTCTAAACAAAATGAAAACAAAATATGTCGAGGAAATATTCAAACACCGCTTGATACCAAGATTAAAGAACATCGACCCACTCGTTTAGGCTGTAGCCAAAGAAAGAGACTGAGAGAGTGAGACAGCAGACGGACAGAGTTGGACGAATTACTTTTTTTCTCTTCCCTATCATCTTAATGTTAAATTTGGCACAAATCTCAAGTTCGATTTTTTAAGGAATCCATTACTTAGCATGTATGTATGTACAGTAAAACCCGGATAAGTGCCTCACCATAAATGCCTCGTTTTGAGAGGTACTTACGCGCGTTAGGCAGTTATAAAAAACCAGCTTAAGTGCATATAAGCACTTATCTCTATATTTACAGAAATACAAACAAAATCTACAGTAAAAAGACATTAAATGTTATTTAAAAAATAAGAAAATACATTAGGTACCTCAACTGATTAGTATCGGTAAACTTTTAAAAAGTAAACCTTGTATTTATACAAAGTAAAGTAATCAGTTATTTTGGTTTGTGTTGCGTTACTTAATCTGATTTTAATCGTTTTCGTTTATTGTTTTGGTTTGTTTGTACAGCTTCTTCCAGCTTTGTTTTGTTTTATGCTACTCGAATAATAGTAAAAACATCGCATTTTAATTGTTTAGCAATTTCCTTTCTTGATTTTGTTTTGTTTTTTAACCAGGCGGAGGATTTGTAGTTTTTTGTTTAATTGAAAGTTAAGTCAGTTTTTCAGGCATTCTTAACAACAAAACAAAATTACTTTGACAGTTTAAATTTTGAAAGTGACAGCTACCCACTTAGTCTCCCCCATTATAGTATAAGATTAATTTTTTATATTTGAATTTTAAAGCAATGAAACACAATGAAGGACTGAAAAGAAGCTTTTGTCTTTTTCTTCTGATTTAAAATGTGTACTTAAAAGAATTTTTTTCAGGTAAATTTCAATAAAAGTATACTAAATAAAAGGAAATTAAGCGGTGAAGGTAGTTTTCTAATAAAGGCCTGATGATGAGCATAATCATGCTCGAAACGTCGCTTAATAATTAACATCTTTCATTTGACCTAAAGCCCACTAAACTAAATCATATTGTTAAATACAAAGGTCACTAAAATAATCATTTGTTAAGCGAAAGGTACTTATTACATGAGTTTTATATGAAAAAACTCTCAAAATTTTGGTTCTCAAAAAAAAGGTACTTATATGCGGGTTAAGCACTTATGCGATAGGCACTTATCCAGGTTTTACTGTACATACATATATATATGAAGAGTACCTATACCTACATATACATGTATCGCAAGTAAAAATAACAGAATCACAAAAATCCATGTCCCTACAGCGATATTGTGATCTGAAGTTGGGCATCATTCATGCCCAATGGAGGCGACATTGTATAACGATCAAATTTTTCTCTGAAATGTCCACAAAAGAAAATGAAGTAGGAAAACAAATATATGCCCGACCTAACAGGTACATGCATTTCACATACTTACATAATGTACCCACAAAGAAAAGCTCTTTCGAATTCTCTTCTTTTGTCCAAGACTATATAGACTTTCCAGTAAAACGCACAATTTTCTAAACCATTTCATTTTTCAAAAAAAAATGCAAAATCTTAAATCTTGAGATAGATAAATATTCACTAGGTACATAGAATTTTAAATAAAAAAAAACTCCCCCTTTAACTACCTAATAAATGCCCCACTTTATTGTACACATGAAAGAATATTTCAAGTGAAAACAACAAGATAAGGGTGAGAAGTGTAAAATAAGAATTTAGCTTATGCACAAAGACAATAAACACCCATTGCCGATGTCAAGAGCTTCCATTTGCGATTTGCATGAGAATTAGTGAAAGTTAGAGCATAACAACAATAAGCCTTAAAGGAGCAGCACTTTGTATTGTGTTTTGTATGTATAATGGATATATCTCTTCCACCAAGTAGCTGAATGTTGCAGATGTGAAGAGTGTTGGGCTAGAAAAAAAAACGCATCAACACACCCTATATGTATATCTCTATAGTCTATATACAGCTTTGAAAAAATCATCAGGAAACAGCAGCACTTAGGAACGTGTTTTGTGAACGAGCATTAAACTAAATTAACTTGTCCTTGGGCTGCTGCATGTAACTTTGTTCTTTAAATATAATTATATTTGTGTTTAAAAGACTGAGTTTTATATATTATACATAAAAGAAGGGAGGACATAATTTGACTTAATTTGAAATAAAAATCCTTTAAAAAAAACCATAACATTTATATCATTTTGCAATGCATATACGAAAGAATTTACTTTTTCATTTCTGGATATACTTAATGGTCTGACATCTACTACCACGAACAAAATTGTGAATGAATTGATCATCTGCCTTTCTGTTCAGCTCCGTTATAAATGTATAGTTTGATTTTTTTGAATATTTTTAAAAAACGCATCAACATTTAAAAAAAAAATTTTTGTCGTTCAGAAAATATTATTTTTCTCGAAATTTGGCTGCACACATTTTTATAAAAATAATTTAGTTAACAAAAAGTTAACAAAAAGTGTTTCAAATATTTTGAATATTGAATATTAAGCAACACTAAAAATGAGTCTGATGATCGGCCTGATAATCGTGATATAGATATAACCTATAAAAACATGGTAGCAGCTCACCCAACAGATTGTTGTTCATTTGTTCAATCTGTTGAAGGTGCGCAAGCTTGAATAAGCTTCTCACATGGATCGGTGATTTCAATTTAGCATAATTATTTGTATATGAAAAAGCTATCCGCAATAAATAGCAATTTCAATCGTTTGACAACTTAAAAGGAATGTTTGGCGATGTTCAACCAAAATTTCAACGAGTTTTTCTGCCTTTTCGTAGCCGTGGATGAAATGTGGATTCATAACAATCACAAATTACAAGAAACCAAGAAACAGTTGACACAGTGGACATCACCTGGTGAATCAAAGCCGAGAAAGGCCAAGGTGGATTTTTGTCGGCGAACAAGGTCATGGCAAGAGTTTTTATATTTGTTATTATGTGTTATTCACATAACATATCTTGAAAGGGGTAAATTCTCCACGGGCGTACTGTGGTCCAAAATGACTTTTTTTGTTACAAAACTCATAACTTTTGAACGCATAAAGATATCGCTAAAATTTTTTTCTTCTTAAAAGAAATTTCGAAAAATATAAAATAAAGATTTTTGAAAATCCTCCACAGGTTGTGTCTAAATATAAAAATTTTTTTAGAAAAAAGAATTAAAAGAAAAAGAAATTAAAGTAAAACTTAAAAAAAAAACAGTTAAAATTTTACGAATTTTGTAAAAATAAAGTCGACGGCTATTCAATTGTTCATAGGGTGTTTCAATATAAAATGTTTCTCAACAGTGGATGCATAAAGTTACCGAACTATTTTTTGATGTTTTAGGCAAATGTTTAAACAGTATTTTTTCATTTTCTGGAACATCGACATATCTTATAAACTGTTTCAGTGACCAATTTTATGTGATACAGTGTGAAAAAAACGGACCAAAATTTTAATACATGATTTTTAAAAATTTTGTCTTTTTATGAAATAATACGTAATAAGATAATACGTCTTTTTAAATTAATTATAGATTTTGATTTTTAGAAAATAAATCATTTTTGACATTTCCAATCCGATGTACATTACTCATAACTCTTTTTTTTTGGGGGGGGGGGGGGGTGCAGTAGCAATAAAAACTTAATATTTCCTGCTCTTTGTTTTATTGCACCATAAAACCCAAGAAACATTTTCTCTCTCATAACATGCTCAAAGAGCTTAACTAGACTATATAGTAAAGGAATTAAAAGTATAATCTACTTCTAGATTCTTTTAACACTGTTAAAAGCGTTAAATGGCCTAGTTTTGGGAGACTCTCATCTCAACTAAGTCTTGCTATGAGTAGGCGTCTTTTCATGAGATTCCCTCAAAAGAGAACAGAGTACATAAAATTTAAAGAATTATGTATATATCTTTCTCATTTAGCATTTTCTCTGAAAGAAACAAATTATTTTTTTATTTGTATATATGTATGTCTTATGTCAAAAATTAAAAGGATTGTTAGAGAATATTTATTTTGTAAGTCAATCAATTATTCAGCCCTATTCTGATAAATGTCGGGGGTAATGATTGTTCAAAAATTATAAATTTGTATTCTACTACACTTTCGAAGGAAAACATTCCTCGTTGGTAAATTAGTGTGCCATTTTCATTAACGAGCGATTCGATTAGCTCTATAAAAAATTGTCAGTTTTACATCCGCAATTGATTTGTTGCGTTTGTCATTTTGAAAGCTGAGTAATGTGAGTAAAAATGGGAATATTTAAAGTTTTTATATTTTTTCTAATAAATAAATTTTTTTAGGAAGAAAATAACCAATCCTGACATAGCCCAAAATAGGTCAAAGAGGGCTCCAGAGTCAACAACAGAATTTTGGGAGGACTTAAAAAAAATTGGACAGTTTAGGGCCGCGAATGTTGTTTTGTGAAATAAGTTTTTGGTTGCCTTTTATTTTTAATACATATCATACATTGAAAATAAACTATAAACATACTTGTTTTTATTAAATAGCTCAGTTAACATAATGTTCATATGAAAGTATTTACAATGACCTCATTATTTCGTTCCTTATATACGTATACATGATGGTAAATCATGGATGGTTGAATACTTCCGGTTCCGGCTCATCCCATGACAGTTGGTAATATTTGCGAATATTATGCAAAGCAGAGCACACATTTATAATTCGTGCTGATTTTTGTAGATCATATTGAAGTTCGCGTGACAAATGCAATCATCGAAATCGATTTTTGAGTACACCAATAGTCCTTTCCACAATATTCCCTCCAATGCAGTGCTGTTTGTTGAATTTTGACTCAATACCGTGCTGATAATTGCCTTCTGCAAAAAATCGCAGACAGGCAGCCATTTTTTGTTTTAAATTTGGCTTGTTTGGAAAACATTTCATTTAATTCTGAATATTCAAAAGATTCTAAATAAGAGTTGGTAAAGTAGTTCCCACGACATTTAGCAGATTTGAGACGACGAGGGAACATGAATCGATGAAGTGAATCGAACGTTCGATTCCCCGTTTAGCAGAATAGGGCTGATTATTATGCGTTATAATGGCAATACTTTGTATTTATTGCTTTTCACACATATGTAAACCAAAAAACATATGCGGTTGAAAATATATCTACTAATTTGAACTTTTTGGAAAACAACAAATATATTTAAACATATTTAAATTATTTTATTATTTATTTATGATCTCTTATTGCAATATTTTTGGTATTTCAACTCCAGATGCTCTTGATATAGGAGGTATTAAACTCAGATCCTGTAAGGGTTTTCATAGAATTACAAAAAAACTAAAACTCTCATCTAAGTGTTGTTATGGGATTATAAAGAATACGAACACCTGTTTAGATTCTTATAAAACTATAATATTATATATATGTTTAATCCTATTCCAAGAAAAAAAGTTCATTGAACTATAAGATTAAAGAACTTTGAACAGAGAAAAAGAGATAAAAGTGTTCTACTCTTAAAATAAAAAGGGTATGAGACCTATTTAAGTTTCATAACAGGATAATAATTCTTAAGTAAAGCAATGGGATATAAAAGAGTGGTATGGGAGAATTTTTCAGATTTCGAGAGCTTAGCTCTGGAGAGTTTGTTAGTTGGGAATAATAATCCATAGTTAAAATATTTTGTCAATTTTTTTATGGAGCAAGCTAAAAGAAATTAATCTCTTACTTTAAACTTTTTGGTATTAATGGCAATACAAAATAATTTCCTATTTTTTGTAGGTTACAAAAAATAAAAAGGATTAAGGAAATTTTCATTCTTGACAACTTTCATCCGTATTTTCTTACATACTTTAGTTTCAAAAATTCTTTTTGCTTGAATTTATTTAAAACAGGGCGTGACAATCAGTATTTTGTTTACAATATTGTAAGTTCATTTTTTTAACAATTGTCATTTAAATAAAAAGCGGGTGGAAGTGGAAGGATTTTTGTACGATCAAGATAATAACGAAATATATTCTAATTGATTTCACGTTCTCAGCTCTTTTGTGAAAGGAGCAATCAATCAAACAGTAAATTTAGCAAACAATCCAAAGGTATTAGATATTATTAAATTAGCTACATTATCTCAAAAAATTGCAAAAAGTTGCAGTTGCAATTTTGCATATGATCAAACAAATAATTAGGTTAAAATATCCCCGCAATTTTCCAGCGGGATTTAGTGAGATTTTTTTTTAGCTCTTTTCAAACCAAAAACTTATAGAAAAAGTGTTGTTTTTTTGTTTTATTTATTAAAAATTTTAAATTTTTTTTTTTGAAATTTTAATTTACTTACTTCTATTCTAGCACGACAACGAAACGTCAAAATTCACATGAATTATGTAGGTTATGAACTCTTTTCTCATCCAGCCTTTTCTCCACATATAGCCCTATAAAACTATTTCTTTTTCCATGCTCGGTGGGAAAAAATTTTGGTCGGATGAAGAAGTCACCGATGAATAAAATCCCTATTTTGAGGGCCACGAGAACTACTATTATTTGCAGGGTATCAAAAAATTGCACATACATTGGACGAAATGTATCGAGCTTAAAGAAGATAATGTTGAAAAAAAGTGTTTTTTCGCAATAAAAAAGTGTTCCATATTTAAATTTCCAGGGACTTAAGCCCGTTTGCTGATACTATACATAACGATTTAAGTTGAACTTAAATTCTTAAGGGGTCCTTTTTTCATGTCATAAATGTTTTTTTTTATTTTTATATAAAGTATATAGACAAAACTTCATTTTGAAGTGCATTAAGTTATTTTAATTTTTATTTTAAATAATTGGTCATAATTTTTTTCAAATGTAAATTAATTCAATTTGTACTTTTTTCAAAAAGCGTAAGTTTACCAATTGCTTATTCAATTTTAATAGTTGTTATACTCATTGTTGGTTTTTATGCGTAATTAAGTCCCCCTAAAGAAGGCAGCAACCCTTGCTGAAACATTGGGAAAAGCTAATGTTCACTTAATTGTTTCATTGCCACATCCATTGTGACCAAAACGTCGACGGAAAACTAGATTTTAAATCTTATCCATTTTTTTGAAAAAACATCATCTTCCAGCTCTCAAATTTACTGTCGCTAGAAATTGATGAACTTTTCAATTAAAAACTAAACATTTTAAATCTTGTATATATTTTTACAGAAATATTGTTATATTTTTCGTAAAGTACATATAATATCATTTAAAACTTGTAAAAAAAAATCATCATTTCGCATATTTTCTGCTAGAATAACTTTTTCATCTTGGCTTTTGAGTGAGCTCAGTCACTTTTGTGTGAGCTGAGCTCACACTAGAGTATGACTGGCAAGAGGCATGGTTATTAGTCACTAGGGCCGAGCTGTTCCGCCACCCAAATTATAATTTCTTGTTTTTGTACCTTTATCTATGGAATTGTTAAAGAATTTTTAACGTTCTGCAAGAAGTTGAAAATACTAGGTACTGCGATAATTATATATAATACAATAATACATAGTTCAATTTGACTAATTGATAATCAAAAATAAACACTTATTATAGACGATGAACCACGGTATGCTCCAAATACTAAGAATCTATACAACAACTATCATCCAATTATTTCTACGTATAATTTTGTTTACATAACTCGAACCTCACAAATTCTATTACATTCAAAAATGTAGACCCAAACTATAACTATGCTGCAGAATGCCTAGTGCATACCCATTATTTTCCTCAACATACATTGTATAACACATATTGTAGCAATATATCAAACCCTTTTCCATATACATACTCATATATCACCATATATACATATAGACACACATCCAACTCCAGTCATGTGCATCACGTTTATTAGGTGACTAACTGTGTAAAATGCAAATATTTTAATGTCATATATGTAAATTAGTACAAAAGAGGTTGAAAAGCGCTTTAATATCAAATTTTGTTAAGCCCGCGTTCATCCACTGTACAGCAAGCATTCAGTAAGCAGTATAGTAGCATCAGGAGCAGCAGCACAAGTATGTGTGAAGCACTTGTCAAGTAGTGTACTCCTTGTTTCCTGTGGGCCATTCCAATGTTACATCATCCTTCTATCATAACGCGTTTTTAACGAGGGATTCTACTAAATATTATATTATGCCATTGTCGACCATTGTTGCCGTGTTGTAGAGATTATTGTTATGCTCGTACTATCAGAATTATTTGAACAAAAAAGATATAATTAACAACTATAGATTTGTGTAAAAGTTCCAGAAAAATTATATCAAAAAAGTCCAAATTTCAAAAAAAATTAAAATAAAAGTTGAAATTCGGTTTAAAGCTTTGTTTTGACGATCATAAAAAGTACCCTAAGTTTGAAACACGGCTTTTGATTTTTTTGAAGTTAAAGAGGAAATATTTATTTTTTTTTTGTAAATATCTTAAAAACTATCTGCTTTTTGAGAAAAATGTTAAAATAAAAATTTATAGCCTTTAAAATTTTAAACAAAAAGGATTATAATACTCTTTTTCGTACGAGCATTAGAATTTTAGAAATACGTGGATAAACGTTAAATTGTCTGTTGTTTGTTTTAATGAACTTTTATTTTATGTACGTTTTTCTCAAAACGTATTGCCCTAACGAAAACAAATTCCAGAATATTTTTTGTGTAGAATTTTATAAACTTTATTTATTGCTTTGACATTTCTTAGAAAAAAATGTATAATCACGTTTTTACCCACAAAATTAAATAAATGTTCATTACTCAAAACATGAAAAGGAAGATCTCTATCAAATTTCAGAATTATCGGATTTTTCGAAGTGATCTGTGGACTGTGATGGAATATGATGGAAGATGGGGTTTAGCCGAAATTTTGAAGCTCAGCTCCTAATTTTATTTATCTGATAGATCTTAATCGGTACCTTTCAATGGTTATGAATTAATTAAGTTTAAGGTTAATTCTGGAATACCTCAGGGTGGCCATATAGGACCCGTACTTTTTATTTTATTTATTAATGACTTACCGTCTGTTCAAAAGTATTTAAACTATCTCATTTAAGCGGACGATGTTTCAATTTTCAAAACTATTTTAGACACTCGCGATTTTGAACAGTTGTAGAGGATTGGGTTGGGAAAATCCTTCCTTATAATAACAGACTTAAACTGATCGACAAGCCTAGTCTTAGTTTTCTTTTGTCTTCATTGTGAAACTTAAAAATGGAAACATAGAATATTTGCACTTTCTGTCTCCTATAAACTTTAATATTCCACAAAGGACCTTGGGGAATTTGTTCGATTGCATATTTTTGTTCAAATTATTGGAACAATTATGAACGATTTTCTCGTCTTAACAATATGTTTAAATTATTTAATTTTGTTTGTTAACTATAAATAATAAATAAAAAGTACCTATACTAATTTTTTAAACCAAACTGTTAAATCTTTAAGTAAATTTAAAACATGTTTTTTCAATTTTAAAACAAGTACTTACATATAATTAAAACTCGTTAAGCTAATAATTAGCGGAGTTAGAAAAATAAATAAATAAATATACATCTTATAGCGAGGATAGCTTTAATCACCAAATTTGGCATTTTAAGACCAGTTACTTCTTTATACACACATGCAAAAATTTTTTGAACCATAAATCAGTTCATGTACTCTAAACAATGTGAAACATATATTAGAATGTTTTTACTATAGCTATCTATCTTAAACGCATATCTAATAACACGTGTATTTGTGTCACATGTACACGTGTAGTAAAAAGAATTCAATTCTAAATACACGTGTAAATAGAAATACACGTGTAATTAGGAAAGCGTCACTTTTTTGAACCTGACCGAGATTAAGCTATTTTAATGTATATTTGTACAGTATTGAAGAACGGTTTTTGAGGTACTATTCGACATTATAATACACAAAAAAAAACAATATTTTCAAATAGGTTTGTTACAACATTGTATCTATTTCTCAACGTCTTTTGAACCACAAAACATCATAAGTACAATTTAGAAGTACAGTAGAATCTCGGAAAGATAAACGGTTCTATAAGATAAACAGCTCGGAAAGATGAAAGAAATATTTCTACTTTTGAGTGTTTAAAAAGATGAACGGGTTGAAATTTTGTACTTGAATAGAAGAACAATTTTTTCCAAACATAATTTTGTTCTTTTTCTTTGTCTTTAATTTCTCCTGAACAGTGTTTGGGGCTATATCTTCTCCCTCATTCAAATGTTAATGCTCGAAAAGATGAACAATTTGAAAAGATGAACGGGCCCTGTTTTATATCTATTCATCTTTTTGAGATTCTACTGTAATTACATGTAAACCTAAATTCACATGTAACAATAAATACACGTGTAAATATAAATACAGGTGTTCTTACACGAATAATTTAATTGTACGTGCAATAAAGGTACACGTGCAATAGGGGGCTCTAGTAGTTAAAATGTGTTCGTGTGATATAGACTGATATAGATACATATATAAAAGAAAACTGTGTTTATTAATAAGAAAGGTTATAAAAGGAATGAGAGTTCTCTATCCCTGTACCTATAAATATGAAGGCTTTTCTTCGTTTTAATTTTTGGTAACACTTAATAAAAAATTTGATCACTACCCTTGTACACCCTATCTGATGACTCATCTCTTATTATTCGTTTAGTCGTCTAAGCAACAATTTTTTTTTAAACTATACCCTAACGACATTTTTAATGTAGATATTATAATATTTAATCGATGAAAATTCTTAATTCTAATTAATCTTCCATTTGGACCGAGATGATGGCAACACCGTTATGAAATTTTGTCTATATTAAGCTGCCAGATTATGCCCATCTTTCACTGGCATATAATATATGTTTGTAAATGTGTTTGTGTGTGTATATTTCTAGTGAGTGAAATGTAAAACATCATAATTAATAAGCCATGAATTTACATGAATAAATTTTGATCCTCAACTTGGAAACTGCTTCGTTGTCATAAATTTCATTAGATACTGCCGCAATTTTATTATTTTTTTTCTTCCAAATCTTTTAGAACTAGGGGCGGTGGTTATAGGGAGGCGTTTTACCCTGCAGTTTCAAAAACAAGAAAATATAACTTTTCTCATTTGCATTTTGAAGCAAGTGACTCACAAGTCATTAAACTGCCCAAAGTCGATCACATAAGTAATTGGTCAACTTTAAGTCTTCTATCTTTATATAGAATATACATTTTATCAAAGGACCAAGTATAAAAAAAAAAAAAAAAAACTTGCAATGGCAAAACAAAAAACTGTATTGAAAGCGACGTGAATTCGGGGGTTTGATGGAGGCGACTCCGTATATACCAATATTATAGGTTCCTATGGGATACAACTTCAGAGCGATGCGATGTGAACCGATTCTCTCAATTCCCTAAGTGATTTATCACATTTTTCCATTAGGGACTTTGTCCTTATTTATGGGCGTCAGTGTTTAGGTAATTTTATTTCCTTCTTTTAGTATATATATTCAATATACATATATAACCTTTACTCTTAGTTGTATGCTTTTTTGTTCCTTAAGGATATGTTTGATATTTTTTTTCTTTTTTTTTAATTCTATTTCTACTCTTCGTATTATATAGAGCTACTATTGAGAGAAAAACTTTGGATGATGATGAGAATGTGCGTTGTGTGTTCTTTCGCTTTTTGCACTAATGACTGAGATCCTGATTTATGAAGTTTTCACTTCGATATATGTATATAAAGAAGAAAGTTTTTGTCTGGAAAAATCTGTTTGGTCGCTGAATAATTTAATATGGTTGTGAGAAACTTTCAACAGGCATCAGATGCTGATTTGCGGTAAAGGACTTTAAGTATGATGTAGAAGATAAAATAAGTGAAGCAAAGAGATTTTGGGATAATGTTTATAAGGATTTCAATTTGATTATGTTTTTATTTTCAATATAATATTATCCTTGCTATAGGTCGTTAAAAAGTTTTAAGTTCCAACTTTTCGATATGAGAAGTTAAATATTATATGCTAAGATAAATATAGACAGATTTTTATTAAAAATTCTATAAAAATGCAAAAGAGGAATAAAATAAATTCAACATTGAAAAAGAACTATTAACATATCATTTCAATAAATTAATAATTAAAGTTATAATATAATTTCTAATTTAGCTTGTGATGATTTTCCTTTGGCTGAGATAAGCTAACCAGTTTCCAAGATTCTTCCCAAAGAAGCAACAAAACTCGGATCGAAGGGTCTTATAACTCCAAATAAAAAATGGTTTTAAATCTTTCCTTTTAAATTTTTTTTATAATTTTCATAAATAAAATTGACGCATATAGGGCTCAGAAAACCCACAAGTGATCGAAGAGATGCCGTTGCATCTAGAAAAAGTGGTTATTTGGTGTGCTCTATGGTCAAACAGTGCCATTGATCCGTATTTCTTCGAAGATGCCAATGGGCAGACGGTTGATTCAATTCGTAGCGATATGATCGAATGATAATCGATTTTTTTTCGCGATTGAAGATCATGACTTGGACGATATGTGGATCAAACAAGATGGGTCAACAAGCCACAAAACACGGCCAATTATGGCTTCATTGCGTGAGAAGTTTCCTGGTCGCGTAATTTCACGTTTTGGCGATGTCAATTGGCCACCAAGATCATTCGATTTGACACTGTTAGATTTTTTTTCTGTGGGGCTACCCAAAAGACCGTGTTTACGCAGAAAATCCCCAAACTCTAGACTCAAGTTATGGCCGACATACGTGAAAAGAATGTCATGCTGCAAATCTTCCCGAGGCGGCCATTGTTTTTCACACTTAATGGCAAAGTCCAAACTTTATAAAGAAATAAGATCTTCATCAAAAGTTTATCGCTGTGTGTGTTTTATTAAGCTTTACTTTCGAAACCGAAAAATGAATGACCCATTTAAGTTACATTATTAGATAACTGCATAAAACAAATAATTTATTTTTAAAGGTAAAATTAATTTGAAAGATTATTAATTTTTTTTTCTTGATAATTCGAAAAGTAAACATGCACTAAAATATTAATTTTATAGGAATGATCAAAAACAGCTATTGGGTTTACATAATTAAAAAAAAAAAATAATTTGGTGGCATGACAGCTCTTGGAGAACGAGGGACTAGTGATTAAGGTATTTTCAGCACGAATTCTGGGTTTTAGAATTATAATGGAAAATCGAAAGACCAGAGTTGAAAAAAAATTTGAAATAATTATCAGTACAAAAAAAAAAAAAACAAAAAATAATTTGACTATTTTTGAGGCCAAGTCAATAAACCACTTAGACTTTATTTTTCATATTAACCAATTATAAAATAATATGTCTTTGCAAACATTAGCCGATCATTTTTTTTTAACGAGTTGGGGGAGATTCATGCACAAAATTGATGACAATTCGTTAAAAAATCAATTGAAAAAGTACGTATACGCCCGAGTGTATTATTATTTTATCATTCGGCGGGTTTGTTTTAAAGCAAGTGTATAAAGCATATTTATATGATTTTCAAGCAGTTATTTAGAGCATTTATATTTCCCCACATATTAGAAATAAGGTATAGTATCATGTCTGTAATACAGATAAAAATGAACAATACAACCATCTTGTTACACATATTAAATATACATGCATTGAACTTACAAATTAAACTAAACATTTTTAAGAAACAATTTTGTAAAGCTTATTTTAAATATTTATTAATATGGATTTAAAAATTTAATATCAAAAAAATCATCAAATAGTTTTTAAAATATCAAATTTTTAAAAAATAATTTTGAATTTTGTTTTTTAAACCCAAATAATGATTTTGTGAAAATTTGTATATATGTAGTTACTTCTGAATGAAAAATCAAATTTGAATTGATTTTGACAGAATCTAGGATAACAGAAAAAAAAAAATACACGACCAGGTCGCTTGAACTTAATCTTATGCGCGGCCACTCTGTGGGTTTTTAAGTTTGAATAGTTTAGATCTATTCATCTGATATTAAAAGAATTGAATTAGCTATGGGAGCCTTTGTTTTAAGCTATTTTAAGGTAGAACTTATGTGAGTAGACAAAAATGAATAATATATCCCCGGGTGTACACATATATGTAGGTATATAAAGCATGGAAATGGAATTTATACTTTTAACTGAAAATAATTAATAAAAAAATAAATCCATTTGTTATTCACTAATTAAAATCTACAATTTTGAAATTCACTTCGTCAAACATCCAGGAATTTGATTTTGTTCCGAAACACCCTATATGATTTAATTGATTGAGTTTGATATCTTAACAATGGACATTTATACATTTTAAATTATTTCCTGTACTCAAACTTCAACACATGAGATCGATAACAATAATTTACCCACAAACCTAAAATCAATCACACAAACAAAATCTTCTTGTATTCATAATAGCTACAATATTGACGCTAATTGCGATTTTGCGGTTACTTCTGTGGAAATAGTGCCAGTATCCTGTGGAAAATATACAAATTTCAATGACCCATTGCATAAAACCACTTCCCTTTTCTATTTACCAGTCCAAAGTATTTTCTCATGATAATGTCATCAAAATCTAGGATCATTCCCTCTTCCACATGATAGATATAGACGGCGAACAAACCTAGATAACCTATATATGTAACTAACATTCAAACTAAGTCAAACCGCACTATAGCGCATATAACTTCATTCGCTTGCAAAGCAAATCCTATCTAATTTGCCTTTCATTTCTTCCATTCATCAGCAAAATCCCTACTTATGCGATATGCCAACGATATGTAAAATACAGGAAGCGAAACATTACAAGGTATATTAATTTGTACGGCAGAGGAGTTCTCTTAGTTCTATATAGAGCTACTCCTCTTCCCTTTTTGCTTCTTTCACAGCTTCCGTTCCCAGATAACAAAATTTTCTGGTTTAATTAAAATTTTCTGCCAAAATGCGTTTTTTTTTTCTCCGAGAGTCACATAGATTTCCGACATTTGTAAAACTGTGATAGATCATAAAAATAAGTGCAAGGTTGGTTGGGGTTTACTCCTACCCGTTCACCATACCGAAGGTAGTTTATATATCTCAACCCTTTTTATAAGCCACATTAAGCTTTCTCTTTTATTAAAATAAATTTTAATTATACATCTTTTTCATTGTGTCCTTTCGGTGGTCTTCGATGGCGACATGGAGACAGAAAAATAAAATAGGAACTTCCATCCTACCTATCTGAAGATAAATTATAATATGCATGCTGCACAAACCTACACAAACTCCACTCCTACACAAACTCATATACCAACTGCTTTTGAAAACTGATTCAATTTTTTTTTAACACACTTTTAGCCATAAGTTTTTCGTTTATACATATGTATAAAATATGTTGTATGTGCAGTGTACTACACAGAACAGTGGCTCATATTTTTCGAAGCAATTAAAATTGTAAAATAAAAAAAAAAATAATAACTTTATGTCATTTACAATAAAATGCAAAAATTAAGAGAAAATATTTTTAAAGAATTTTTTATTGAAACAGCAAAAAAGTGCAAAGCTGCAAGGTACCTACCTCCATCATTATGATTTTTCTGCTTGCTTACTGGAAACCAGCAGTTGCTTTGGCTTAATGTTTAAAAATCAATTTAAATTGCTTTTTTGTTTTATTTTTGTTATATTTTTTTTATAACGAATTAAAATTTAATAAAATTTTACTTGCAATGTACAAAATATGTGAATAAGGGTTTTAAGACAAACTTTGAACCCGTGAAACAAAGCTACTCAAAATTTGATGAAAATTGTAAAAAAGACGACTAAAGAAGGTATAAGCCTAATTCAGCATATATAAATATATTTACTTATTTACTTTTACACTACAAAAATTATTTAAATGAATAACGAGACTCCTATTATTCTAGAAAAGATCTTTCGACAAAATTTAATTTATTACAAGACTTTTTGTTTCTCAGCTGATGTTGGTCAGTGAGTCGGTACCGCAGAGAGCAAATAAAAAACTTGATTTAATTAGAGAGTTCGTAGCTCCTGTTCAAAGTTAAGCTTTTATTTAATACTTCTTATGACTATAAAGCTCACAGTATTATTTCATAAAATTTATAATTGTCTTAAATAGTTAACAAGTTATCTCATATACAGTAAGCCCCACATTAAGAGAAACGGCGAATTGTCACAGTCTTTCTTTTTTTAAGCGAGGTTTTTACCTAAACGAACCCCGCTTAAGTGAAGAATTTCACTTAAGCGATGTCTGGATCAATTTCTTGGTCTGAAGACTTAAGGAAAAATAAATTTTGAAAATGTAATTTTCTATTTAATTACTTAAAACATTGGTAATATTGTTTGGATTTTTGAGAGCAAAACCAAAAACCAATTTATTTACAAAACGAAAATAAACGGTTGCGACACAAATTAAAATATGTGCACGACTGGGTCCCACGAACTTCTCTTATGTGCGATCACACTGTGTTTTTAATGTTTAAATATTTCAAAAACTATATTTATCTTATAAAAGAAATAAATTAGTTATGGGAGCCTATATATTGTATACTACCTGCGTAAAACTTTGCGAATATGCATGCAACTTATAGTTTATTATTTAAATAATTTGGGCTTACAGATCTTTATCTTATGAATGCAACTAAAACACTTATTTCATCCTTTTCCCGACGTTTCGTTGGTTTTTTCCAATTTCTTCAGGGCATTTGATTTATTATGTTTTACTATTGGGATAAAATATGTATATAAATTTGAATTAATAATAATAATATGTTTTTTTTCACTTTTTGTTTCCCTTTTACTCCTGAAATTGTTTTGACACCAATGCGATGTACATTATCCGATTTCTTAAGGAAATCTCAACTTATTGAAAAAAAAAATTGAAAATCGTTGTAGCGGTTTTTTAAAAAAATAATTTTTAATATGTAGGTACATACATATATAAAATTTTGAAAAAATTAATAAAAAAAAAAATTTACGCAATTTTTTAGCCTTTATTAATGAGGAGTTAAAAAAGTAATTTTAAAAAAATATAATTTACCCATTTTCGATATATAGAATTTTCAAAAAATAATTTTGAAATTTTTTTTAAAAATCAATAATTTATTTTTTGTATGTATGCAATATTATTAGAATTTATTTGAAGCTTTTGTGCAAGAAAATTTATTAAAATCAGTTCAACTGATAATGAAATAGTCGAAA
Source organism: Epistrophe grossulariae (assembly GCA_929447395.1). Lineage (NCBI taxonomy): Eukaryota > Metazoa > Arthropoda > Insecta > Diptera > Syrphidae > Epistrophe > Epistrophe grossulariae. The sequence goes on from OV839567.1 coordinate 126,583,416, forward strand.
ATCAAAAAATGGTTCTATGAGAAATACCATTTTTAAACGACAGAAAATTTTGATAGATCGTACAGATATCAGTTCACTAAACAACTTTAATGAAGATCGTAGGATCTGTTTTTGACAAAAATGAGATTTTCAATCCCGGTTTTTAAACGTTTGTATGGGAGGTACCGTTATTTTTGGATAAAGGAATAATTTTCATTTAAAATCTGCTTGATATTATTAAAAAACTGCTGCGTGCCAAGTTAAATAAAAATTGATCGAGTCGTTTTAAAATTATTAAGTTCTCAAAAAAAATTTTTAAAACTTTTTTTAAAATTCAAAAAATTTTTTTTTTTTAATTTTGGTTTACAAAACTTTTATAACTTTTTTAAATATTCTGTATAAAAATTAATCAACATCAGTTAAACAGTTTTTGAAAAAATCGAAAATAAAAAAAATGGTTCTAATGGGAGGTACCATTTTTAACCATTTTTATAAAATGGTAGCCTTTTTGTAAAAAAATTACTGCATTTTTTTTAAAAGAAGTTGTGGGCGCGTTTTTGAGAAAAATAAGATTTAATTTTTTGCTAAAAAAAATTTGTACGGCAGGTACCGTTATTTTTGGTCGTAAAAAAAAATGAAAAAATGGGTGGGAGGAATGCTCAAAAAACGCTAGGTGACATACCAACTTTAAAGTAAATCGACCGACCCGTTTAGGCTGCCACCGAAAGGACAGACAGACAGACGGACAGAATTGCGAGACCAACTTTTTTCGACTTCGCTATCATCATAATGTCAACTTTGATCAAAATCTCGAGTTCGATTTTTTGTATACATAGTATATACATATGTAGGACATTGAGTAATCACAGAAAAACAGGAGCCATATATTTTTGTATGCAGTTTTGGTTGCTTTAATAGTGTTGTTGTTCTCTTGTTTCTGTTCGTATTAAGGTAAAACTATAATAGTGGGATGGTGACGTAAGTGGTCGTACGAAACAAAACGAATACAATGAATGCATATGACGTGCCCATAATTTATGTTTGCTTCATTTCGTTTCCAGTTTTTAATAATTTTTGCTTTCCGAAGTGAAGAGCGCTCACCGAAAAAGAATTCGCATTACATTTGTTGATATTTAATTTAAGCCCATTTATCTGACACCAGTTAGAAAGGGAATCAATGTCAGATTGAATAAGTCAGCAATCATCCAAACTCGAGACTTTTATAAATAGTTTTAGATCGTCCGCATATAATAAGCATTCACAATACTAAATACGGCGACAGTGTCATTAATAAATATTATGAAAAAGAGCGGACCCAGATGACTACCTTGCGGGACACCTGATTGATATAATTTAGTTTCAATGAAAAGTCAAGATTAACTATATATCTAAAATTCAACTTTATTACTTAAAATATTAAAAAGAGATAAGAAAAATTGGGAGATCAGATTTAGTCGATGTACAGGCGATAATTGTAATGTAATGTATCAGAAAAAAGGCGGGAGTTTTTATCCTATTCTCATGTCAGGGTGACAAATCAGGTTTGCCAAAATAACACCTCATAAATGTAACTACGATGTTACCAGATCATATCAGATTCCCTCTCATTTAATTTGGATAAAATCTGACTTGTTTGTGGGTTCGCTCAGATCGTCTAGGTTGCGGCGGTGTTCCCGATGAATGTTGATCTTCTAAAAGTGATATAGGATATTTGCTGTTGGGACCGTATTCTGACTTGGCGAAGATGAATCTAGGTTGATGTTGACAGGAGGTGAATCCGGATGAAGCATGATGTCAGAATCATTTAAATCTGTCCTATTATAGTTTGGTGTTGCTTGGTCGACGTCTGTGTTGCGAGGTGTGTGGATAAACCTTGGTGCGAAGAAATGAACGTCTTAATTTTCATTGAAAAACCGAGATTTCATCTGGTTCTGGTGGCGCCTGAATGTTCCAGTGCTAGCTCTTACACGATACATTCTTCTTCCCTAGTTCTTTTCTACAACTGCAGCAATCCATTTTTCTTTTTGTTGATATTGGCGTACGAAAACAGATTGACCAACAATAGTAAATTTAGTTTTGACTTTTGTCTTTGTTTTCTTGGCTTCTGGGACCATCGCAGAGAGCACAGTGCGATGTTGTCTTCCATGGAGTCTTTCGGCTGGTGAAATTCCAGAATCATCCGGTGTAGAACGATAGGTGGAAAGAAAAACGAGCAGAGCTTCGTCCCACCGTGGTGTGTCCAGTAAAATCTTTTTGACTGCGGTTTTGAATGTACGCACCATCCTCTCGGCAGCTCCATTGGATTCTGGATGCGAAGATTGATCGCAACGCTACACTAAATTTCTTTTGAATATGTATATGTAAGTAAGTTTCTGCACATTTATGCCTTGAAATGATTCGTTTTTTATCCAACTTATAATTTATTTTGTCTACTTTCTCTTGGACGACTTTGATCAAATCAAAACCCTTATCAAGAATATAATTTCAACAGGAATAATGGAAAAGGGATTTATAGAAATATTAAAAAAAAACAGTGTCAATTGAGGTTGAAAATATAGCAAATCAACCCTGATGTCTGCACAATTATCTTAAAATAATTACATTTAAGTTTTTAAAACAATCATTATTATACAGCGTTAAATAAAAAAAAATTATATTAAATCCAGTTCCCACCCGAGAGGAAGGAAACTTAAACGGAGATTCCCAAAGGTTTGTAAGTAATAAATTTCACAACTCCTGGCAAACATCTTAACACGAAGAGTAAGTAAAACGTTCAAACGCAAGGAATTTCTACCCCACCAACAAATCATTTCTTGTGAAAATTTTAGACGAGGTTCATGGTATTTTATGATGGTGAAGAGGTGGTGATGGCGCGATGCGAACTTAACCACTTTTTCATCCTCCTAGTTTAGATATATCGCATATAGCCTTAACAACATGGTGTAGTAGATTATGCCAAAGATTCCATTGGATTGCAAGGAAAAGATTAGTTGAGAAATCGTTTGTCGGGGCAATATACCACTGAATCTTTTTATATATATTGCCGGATGGGGGAACATCCATCGCTCTCTCTCTGCATTACCGACGGTGACCCAGCGGGTGGTTTTTTCCTTTTTTCAGTTTTGAAAATTATTTATCCGAATATATAAATCCTTATTGGAGGATATACCAGAAGGGCCAATTATACGCTCGCATAGTGCCACTACAATCACAGAAGATGTAATCATTTCCGCCACTTCAACCTCTTAAATGTAATTAAAAATCATTTTTATAATCCTTGAGCGCGATTGAATGAGTCAACTATAGAAACATATTTCTCCACGGATTCGCTATTCAAGATTGTGAACCGCAGATGAGAGGGCTGCAGGCAAGATAGAATAAAATGTAAAATCTCTCGCAAATTCCTTTGTAATTTTCGTTGTTGAATTTTTTCCTTCGTCGTCTATTAAAATTTTAAGAATAACAAGAATGACAATAAGAAGCAAACCGTGATCTAGATTTTGTAATTCATTGCACTTCATATTTATTATTATAAAGCAAAAAAAAAAACGAACGAGCATTTTAAATCAAAGGACACGGTAGTTCCTATATAGCCTAGTTCTCAAGCAAATCTCTCAAATTTTTAACGCGATTTTCAGTCCACTCTAACTGAAAAATGAAGTGAAAGACTTCAATTTACCCATCACTACTAGTTCTAATTGCGGATGGAATTAGTTGCAAAAAACGAAATCAGGAGTTAGCAACGCAATAACAGGAAAAAATAGACTTTTCATACAGACTATTGAAAATAAAATGCACGACTGGTTCGCACGAATTTGCTTTTATGTGCGATCACACTGTGGTTTTAAATTCTGAATAGTTTAGATCTATATATTCGTCTGATCTATAAAGAAATGAATATGGCATGGGAGTCGAACACGTAATTAAAAGAAGAATTTATGTTAGATCACAAAAATGAATAATATAGCACTGTGTTGTACTTGTACATAATATATGCATGGAAATGGAACTCACGGTTTTAGCCGAAAAAATGTTTAAAAATCAATATTAGGAAAAAATTGGTTAAAAAACTTTGTCAACGCGTTATACATTGTACACCCCCTTAAATATATCTTAATTTATGAGAAAAAATTTTAATATTCTTTGGAGCGTTTTTTTTTTAAATAATTTCTTTCTATATATGTACATATAATATAAAATTTTTTAAACATTTTTGAGACAAAAAATTGGCAGGGAATTTTTAACCATTTATTAATGCCAAGTTAAAAAATTATAATTTCGAACAAAAATCATTCACCCATTTACGAAATAAATGTATAAAATTTTCAAAAAATAATTTTTTTTTATATGCACTACTTATTAAAATCTCTTGTGAACAAAATTTCATAAAAAACGATTTAATAGATAATGAGATAGTCGAAAACTTATATTATATCTAAAAAAAATTTGATAAAAATCATAGGAGTCGTTTTTGATAAAAATTTGATTTTCTTCACCGGTTTTTAAACATTGGTATGGGAGGTACCGTTTTTTTTAGCTATAATAATAATTTTTATTTAAAATCTGCCAGATTAATTTAAAAAACTGCTAAGGACCAAATTTAATAAAAATCTATCAAGTCGTTTTCAAATTATTACGTTCTCAAAAAAAAATTAAACTTAAAAACGCCCAAAAACAAAAATTTTAAAGATTTTGGTATGCAATACTTTTAAAACTTTTTGGACATTCTCTACAAAAAATTGATCAAAATCAGTTGAACCGTTTTTGAAAAAATTGAAAATCAGAAAATGGTTCTATGGGAGGTAGCGCATCTATAACCGTTTTCAGATTTTTTTATGAAGCCATTTTGTAATAAAAATTTCTGAAATTAAAAAAAAAGAAGTTATTGGCAGGTTTTTCAGAAAAAAAAATACTCATTATTCGCTAAACAAAATTTGTGCGTCAAGTACCTACCGTAACTTTTGGTCGTAAAAAAATTAAAAAAAAAACGAGTCGGGGGAAGGCCCAAAAAACGCTAGGTACCAAATTTGAATAAAATAGACCTATACATTTAGGCTGCACGGCTGAGCACGATTTTAATATACACATTACAATTTACAACTTTGCTAAGCAACGTAATAACGTGTCTTCTAGTTCACAATACAACAACTGCAAAGAATGGAGATCATATTTAAAATTCAAAACTGAGCATTTACATATTTCAAATGTGGAAAGCAAATTTTCATATTGAAAATTTTGGGCGTTAGGTCTTTTTTCCCAAACCCATTAATTCCAAAAGGAAAAATGTCACAAAGTCCAAAAAGTTCAAAAAAAACTACCAAAAACCCAAAACGAAAGTCATAACGACCAATTTATTTTTGAAATCAAGGGTGTGGTTTTCAAGAAGAATTAAAACGCATATAATTTATTGTTATGGGGAAGAAAGATAAGGGTTTGCCATTATGTTTTAAAAATGATTTCGGGCAAGTGGCCGCCGCGGCAAGCTCGAATAAATTCCAGCCGAGAGGCCCAATTTTCGACCACTTTTTGCAGCAATTGGAGCCGTATGTCAGCAATAACGCGCCGAATATTCTCTTCCAAGGCGTCAATCGTCTCGAGCTTATCTGCGTAGACAAGCGACTTCACATAACCCCACAAAAAATAGTCCAGCGGTGTTAAATCGCACGATCTTGGAGGCCACGCCACAGGCCCACGACACGAGATAATGCGCTCACCAAAAGTTTCCTTCAATAAACTGATTGTTTCGTTGGATGTATGGAATGTAGCGCGCCGTCTTGTTGCAACCAAAAGTCGTCCACATCAACATCCTCCAAATCAGACACGAAAAAGTCATTAATCATGGCTCTATAGCGTTCCCCATTGACTGTAATATTATGGCCGGCTTCATTTTTGAAGAAATATGGACCAATGATACCCTCTGCTCATAGAACACACCAAACAGTGACTTTTTGAGGATGTAACGGCGCGGCGTCTCAACATAATCTACAATGGCTTGTAGATTATGATCACTCCAAATACGACAATTTTCTTATTTACGTACCCATTTAAACAAAAGTGAGCTTCATCGCTGAAAAAAATTTTCTTATGAAATTAGGGATCGGTGGCCATCACGAACCATTATTTTGGTAATAAATTTGCACGATCTGTAAACGTTGTGAAGGAGTAAGTCTATTCATTATAAAATGACAAACCAAACTGAGCATAAATCAAGTGACAGCTGTCAAAAAGACCAACTCCGAAAAAAGTATTGCCAGATTGAAAACCACACGTCTAAAAAAAACACCCTTTAAAAGAACGCCCAAATCGTTAATTGTCATTTCGCCCAAAAGATTTTTGAATTTGGGCATTATGACAATTTCTATCATTAGTCATATCAAAAAAGCCCTTCTTTAAGGGTTTTTTGTTAAAAAATAAAAATCATTATATTTACACAGGCAAATTATGTAACTCGTCCAAGTAGAAAAAAATGCCATTTCCTATTTGTATAATAGTAAAATTGATTTAAGGAATTCTCATAGGGAGTTGAGTGTTAAGAAATTTTATTAAGGTCATCCAGATTGAAAGAAAATTTTAACGATAAAAATATACAACCAATGTTTTGGTAAAGATAGGCAAGATTGTGTAAGCAGAATAATTCATTAAATTTTTCACTTCAAATTTCTATCCTCAGATCTGATATATGTTCGATATGTTTCTGCGAGTTACTTTAACCTTGAATGTGAGACATTCACCTATGATTCCCCAACATTATATGCATTTGTAATTAAATTTTCAGTTATATACAAGCTGCGCCAGGAGACGACAACCATCAATTGACTTATTTGTCAAGAGGGTATAGTAGGTATACCAACGAGTATATTGTTATGTTAGAATGCAAGACATTCTATTAAGTAGAAATTTCATTATAGAATTTTGGCAACTTACACAAGGGAGTGTTCAATGTCCGTTGCTGTTCAATATTTGCAGAGTCATGACCTGTGCGGTGCGCATCACCTCATGTTAACTACAATAACAATCACAATCTAGCTGCCAGCAAGATGTAAGGAGGTTCTCTATACATGGTACATGTCTTGTCTTAGATATATATACGATAGATAATGTTCTACAAGAAACATCATTTAGAGGGGCAATTGCACGAGTTCAACTTTGTATAGATATCTATTTATGTCTCGGTTGACCGGAGGAACAACAACAATACAACAATTGAAATCAAATGGTGTCCAAATACAATGAAAGCTCTACTTACGGACAACTCCAATAAGCGGACAATTCCATTAAACGGACACATTTTCGGGAACAAACTTTTTTTCGAATTTATCATACAAATTACTTTCCTATAAAGCGATACTCTTATAGACGGACGAGGATCCAATATAAATCAGAAAAAAACCTTTCTTAGAACTAAGGGTTACAAAATTACTCACATATACATTGAATGGTTTTCAAAAGCGATAAATCTTGAGTGATGTCAATTTTTATTAATAAAATTTTAGTATGAAGTTAAAAAAAAGTTTTTCTATATCTTTCCTTTAACCGGACAGTTCTAATAACCGGACAAAAATTGGGGGACAATGAGTGTCCGCTTATTAGAGCTTTCACTGTATACTATATAGCTATGCAGTTGCAGTTCTTATTTTGCTGCCATTTGAATTTACGTCCGCAATATGGGGGGAATAATAATTTTGAAACGGTTAACCATTTTTAATTTAATTTCATTTGAAATGACATTTTAAATGGTTGGTCATTGGTGATAATGAGCCCGACAAAAGTAAGTACCCCTGAAAAATCAGTTTTGTTTGTTTCAGGTGGCCAAAGAATGAGATAAGATGCTCTAAAATTGAAATTGAAAAGTAGCATACCTGTTTAAAAGAACAAAACAATTTTAAACTTAAAACTCATGGCTGTTTTAATGATATTAATTTAATACATTTAGTCTAAAGATCTGTCTTATAACGGTGCCTCTTAAGGCTTGGCATAGTGAGTATATGCAAAAGAGAATACGAAATTTCGGATGCTCAGTGAGTCACGATTCTTTGAAGTTTGAAAGGATTAAATTAATTTTAGTAAAGGTAGTAGATCATGCGATTTTCTACAAAATAACTTTTGACACTTTTCATCCTGCGACTAATTTTGCACATTTAACTACCAAATGATGATTGTTAAAAGTATATTCATGCCACGTTTGTACATTATTTGACCTCCTATAGAAGAAAATATTAACATTTATTTTTCAACATGGATCATTTTTTAAGAGATATAAATATATTTTTAAAAAAATGGTCAAAACCCAGTGTTTTGATATCGACGTTTAAAAAGTCGAAAAATTTAACAAAAAAAAAATAAAAAAAAATATCATTAATTCAAAAAAAATCAGCAGATTCAGTGCCACCTTTTGAAAATTTCAGCATAACAGTATTTTTTCTGAGCACTTTACAGAAAAAGACAACCTTTATTTACTTACTTATATTTTTCCACGTGTTTGCAAAATTAATTTACTATTTTGTTTCGTATGTTTTTTGGGTGGCATTTTATACCGATTTGTTTGTAATTGTATTTTGTATTTATTAATATTATAGCTTGATCTTAAGATTAACATCTTGTTTATAATTAAGCTCACAATTGGACTAATACAGTGGTATTCAAAAATGAAAACTAACAATTTGAGTAGATAAGATTAATGTTCGATTTTATTAAAAACTTCTTTTATTAAAAACGTGAGTTAAATTTTTGTTATAAAGCATAACTCTATCACAAGATATACATATATATTAATAAACTACATATTCAACACCTTCATTTGCTTAACCACTTCACAGCCTTTAACCATAATAACATCATCCCAGTTGTTCTTTTTATTTGCCTTTACTTCAAAAAGTCAATTAACCAATAACCTATTTAAATTCATGTCCACATTATGTAAACATAATTTCAACACCCTTATACTTCACTATTATATAAAATTTTTGACACTCGAAAGAGAAGCCCTTTACAAAACATTAATTAAGCTGTTTCAACTGATTTTTCATTTTGGTCCTTTCGCATGATTTTGAAAATAAAATTATTTTATCGGTTAATTTACTAAAGTTGATGTATTTTTTTTTGTACTTAGAGCAAACAATTAAATGAAATTTTGTAATACAAATTATTTGTATAAATTTCATGAATATGTCACGCTGATTAAACAGTAAGCTTGGGCATAATAGTGTATAAAATTTAACAACTATTAAATTCTACCTATACGTATACTCTGAATAGTGCTGACTTTTAATTTGTAGTACCTACGTATACACATCTACTTATTATGCCTATAAAAAAAAGAAAAGCTCATTAAAATATAAATGCTGATACTATGAAATTATTGATGAGTTCAAACTAATTATAGTGCGGGGCTTTAAAAGCACACTGATGGTCTGAAGATCTATTGTGTTGTCCGAAAATTAAATAAACTTTAATTTATTATTTATTGCAGTTGATATTTTAAATTAAATAATCATCAATCAAATTAACCCAAAAAATCATGGTTATGATTTTAATCTGTTTGCAGTTATAATATAATTAAATTATTATTATTTTTACAGTCAGCATCAAATTTAACATTAAATTTATCACCCAGAATTGTTTCATTATAATTATTAACACAACTGAATAACACCGATACAAACATAAAAATTAAAACTGAAACTGCGTTCAAAATTATTCAAGAAAACCAAAAAAAATATGTAATTGCTTTTTGGGTAGATGAGGCACTTTCCATTAGCTTAACATGAAAGATGAATTATTTCGAAATAATTCGGTAATCGGGGAAAAAAATAAAAATTCCTGTTTATAAATTGGGATTTATGCAATTAAATTTGGGAGAGATTAAGATTGATTCCAAAGGTGCTCCATTCCTGAGTAACAAGAAAATATTAATTTAATTTGGCACCATTCCAATTCTATATTAAATTCGTCGTCATCTAATCGAAAGTCATTGAAAAGCCGCGCACTATATTCATAAGTAAGAGTATTACAATTTACAAAATATAAAAATTATGTATCGCCTTTGGCCGTGAAAGTTGCTTTGCTGAATATCAGTCAATTTGCCATATTGACAATTTTTCAATATTTTGATTTTTTTTTTAAATCAATACTATGCCTGCTACAACTGCCATTGCATACAATGCTATATTTATGACTATGGACCACTGACATCTTTGTAGAAAAGGTTTTTGTGGTAAAAACTATTTGAATATTCAAAATAGATTTTAACAGCCTTCCTTTGAGTCCTACAAAAATTAGCGTTTCGTCCCGGCGATCTCACTTGAACTCATCAGTTGACTATAGTGAGGGCCTTTGTCAATATACGCAATTTTTGCTAAGTTCAGTTCATCTTACATTATAGATTTCGTGACGAATACCTAGTGTGAACTATATCCAACAAGGCTAGAATTCCTAATCATTAAATTGGAAGTTTTTGTTTTTGTTTTAAGTCCAGGGCCTGGCTAGATTATATATAAGAAAGTTTTTTAATAATACAAATTCTATGTACTATACTACTAAAATATTAGCTGCGTTTTATTTTCCCCCAGATCCAATCCAGATCAGATCATGTAAATAAAACAACCCAGGATCTCAGTGACAACTTGTTATATACCCAACTCTTTTTTCCTTTTTTTTTTTTATTTGTATACACCCGTTGTCTTTTTTCTTTACACTACTGACGACATTTACAAATTAAGGGTATGTGTTCAAAACGGATTTGGAAATCCAAATCCAAAACAAAGTTGGATCTTGTGTTGTTTTTGTAATACATGTATTTTCGTAAGCAAATCCAATCTGGTTCGGATCTCGGGGAAAATAAAACAGAGCTATTGCTAAATATTGTTTTTTGAAAATTTAGAATACTGAGAATTGAATAATTGATCTTCAAACACCTATTTCTGTGATTTCTTTTTAAAAACAAGCACTCAAAAAAATACACATTAGGTAGATACAAATTCCACAAGTGGCTTGTTAAATTTACGAGGTACACTTCAATTACATTATATTCACGGTCAAACAAACACTGCACTATTGTCAAAAAAAGGGTAGTTGATTTAAAAAGATGGAGTCACCATTATTTGCAAAAATTCATATTTTGGCATTTTCTTTGTTTCGCTTTAGTCGTTAAATATTTCGTTTAATTCGCAATCCTTAATTGGCAATTTACGTTTGGTTTTTTTATTCATTATGTTTTTCAATCATTACTCAATTAACATTTGGCTTTTTTTTCAAAAATATTTTCAATAATTTGCAAAAATCATTTAGCAATTTGTTGTTTAGTTTTTTTTTGTTACAAATGTTTGATATTTGGCCAATTGTATTTTCGCGAATTAATGGTTCGCCGTTTCATTATTTAGCAAAATTCGCTTCGCCGTTTTATTATTTCGCTTATAGATTATTTCGCCGTTTAGTTGTTTTGATAATTAATAACAATGTTTTTTTTTAAGTAATTTTTTATATGGAAAATGGTTTTTTTTTTTAGTATTTTTCATATTACTTTTCTATCGCTCATGGTATTTTCACATTTTCCTCCTAAAAAGTCAAATTGTCAGTTTATTATTTTTGTAGGTTTATTCATTTCTATTTTTCATTTCGTAGTTTAGCTTTTTTTATAATTATTATTACATGTCTTAAAATTTCGCGAGAAATTTCAATATATCGCCGGCTGAATGCTTAAATGCCCCACAGACCACTTTTTCGGGAAACTGAGTTAAAGATGCAGTTATACTAATTCGTATGTTCTCTTTCGTTTGGTGCTATTCCCGTTGCTCTATCTCTATTATTAATAAAGTTACAGAAACCAGTTTTGCTCCATAGACCACATATTTTCGGTTCTGTTCGTGCTTATTTGCCGCATATCCAAAATTTGTACGAGGTGGGGCAGTTTTTCTATTAAAGTTTTAAAAACAGACGCTTAATGCTTAAATTCCTCATTGCAACGGGCAATGGATACAGATCAAACATCACTCAAATATATTTTCAATGCTTAATTGCCCCATATCCACATGAGATGGCATATAGAGCATGTAACCTCTCACAATCTATTGAAACCAAGTGACATTTTTCCTGCTTATGTGCCCTATATCCATGGACAAAAGTGCAATCAGCTGGAAAAGTATAAATAGAAGTAAATGCTGTCTATAATTAATTAAATATTTATTGATTATTTTTGGACGCTTCAATTCTGGTTTTGATAGTTTTCAGGGCTGATTAAGTAATATCTGCTGTGTTTATAAGGATAATTTCTCAAAAAAGGCCACAATATTTTTTTTTTTAATATTTTTAAAAAAATAAAAACGAGGTAAAAATAAGGGGAAAAAAATATTTTTAATAATACTATTTCTATATCTTCAGGTTCACAAACTATATAAATGCATTTAGAGTATTCTTAATAAGGTTTTTATCGATAATATTCCAGCATTTTTTTGTGTTTTTACTAAAATGGATAAAAACAAAAAAGGTAAAAACAAAAATAATTAATTTGAAAAACTGTGAAAAAATACTAAAACTTAATCCTATGAATGCTGAAGTATTTTTTAAACCAATTCCGAATAAAATTGAATGTATTTTTCTAGGAAATTTTAAGAACCAAAGTTCAAGTTGGGTATTTTTAATTGTAAAGTGTGAAAATACTTTGTCATTTTTCATACTTTTTTTATCGACTTAAAATTAAGCCAATGTAATATAGGGAAGGGCTAAGCCATTTTATTAATATTCCTTTTTGTTTTATATTTTTATCACTACAAATAGATTTTAAAAAATTAGAAGTGCTAGAAATTTTATATTTTATTATTATTTTTGCTTTCGTTGAATTCCCAATGTTAAAAGCATAAAGGTTCTATATCCACAGGAAATTTGCAGTTTGGTTTTCATAGATTTAACATTCGTATGGAAAGGGTTCTATATCCATTTTTGACTTTTTCTAAACTTTTATTTTTTTTTAAATAACCATAAATGTTTTTAACCCTAGGACTTCAAATTTAAAAAAAGAAATATTCCATTCATGTATATAAAAATTCAAAGGTCGAAATTTTCAAATGCAAAATTACGAAATTATGTTTCAAACCTTAAAATTCGTTTTCTGAGGAATAATTTTTTTGTATATGGGGCATTTAAGCATTCAGCCGGCGATATGTAATTTAATGGAAAGCCAAAAAATTGAAAAACAAGTAAATGCCAAATAAAAAAGCGAAATAATAAATTTCCAAATAAAGAAAAGCAAAACAAAAAAATGCCAAATAAAAAATTGCGGAAATTCAAAAATCCAATAGAACTAAAAACTAAATGTAAATTGCGAAATGAAAAATGTGAAAGCATAATTTTTCAAATCATTTAGAAAACGAAACATGATTTGCAAAACGTAAAATACTAAACAAACAAAATGCGGAAGAAAAACGGCGAAATGAATTCAAGCGAAACGTTAGTTTGCCAGACTATTTTGAATCAATAACTCAACAAGTCCAATTAAAATAGTAGTAAGTCTTCTACTCGGCTGATGTGATTCAGTAATATATAGAATTATAGTAATATATAGAAATATAGTATTAAAAAAAACTTTCTTAAAATATGTTTTTTTTTAAACTGCATCTTGTGAATTTGTATTTTGCTACATGTCCTTCACTTGATGTTTCAAAGAGTAATTTTTACAATTGTTTACTTGGTGAAATAAACCTATAGTTTTGAGTTAAGTTAGCACTGTTTCTGTTCAGTTAAACATATTTTAAGATCGTTAGAGTCGTATTTTTAAGATTTTTGACTAGTTAGACATTGTCTAACGGTTCGCGTACACTGAAACCGAATCATCGGCTGATTTCGGGTCGTAGCTATTGGGACGACTGTATCTGACGTTCGTCTGCATATACTGCAGCGGTTCTCGTACGGTGACAGTCTTCATTATGTAGTTAATTTTTCAGTATCCATTTTTGTTTTATATATATTTGACTTCAAAAGTCACCGGCAAACGGACGACAGATCCAAACAATTTTGGTTGATCGGTAATACCCGGACGGTATCGGACGATGTCGGTTTGATTGGTGCACTCAATCTTTTTCTTTACCATAAGTTTGGATCGATCGGTCGAGTTCCGCTTGTAAGACTTTCCGGGAAAGTCTGTGCTTTTTGATCTGTTTAACTTATTACAGTGCAACACGGTTATAAGAAAGTCTTAAAATCCAAGAAATTTCTTTCTTATATCCGAGTTTTTCTTATATAAAAACTTCGTTCTGCAACCATGGTGGGGGCTTAGAGCATCAAAAAGCTCTGAATTCTTCACGGCCTGCATCCTTTATGTTTTAATTGTAACCAAGTCTTTCTCTAACATTCTGCTTCTGCTAGTATACTGTTGATTTCTATGTTATTATTGGTTTTTCAACCTCGGCCGTGCTCCCTGAGGATTCCATTCAAAAGACTGCTTCGTAATATCATCGTTTGGTTTCCTCACTGTGTGACCAATTTATCGCCATTTACGATTTTTTATATCGACGTGCAGCCGCTCTTGACTTGTTTTACGATACATTTATTGGCAAGATATAATTTGTGGCCAATAAATTTTTATAATGTGGTGTAGAAAGTGATTTGCAAAAGCCTGCAATTTCCGCAATACTGGATTCGCAGTGCGCAGTGTTCTCTTTTTCCCTTACCCAATTGTCCTGAAAAGAAAAAAAGTAGACTGTATTTTGAATCACTGCGGATCCAATATTGCGGATTCCATAATCGACAAAAGTCATACTGAATAAAATATTTGCTAAATTTAATTAAAATAATTTAAATCGATGAACCTACAATCAGGGAAATGTATACCTTTACCTTCCCAATGAATATGAATGAGTCTTTACCAGGACAGGTATGGAATCAATAACCGGTTAAAAAAAACGATATCCAGTCTTTCGAAAGACCTTATATATACATATAGGTATAGTCAATGAAAAACTTTTATCCAAAGTTTGTCCAGTTCATTATGCCAGTGCACAGGTTTCAAAAGAAATCGAGTTCAAATTCACACAAGGTTGCATGTTGAAAAGTTTTTAAGAACTTTTACTCTCCCGTGTATATATAGGCCCTGCGCCTATATTAATATCTGTGCTAGAACCCAATGACTATACTACATATACCTTACTTATATACCAGCAAAGCTAAACTAAACAGTGCTACTCCTTCACCTTTCTACCACGAGTCATGATTCATATGCCCACCCGCATTATACCGTACCGTATATATAGCATTCATCTGGTAGAGTGTTTTTAGGAACTCTTGTTGGATGAAAAGTTTACCCACACGGAAGGAAGTTTTCGGATGGGAACTTCTATACCTATGGAAAAGCCCTTCGGAAGTTAATATTATATTGGTATTGTACATAGGTAAGTTTAAAAAGAGTTTAGTTATACATTGTACAATACCTACTCATATACTCATGCACAGTTGAAATAATCAAATTAAGTTTTGTGAAGAATTTGGGGTTAGACTTCATTGTATAAATGATTAGAAATGACTCGTTTTCTACAAGGCACCTAAAAGTTTATAGGTATGGAATTTTTGAAAAACGAAAATAGGTAATAATGGTTGGAAATATTTGTATAGGGAAGGTTAGGTTAGGTAGAAGTGGCTGTCGGTGGAGAGACAGACACACTTAGACCAGGTGATGGCCCATTGAAAGCTTTTCCCATTAAACCATTTTGAGCTTCTTATGAAGCGTATAAGATTGCTTATAGCTGCAATATTTGCTAGTTCACTCGGATCTTCGTAGCATAACTCTTCCTTTAGGCTAGATCATCAGCTTTACAATTTCCTGGAATGTCTTTATGGCCCGGCACCCAGCAAAGGTGAATGTTGAACCGTTTCGCCATCTCAACGAGAGATGATCGACAGTTTTGGGCCGTTATAGATTTTGTAGAAACGGAGTACAGAGATTTGATCGCAGCTTGGCTATCTGAGAAGATGCGGATATCCGATGTTGATATCACGTTTTCTTTAAGTCAAGATAAAGCTTCTTTAATCGCCAAAAGTGCCGCCTGGAACACGCTACAATGATTTTGAAGACGGAATGAGAGACCTGAATTTAGTCTTTCTGAGTACACGCCTCCACCAACCCCATCGACGGTTTTTGGTTCATCTTCCAAGAAGACCACATCCTCCCAAGCTGTTCTGGGTGGGATGGTAACTTGAAAGTTTTTGTTAAAAATTGTTTCGATGTTACTTGAAAAAGATTTAAATGAATTCAGAATTGTAGAGCGACCAATTTCATTGTTGATCCACTATGAAGAGGTTTAAGACGAATATCTGTACTTGCGGCCGTTTGTTTGCTAAAAATTTCGTGGGGCATCAGATGGAGAAGAATGTATCTATAGTGGAGTAGAGGGTGTGGAGCGAAGTGGTCCGCTTGTGCACATACAGGCAGTACGTTGAACCTTAATAAGTTTATCACAGTTTGTGGTTTTATCTAGAGCGATCCACCATACTACTCTTACAAGGAAAATTGAATCAGGATTAGATTCCGTCTAAACCTGGAACGGGTCAGAATAGGATTACTCGATCGGATTCAGTTTTGCGAGCTGGATCGGATTCACAAAAGATAGTCGTGTAGACCTAGATCAACGAATTGAAGAATTAAGATCACAGCAAGATCACTAAAAGCAAAACTGTCATTTCAATTCCATTTCAATTCAATCTTTCTATCCGGCGTGGTCATATATCTGGATCGAAATCTCAATTTGGATCCGATCCGATCTTTTAATCCACTCTTGTAAACGGGGTATTAGAATCGGTCATATTACCGAAGTGCATAGCCAGTGAGTAATGCGGGATTGAAGACCCCATTTATTTCCAATGGCTTTTTTGCAGGAGAAAAGAGCCACCGTGGCTTTTTTGACTCTTTCGTGTATATTTGGTTTCCAGCTTAACTTCTTATCTAAATTAAGAGCCAGATATTTTGCTTCTTTTGTGATTGTTATTGTTATTGGTATACCTTTGAAAGAAGGGGGGTCTACGTGCGGAATTTTATATTTCTTGGAGAAGAGGACAAGAACAGTTTTGTGAGGGTTTAGACTGAGCCCACACCAAACTGCCCAATGCGTTAGCATATTTATAGCGTTTTGTAGGAGTTCTTTCAAGGCTTTAGGATGCTTTCCAGATACTGCTATGGCAACATCATCCACATAGGATATTATTCTTTAGCTTTTCTCTTCTACGCACAGTAGTAGCTCATTTACTACCAAGTTCCAAAGAAGAGGAGAAAGGACGGCACCTTGTGGCGTACCGCTGCTGACGGATCTTCTAGTAGAAAAACAGCACAGTTTTGAGTTGATAATCTTTCTAGTCACCATTTGATTAACCAGCTCACCAAGCAACCTTTTCACCTGCAGATATGACAGTGCTAATGAGATTGCCGATCGATGTGTCGACATTGTCAAAAGAACCTTCTTTATCTAAGAAAGCCGCCATTGTTTACTCTTTGTGGTGGAGGGAGTATTCGTACTTGTGTATGGAGAACAATTTCTACCGACTTCCCTTTGTTATAAGCATGTAAGCATGTTGAGCATTGAACAATAGTCTCGTCTCAATGCTTGATCGTAAATGAATACCAATCAGACGTTCAAAAGTTTTTAGAAGGAATGATGATAAACTGTTAGATCTAAGCTCTTTTAGGTTTACATGGGTAGATGTAGCAGCTTAGGGTATAAATAAACACAACTTTGACTTCTCTCCATATGGATTTGAATATGGTCTAGATTTAAACAGCCTTTGAAAATGACTGCTATGAATCGGCAGAATGACATCTAAATTCTTTAGTAATTCAACTTGAATAAAACCGTCAGGCCCTGCGGTATTGTATAGTTTGAAGCTGTTGAGTGCCTATTGTATATTGTCCCTTGTAATCAGACCTTAGGGATAAGTTAAAATTACTATTTTTCCTTTTTGGGACAATACTATTAACTATTAGTTAGCTTCCTGGAAAATGGGCATCCAGTAGAAAGTTGAACGAATCTTCGAATGAGTTGGTGCAGGAGCCTTCGGCATATTTCAGGCCAATTGGCTGGATTTTTTTGAGAGGATTTTCCATAATCTTGATGCTTCGAAGGTTTTTTCTTTGCTACCTCGGAAGGTCCTCCAAGAATATCGTTTGGTCTTCCTCAGTTCTTTTTTGTAATTCTATAGGAATTACTTATAGGAGTCCCATGTCTGACACTTCTCTAGCGCTTTTAGTTCGATTAAAAAGATTTCTACAATCTTTCCTGAGAAGATTTAACCCAGCAGTCCACTAGTGTGGCTTCTTTTTACCCCTTACTTAAAAGAGAAGAAAGGAGATGGCCAGTGAATTATTAAGGGCTGATGTTAGATTGTTGGCTTTGCTGTCAAGATTGTTAACCCATTTCCGGCGGCTTCCAGTTCCAGTTGACTTAGAAACTTGAAATTTTACATACTGCCTATTTTTGGTGCAATTAGAGGAAATCTGTTTTCCAGAAAATTCACGTTGCGTTTTCGCAACGCTCGCCGAAAGGGGTATCAAAATTATTGAAAGAAAATTTGCTCCTTACATGGAATATGTCAACTTTATTTGAATACTTTTATGAAAAATGAGTTAAATATTTGTAGATACACTGGGTTATGAAAATATTGTTGAAAAATAAAAATGTAGAAATTCATAATAATTCATAAAAATTGTTTTTTGTATGTGGGTATTCATCGAAGCATTTTGGATGAAGCAGGATATTACATTCTACATGAAAAACCGTTTGGCTGGACGCTTGCGACATCGAAGACCTTTTCCGGTTTTGATTACTGAATGCTTGGTGTCATTGAGGTTTCTTTCCTTTTTTTTAGTAATCCGTTGCGAAATGGACTGGGTTCGTTTCCCAGCCTATTCCACCTAAAAACAGAAATGTTTTTGCACGGGCTTCTCATCTTGGCCGTTCGGATTCGACAGTAAATAATTATAGGTTCCCTCAATTCCTGCCAATAGAGAGTTGAAATTTGAATTAAGAGTTGGAAGTCACTAGGCCCTGGTTCTACACGAGCTGTCGCACCACCCAATTTATTTATTTTTTTCTTCCTTCCGTTTGAATCAGGTTGAATAATTATTTCCAATCGCAAAATGGAATCTACAACAATGTTCTAAACTCTAGCTGTGGAATTGGAGTTTCTTTAGCAAATTTATTGCAAACGAAGGGTATCTTCCCTGCATTTACTAATGCTGCGTCCAGTGAATTTGATAAAAGTGGCCAGGACCACTTCTTTCCCCGAATTCGAATGCAAAGTTGCTTGTAGCGTAACTAACAAATCAGCTTCGCCCATCGTTATGTTATTCTCACGAATTGCATTTGGCATTGGAATGTTGAAGTGTTCTCTTTTATTTTTCAATAGCTTCTGAATTATATAAATATTAAAAGCTTATTTTGTCATAAATTGCTCGTATATTTCCACTTGACACTTCTATTGGGTTTTTTTTTTGAAAATTCAACTCGATGACTTTTTGACCACTTCGGCAACTCATAATGCAGGCATGTTGATTCTTTGTTAAAATGTTGAAGCGACGTTTTCGGATGTTGTTTAAATTTTCTGATACAACATCGACTTCCGGTTCGTCGTATTTTTCACGAGGCTTTTGAGAATTTAAATCATCAAATCTACATACATTCTAGCTCAATTTCGCTAGCTATTGCATTTGGGAAAATGTTTCCCTTTTTCAAAAACGCTCAAAAGAAAAATAGCCAAAGCTTCCTATATGCAGAAGGTATTGGCTAATTATATCATAGAATAAAGTCAAAGGGATAGTAAAGGGTTTTTTCAATATAGCATGACTGCATTTTTCTTCTCAGAACTAAAAATGCATCCTTTTGTTGCACAGGATGCAATCAAAAATTATGTTTATTACAAAAATATTCTGAGAAAAAACCGATTATTCTGATTTGAAAACGCAACGAACGCAAACATTTTTCTTAGGTTCAGATGCTACTATATGTACATTAGGCGAGCGTTGCGAAAACGCAACATAGTGGTTTCATCTAACCTGTCAGACAGGCAACTCATACGAATTGCGTCAATATTATTTTAGAATATAATTTGAACCTAATTATTTACCTGTAGTTGTAATTATTTTTAAAAAATTATTATTTTTATGACATTTTTCAATAGTTCGAAAATGTTACCTCAAAATTTTCAAAATTTCGTATTTTGAAGGTCAACAAAAAAACACTAACAAATTTTTTTGAAAAAAAATCCAAAAACAGGTCGATTAGAAAGTTCAAATAACTCTCAAATTCACAAATTACTTTATTTAAATTTATCATCTGTTAAGTTCCAGACCTCCTCAGATATGACGTTGCGTTTTCGCAAAGCTAGCCGGAAATGGGTTTGTTAGACGGGATATTCAAAAGTTCAGGTTTAATTAAACTATTCAGTGTTTCTTAGTATTTGAGCCAGTCGGTTTTCCGATGATTCCGAAAAACTGACTGGCAAGGAGTTCCATCATTTAAACTGAATTTAATTGAGAAGGAATTGGTGACATTTTCTAAAACGGTAGTTGGGAAATATTAGGCTTGAACACTGTTTTGCTCGTAAAACAGTTTTTCACTTGGAAAAAATTCTGAAAAAGCTGAATTTTAGCGGAGATCTTTCCTTTTATGTGTAAAGAATTTCCTAAAAAGTGTTTAAAATTTTGACCATACAGCTTTTGATTTTGTGGTGCGAAAGGAACGAAATTTTTGGAGGAAAATGTCAAGACATAAAAAAAGTGTTTAAATCTTTCTTTTCTAGGATTTTGCTTTGATATTTTTCAAAAAATTAATTTTGGGATAAATATTAAAAAAAAAAATCAAATATTTTCGTTTTACTCCACAAAATCAAAAGCATCAGTAATTCAAACTAAGGGCACTTTTAACGATGTGATTAAGACGTCAAATCAAAGCTTTCCACCAAAATTGAACGTTGTCGTAGTTGTTCTTCCCAAAGTGCAAAAAGAATAGCCTTAGATACCTACCCCGGCCCAAACGACTAACTATATTATATCTACTATACAAAATCAGGTAATATGTAACATAACCTACTTGTATACATTAATCAAATAAGACTATCCCCTAATTGAACTTCATAACTCAGGCAATTGCGTCATAATGGTTTGAGAGACATTGCGGAATTATGTCAATCAAAGTGATTTATAGCCAATCAATTGAATAGGAAAAACACCTACATATTATGTATCTACTGCTATATACCTTTGTAGATATACACAATAATTAAATGATATAAGTCTAAATAAGAAAGCACATATATAAAGCATGCCTTCGCAATATCTTTAAGTCATTATTTACTCCTATATACCACATCACACATGCTGCCGCAATAGTCAAAGAAATAAGCAAACAAAAAATCTGCCATATCCTGATTGACCTTCGTATATAATAGCAACCTAAAAAAACTCTTCGATTTAATGGCGTTACGTGGCGTGGAGTTATGATGCATTATACAAACAGCCAACAATCAGTATTGTATCCACAAAATGTGGCCATTTCAATCAAGTAAGCTGTCCCAAATCCAGTCTTTGTCGTCACTCATCCCATCGCATCATATATCTCATAACTCACAACTTCGCAAACATTTCACCAACCCCCTCTGGTTTTTTGTGATAGATCGACTGTACTAATGTTTTTGACTGACCAAATGATTCATCCCTTTCTCCCATCAGTTTCAGCGAAAATTCAAGCAAACAAAAAAATTCAAAGAATATATGATAAAAAAAATATTATTGTGTTTCTTATCGTTCATATAGCGGGTTAAGATACAAAATGAATATACAAGTTAAAAAAAATCAAAGAAATACTAACTTTATGACCTCTCTAAAGCTAAAGGTTTAATTGTAAAACTTTAACTTGATGCCAAGCCAAAACGACATTTGGAGTATAACACTTTTTGACAACAAACGAGATGGTGGTGATGCGGTGGCAATGGCAAGCAACTTTCTTACCACAGCTCTTAAAATGAGTTCTATAGGGCTGCTGGGTTCTTGATAGAAGGAATATTTCACCAGAAAAGATGTTGTCATATTAAAAAAGAAGTTCAATTTTGTATTGTTTTATAAGTTTAAGCTTCGAAAATCTAGCTTCACCTGATGCAACACTTAAAAGAATCGTTAATATTATTATCTTAAATGCCATTAATAAGTTTTGATACGAATTAAGTAAGAACTGTGAGGCTAAATAGTTTAAAATTGACAAGGGTTTGAAATTGACAAAAGCAGAAGTTTGATTAAATATATGTTGATTGCATTCGCAAGAGATCCTTTTGAACTTCGAAATTTTGGCTGAGAAATTTGATACTACGAAAAGCGCTTATCGAGAAATCAGCTTTAAATTTAATTTTTAGATCGATTGTTTCAAGGAATTGTTCAGATTGATAATGGTAACTACGAAGGCTCATTGAATCGGAAAAAATTAAAATTCACTTGATTGTTTCATTTTCGGAGCAATGTTGTCAGGGTCCTTGTTTAATTTATTTGAAAGTACTGTCGAAATTTATCTAAATGCTCCAAAGAGGTTAAAGCATTATCGAAAGAACATTTATTTGCATAAAAACAAACTTGAATTTTGGTACGCGGTTAGGTACCAAGTGGAGTTGCTTTGAAACTTTCTGCAATTTCAATGAAAGAATCATGAGACACGTTGCTTTTACTCTGCTTGACGGATACATTTTTCAAAGTAATTCGCTTAGAATATTCCACATAATTTTGAAGAATCACTGGCTGAACACAATGCGATGGAGCTGGAACACCTGTCAAAATATTTAACAAATTTAACACACAAAATCAATGTTACGAGCAGAATGGAACGCAGACGGTGCTGCAGTCAAATTCGCATTGGTTCACGAACTTTTAACTTTTCACGAGCAGCACTTTTGACATTTCAAGCAGCCGGAAAAAATATTGAAGCTTTTAGTTCTTATTTCCGTCGCGAAAAAAATTATTAATTAAAAGAAAAATATTGGAAGTAAAAGAAGTGCATAGTTTATTAGTTGCTGTTTTTTTTTTTAAATATACAAAAATCTGTACAGCTCATTGTGGGCAGGGTATATAAAAAAAACGACGTAAGACATTTTTTTAAAACAGTTGCAGCTGCGGCTCCGATTCCAGTTGCAGCAGGGCATTGTGTTCAGCCAGTGATCCAGTGCTTCGGACAACAACGAAGAACGAAAAAAACACAAGGAAGTAGTTATTGAAGTACTGAGATTGGATGTGTTGCCCTTTTTTCGCTTTGAAATTATTGTACTGATTTAGCCATCCTTGTCAAATGCCGCCCTAGGGAGTTTCCTGTTTTACCTAAAGGCAGGTTCGGCGTCGCACAGTGGCCCGTATTGACTTTTTTGGTTGCAATAATCATAGCTCTTAAACGAATACAGATATCGCCACAATTTTTTTTTATCTTGAAGGAAATTTCCAAGGCTATAATAATGGTGAGTTTAAAAAAAAAATTTACAGGGTGTTTTAGAATTTGCTGCTGAAATAAGAAGTTTTAGTTAAGGTGGTTAATATAATTGGTATTTAATTCTAAAAAGATTGAAAATCGTAATTTGAGTGTAATTTAAGTGAAACAGTGGGGAAAAAAGAAAACAAACCAATTTGAGTGAAACAGTGGGGAAAAAAACAATTTTTTTTTTTTATTATTTGAGTTTTTTTTTTTTTTTTATAAAAGAGTACATTAATAAAGTATTTTATTGATAGATTACAGTTCAAAAAGAAGAAACAAAAAAATAAAAGGAACAAAAATTTACATACGAACATTAGATTTCTTGGAAACAAGAAGTGGATCCGATGAGATTGCTAGCATGTTAAATAGGTCCTCATTCTGCCGAATTCTTACGCTTCGCTTACATCTATGAATAGATAGATAACAATGAAAGTGGAATATAATTTCGGTTTCTTAAATAATTTTGTTGTTGGGTACTTAATTAGCACTTAATTAGCGCCTAATGATGACGTCACAAAAAATTTGTTCTGCTGAATTTGGTCTGCTAACTTGAGGGAAATTTGTACAGAAATAAGGTTAAAAGCAAATATAGGGAATTAAAAATAATATATGGCATTCGTAAGTTTGAAGATTTGGAATAGAGCAAAGATATTTGGAAAAAAATTGAAGCTGGCTTTAAAGGCAAAGAAATTGACTATTGATCCATCGATTCAGAGTACTTTTTTCTCTCAATAGAATGCAAGAAATGCAGGTAATATTTGATAGCAAAAACCATGTTTGTCTTTACATAAAACTCAAAAGATATTTTAATTTCTCTGATATTGCCTGTAATCATTTTCTTACTTAACACTTCCAATATTTTTTTATTGGTGGTAATAAATCTGATTTTGGTGAGATAATTTCAGGAGTCTCGCAGTCTTTTTTATATATTTACCTATAAATGACCTGCACTATGTAAAATCTTTATCGTTCGTACATCTTTTGCTGCTGATGATTTATTTTCGTATCCGATAGATAAAGTTTCTTCGGGTTGGGGTCTTTATTCTGTAAGTGCCAAAATTCAGTTTATATAATTCTGTATTCCAAAATTCTGTACTTCAAAATTCTGTATTCCAAAATTCTGAAAATCCAAATTTCTGTTTTTTATAATTATGTAAAACCATAATTCTGTATTTCAAATTTATGTATTCCAAAATTCTTTAAATTATAAAAGAAAAATTTTTTTTTTATTATCAAAACAATTTTTCTTTTATAATTTACAGAATTTTGAAATGGAGACAAAATTGCTTGCCAAATTTACTTTTTTTAAATAGCTGCTTTTAAACCACCATAGGAAGACCATTCGAACGAAAAACTAATTTGTTTCAATAATAATTTATCAAGTTAAATTAATGTTAATAATTATCATCATGCAAACATGTTAGTTTTTTAGCCATTTATGAGAAGTCTAGAAGGGAGGTTCTTTTTATAAGATTTTTTTTGGAAAATTGAATCTAACCAAAACTTATGAAGCACTCCCAAAACTAGTTTTCCAAATCTTCGGGGAATTGATTATATTTTGTTAGTCATGTTATTTACTTGTAAAATTCTCCTAAAAGAAAATATAGGTTTCGAAGTATTCGTGTTTTTAATGCACAAAGTGTGGAAATAAAAATTCGTGTTAACAATAAAAAAAGGGGTTAGCGTCGTCTTTCCTACAATAAAAGGTAGATTACCTCATAAAGAAAAAGGTATAGGGAATATAGATGCGATTAAAATTGATGAGGATGGCCTCGTAGAGTAGATTTATTAGTGCTAAGGTGGTAATGGTTCTGTTTACGATTTCATTGAATCACCAATCTTATCATTTTGGCGTTTTAAACGCCACTATAGTATCGGCATAGTATTCATACCAAAATAAAACAGGGTTTTCAAATCGAACTGTGTGTGTTCAACTTGCCATCGGTAGGTATAGGTAATTAATGTTAAGTTACTTTTTTTTGCACTTGATAGCTTTTAGCTCTTCGATATAAGGCATATAAATAATATGTCTGAATTTATGCCAAATCATCACCATAATTTCAGCATAATGAGTTGAAGGGAAATATTTAATTTATATTTTAATTATAATAATAATAATAATCAATTGACAGAAGTTGATTGAAATCATCAGGACGTGTCTAATAGATACCTATATCGTATAGTCCATATACCGTAGACCGTAGTATATGTATATGAGCGACAGGCCGCACCACGCGACTCTGCCATAAATGAATAGGCGTTAATGAACCAATTTACTAAACATGAAAGAGCATCCTTGGTTTGGGTTTTCCTGTAACTCGTGGAGTGTAATTAATTTGATTTTGCTGCAACACATCAATTTGTTTCAGCGCGAAAATATCAACAAATTAACCAAAAAAGAATGTATCCTGCCAAAGTGTTATGGACTGCATTTTGATTATATTTCACACATAGATCCAATTTGTGCGTATATATACCTATACCTTTA
The DNA here is from genome assembly GCA_929447395.1 of Epistrophe grossulariae. Classification (NCBI taxonomy): domain Eukaryota; kingdom Metazoa; phylum Arthropoda; class Insecta; order Diptera; family Syrphidae; genus Epistrophe; species Epistrophe grossulariae. The sequence continues at coordinate 126,609,354 of OV839567.1, forward strand.
CATATTTTCTGCCCTTTGCCTAATGCGTGCAGTGCATGTGCATGAGTTTGCTTTTTGATGCTTTGCATAATATCACTAATTGATTAATTACCGTTGTGGTAATATTTTATGTAATTTAAGCAATACTGTTGATGATAGTTTATTTATTCGACATATGAAATATAGTATCTACCTTTGTCGTGGCCTTTTTTTGTTTGATTCATTTTTGTAGGTGTGGTACGGATATATGTACATATGTGTATATAAAATTTAAACAAACACAATCTGTGTCGGCATTCGTTGCTTATAATGAAGTCGATACTCTGAACAAATAAAATAATTATGACGAATTCAACCAACTGTTTTTTTTTTATTATTAATATTTGCAGTATTGAATTGCGATATTATTTAATTATTTATTAATTATTATTTCAATATTTATAATTGTCCCTTAGGCAAACTATATTTTATTCAACGTTAGTTGATTTAATGAATCGTTGCATTAGATGGGGGCTAGAAAATTACATGCGTGTCTAAAAATCAATTTTGATATTCGAAGTTATTAAAAAAATACAGATACAAAACTGCGTTATAAAGGTATTACATATATGGTAAGTTATGGAGTAGTTATTAAAAATCGAACTTGAGATTTTGATCAGACTTGACAATACAACGATAGTGGAGTTGAAAAACGTGCGTCTCGTAATTGTGTCTTTCTGACCTTTCGACTGCATCCAAAACGGATGGATCGATTTTCTTTAAATTTGGTACCTAGTGGTTTTTGGGCAATCCACCTACACGTTTTTTCTTAGGATCAAAAATAACGATACCTGCAGCAAGTAATGAAAATCATATTTTTCTCACGTGCCCATGAACTTAAAAAAATGCATTGATTTTTTTACAAAACGGCTACAATTTTATAAAAAAAAATTCTGAAAACTGGTTATAAATTTAACGTTCCACAGATTTTTGATGTTCGATTTTCTTAAAAACGGTTCAACTTTTTTTGATCAATTTGTGTGTATAGAGAATGTTTCAAAAGTTGGTATTCTATACCAATATTTTCTGAAAAATTTTTTTTTGGACTTAATAATTCCAAAATGACTTGATCGAGTTTTAATAATTTTGTCACCCCAGCAGTTTTTTTGATATTAACTAGCAGATTTTATAAAAAATATTTTTATAACCAAAAGTAACGGTTCCTACCATACAAGCGTCTAAAAACCAGTAAGGAAAATCTCATTTTTTCTTAAAAACGACCCCTACGATTTAGATAAAAAAAAATGTGGGCTTATATATTCAGTGTCATATTATTGGAACAAAGTTTGTATCTACCGTATAGTAACGCTATGTCTCAGAATCATTTTTTTGGTTTTCGAATATCTCATAAACGAACCGATTTTAATAAAAAAATTTACACAAGTGTTTCTAATAACTTTGAACAACATAGCGTATAAAATTTTATTAAATTTTGGATATTTAAAAAATTTTCAAAATAATATTTAAAATATTTGCATTTTATTAAATGGAAATAAAAAAAATTTAAAAACTTATTCCACGAATTTATTATTATGAACAATATACAAACAATTGCATTTTTTTGTTAAAATTTTTCTAAAATAAAAAAAATTTAGTAGCTACATAAAAAACAAAAAAAGAAAAGATAACCGTGAACCCAGTGGCGGATCCAGGATTTGGTAATGGGGGGGTCTAACTACAAAAAGAAAACTTTAAGATAAATAAAACTTGCGTGGGCTTTGTGGTACATTATTTATGTACATGAAGTTATCACCGCCATTTTCGATAAAAAAAAAAAAAAACTAAAAAGCACAAACTTAGCTTTAAACAGCGCAAGTATAACATTTTAAAAGATCATAATTTTGAAAAAACAATTGCAAATTTACGAATTAAAAATACTTACGGCACAATGGCAACACAAGTTGAGCACAATATACATTAATTTTGTTTGAAAATCGAAAATGGCGGTGCTAACTTAACGCTTCCCAAAATGTATTTTTGGCCCTAAATGCTATAAATATTCGAATCATTTTTTGAGCAAAATGCAGTACAACTTTAATGTTTTGGAAAATCGTAATTTTGCAAAAAAAAAACATCCCTAAAATTTCAAAATTTGCGAATTTAAAAAAAAATATGTACGGCATCACATGGAGTTGAGCACAACACAGTACAACTTTTTTTGAAAATCGAAAATGATGGTGTTAATTTCACTCTGAAATCCTTTGCAACATTTTCGTTCGGTCTTCAAAGTTGCAAATATGCGATTTTGTTATCTCCTCGATTGTATATCGATTCTTGAGCACAAAAGTGCACTATTACTTACAGTTTTTAGAAAAACATAATTTTGGAAGAAATTCCACACTAAAAATTCAGGTAGGTATTTACGGCACATCGCATTACAAGTTGAGCACAATACAGTAAATTTTTTTTTTTTTTTCAAAATCAAATATGGCGTCACTAACTTCACGCTAAATATATTGCTAGTCTCTAAAAACCATAGCTTGTACGATTTTTTACGGCACATGGCAGCATAAGTTGGGCACATAGCAGCACATTCATTTGGTGTGCTAACTTCTTTTTATCCTTATAATATTTAATAGTATTTTAATATGTTACTTTGGAGGGGTATGATAAACTAAATAATTCTTCAAAATTTAAAATACCTTAAGCTCTTCAACTAAGTTTCTCTTATAAAACTGTCCTTTTTCCACTAAGATGCATTTGAAGTTTTTGACATTATACTTGAAAAAATTTTTAGGCAAAATTTTATAAAAAGATGGGAGTTCTGGAATTAAGTAGATCAAATGTAGACAAAATTTAGGTTGAAGAGAAAAGACAAACATTTAATAAATAAATAAATTAATATAAAAAGATTTGGTTTAAATGCTAATGGGGGGGTCCGGACCCGAACCCCCCCCCCCCACGTGGATCCGCCACTGCGTGAACCAGTGGTATATCCAGGATTTGGTCATGGGGGGGGGGGGGTCCAACAACAATAGATAAATAAACTTGCTTCAGCTTTGTGCTACATTCTATGCGCATGCCGTCATTTTCGATTTTCAAAAAAATAGTGCTGTATTGTGCTTAGCACGCAGTATTTGCTTTTGGTCGTAAAACTTGCAAATAAGCGATTTTTTTTTTTTACTTTTCGGTTCTTAGTATCAATTTTTGAGCACCAAAATTTAGGAAAAAATTTCATACCTACTCAAAATTTGTATATTTTGAAAATTTTCAAAATTATTTACGGAACATGGTAGCACAAGTTGAGCACAATACACCACAATTTTTTTTTTCAAAATAAAAAGTGGCGGTGCTAACTTCACCCTAAAAAATAGCTAGCCTCTAAAAAACCATATGAGGCATTGCAAGTTTTTGAGGTAACTTTACACTTGCACTTGAAGAAATCTTTAGTAAAAAGATATGGGTTTTCTGGAGTTGGTTTAAATGCTCATGGGGGGGGGGAGAGGGGTGTCGGACCCAAAAATCCCCCCATTGATCCGCCACTGCAGTGAACAAAAGATTATCTATAGAACTACATTTACAAATTTTTCGGGCGATAATTTGGTTTAAAAGTTTCTATAAAAAATGGTGAGTGTTCAAATTATGCTTAAAGTTGTACAAAAGTGTATAAAAGATAGTCATTAGCAATTTTGCTCAAATAAATAGTTTCTGGGCTAAAAACATGGAAGCATTAATGATAAACATTTTTTTCAAAAATGTTATATATAGCGCCCAAAATAACTTTATTAATATTTTGTTGTTCTACGATTTGGGCCATATTACCAAGAGTTGGACGTTATGTCATTTTTATTGGGTATTATATATGATATTCTAATTAAAAAAAACGTTTGGTCTTATAGCCCAAGGTGATATTGCCCTCATAATAATAATTAAATAGCGCCCAAAAAAGGACAAATCACCCAAAAACACATGCCACAAAACAATTTTCAAATATCACAACGCCCAAATAAGTAGGTAATTGTCATATTATTATAAATCGAAATTGTGTTACGGGGCGTATGCGTGCTAGTTTTTCCGAGGTAGGTATTTAACCCTTCTTTACGTCATGGGATCTATTTGGACCCCAGAGTATGGTTTAAACACTCATAAATTTTTTGTTTTTCATTTTTTCGCCTTGAGATTAACACTCAGTGAACAAAATTGAATTTTCTATTCATTTTTATGTATTAAAGATCACTGAAAATTTACAGAATTTTCTGCGATTATTTTTCTGGAAATAGTCCATACATCTGACATGGGGTCCATTTGGACCCCACTAATGAAATTCAAAAAAAATTAAAATTTTTTCTAATATTTAGGTATTTAATTTCAATAAGAAAATAGTAATACTAATTTAGCTTGAAGTTGTTATCAGTTCCTCTAGGCGTTTACGCATACGTTGTTTGTGTGGCGAAGACAACGATATCTACCACAATAATCGCAGGCGCGGTTCTGCTTTTCTTGTCTTCTGTTTTTGGGTAAAAATTATTAAAATTTTCAATGACCTGATACATGACTTTTCTATAGTTAAATTTTAACTTTACTGTTTTAAAAATGTTTGCAAATAATTCATATATTTGTTAGAAAAAATATAATTGAATAACATATTGTGGGGTCCAAATGGGCCCCATTGTTCGTTATTACCGATTTTTTCAGTGTTCTTACGGAGGGTTAAATGAGAAAGAGGTATTTACTTGTTTGGATATTTTTCAATTGAAATAATGTTTTCTTTTACAGATTTAAATAAACAAATCTTTGTTAATGACAAATGGTTCCACGCTGTTACAGCTTTTATAATGTGTCTATTTGTAGTAAATTATTAGTATACTGTCTTTAATTTTTTTTTTTCATTTTAATTCAATTTTACAGAAACTACTCCGGAAACAGTCTCAACCTATAACCTACTTGATCTAATTCACGTTTCTTTTAATACATTTACATATAACAACATATAAAATAAACATTTTTCTAAAAACTCATTGCAAAAAACTCAAGTTCAAAAACCTCTTAGGGTGTATCATGAAACAATTATTTCATTGTTTTACAACTACGACTATATATGAACTGACTTTATCAGATGTAAACAACAATGACATAATGCAAATCTCATGTCATAAGAATCAATCCCCAAGCAAATAAGCAAATACAATGGTATACTTACTCGTATATGAAGACTAAACTACTTCTGCTTACTGAGCTTGGCAGTCATCATCCACAAAATATCATTTAAATAAATTGAAAATACTTCAGTGCATTTTAGAACTAAAAGCATTTTCCAATAAATAATGATTACCGGAACGGCATGCGCAAATAAAATAAAAAATAAAATAAAGGACGAAAAACATGGGTTTGTGAGATTGTCAGCTGAGCTTGTGGATGCGAGGAGGCACATTGGAGTTTTTTTCTTCAAGAAATCGGCTCCACTCCTGAAAATCGAGGCAAAGCCCAAGGTGCACATTTTCAGCAGTACAATGGTGGTGGTGGTGGGTGGGAACAAAATAAATTGCGAAGGCGAGAAAAAGTTTATTTATTTTCTTTTCTTTTTATTCTTCGAAGAAAATGTTTTTTTATTTTTTAAGTTTTTTGTGAGAAAATGTAAAAAAAAAACAAATCTATAAACATGTCATTCTATTGGATGGAGCTATAAATTTAGTTTCCATTCGTTTTACTGCTTGCTGCTGGTTACTGCAACAACAGCAGAAGCTGAAGCAGAAGCAGGCCCAATCTTCGAGGGACGCATTCGTTTTCCAGTATAAGAAATGCTTCAGGGTTTTGCTTCCTTATTTTGTAAGCGATTGCAGACATTTTCTCAGTTAGGTATAGGAATATTGTGGAACAGCATCGCTTGATGGTGTGGGGATATAGTTGAAAAATTGCACACCAACAAGATGCGGATGGCTGCCTTTTTATGAAATTGCAAGTGAGTTCTTATATATTCTTTCCTTTTTTTTTTTTTGGAAATATTCTTCACCCATTGTGTGTTGGCTATCTTGAAGAAGAAATGTAATTTTTTTTTGTTTATTTTGTAAAAGAATATTTTCTAGTGCGATGATAAATTTTAAGTTTTTTTTTTCTTCAGCAGAAGAGATAACCCACAAGAAAATGGTTAAAGAAATATGTTAGTTTTGATTTTACACATTTGGTTTGTGAATTATTATTATTTTTCATGTAAAAAATTTGAATTGTTGAAGAAAGTGTCAAAATTTAGTCAAACATTGGTCCCAAGATTGGTCTCGTATAAAAAAGAAAACTATAAATGGTTATTGGTTTTGAGAGTCTAGTCCAAATATTGCAACGGGACGGAAATATTGAGCCGGGTAAAGCATTTAACATTCATGTAGTACGGCTGAAGAAGGAATTTACGTCCTAAAGTTGGGCAAACAAATGTGAAAGATTCGACTCAAAATCTACCAATGTACCGTTAAATAATATACTAAGAAAGAATTTTTGTATTGTGTGACTGAGATGTATAAATGGATTTTAAGGGCGTGAGATTAGAAGGAAAAGATTGAACGGAAAAGATTTCATCTTTATCATGTAGACACGGTAATCATGGTAATGGCAAGCACTATAATAATATTTCAACTGTACGGCACTATAGGCATAGGTATTTTCATAACCATATTGGCTTCCGAAAATGTTCTTAACATAACCTTAAGAATCAGAAAATTTTGATTTTAATTTAAACCTCAGCAAAAAGTAAACAACTGCTTGTATTCTTATTACAGCACATCTTTAGCCATTTCCCACTTTTTCTCTCACTAAATCACTTTTTTTCTTGATTATCGATATGAAGGGAATAGTTTTTACAAAAAAAATGTCAGACGTGAACAATTAAAAATCAAACAAGTTTTCCATTGCGAAATAACATTTGATTAAAAACATAACGTTTTAGCTTCTTACTATATAAATATTACAGACAAAATATCTGTAAGTTATCAGTTCAGTAAAAACAAAAAAACATTGCCCATGAAAGCTTATTTTTCCCTTCACGTTTAAAAAAAAAAAACCAATGTAATACAAAAATTTTTCACAAGTAATTTTATTTATTTTGGATGTTACTTTTAATTTAATTTGTGATATATTATTATACTCGTATTTGTACTAAATATACATGAAGTTGTGGAAAATGGAACTCTAGATTTTGATTAAAATCGACTGCCAGTTTGACTGCAGTCCAAATGGGTGTTTTGATTTTCTTTACACTAGCGTTTTTTGGGCAAAAATAACAAATTTTTTTTTAGCAATTAATGGAAATTTTATTTTTCTCATAAACGTGCCCACAACTTAAAAAAAGAAAATCAGTAATTTTTTTTGCATGTAGGCACCTCACATAGAACCATTTTTTTGATTTTCGATTTTCTCAAAACCAGTTCAACTTATTTTGGTCATGAAGTTGAAGATCGCTGCATCCGAAGTTTTTTTTTTTCTTTAGACTTGCAGCTCTGGATAAGTATCAATGGTATTGAAAAAATTTAAACACTGTAACCAATCAACAATAATAAGCTTTCATTCATTTAAATTACAACCTAAATACATACTTCATATTTAATTTCATTTTTATCATATTATCATAATAACATACTTTTAGATGTTTAAAACTCCTTTGATGTATAAATTTACTTTTATCATATTAAATAATAGCATACTTTTAGGTAGTTAAACTCCTTTTTTAAGTTACTTAAATAATAATTGTATGCTTTTGGTCTAATACTATGTAATTTGTTCTCTTTGCTTTTTTAAAACTCACATTCAGTTTCAACCAAAATGGTTACTAGTAATAGTACAAAATTCATGTCAAATATCGAATAAGAAAAAGAATGTTCATATGTGAAATAAAGTGATCTCAAATTGTTTGATTTATAAATTCTTGTTGTGTTTTATCTTATTTTTTATATTTTTTGGAAAAATATTTTGGTTAGTCAGGAGCACGGTTCGGACTTAGGTTTTGAATTTTCGAAGTAAATACGGAAAAAAACTGAAGTAGATCCAAAATTTTCGAAGTAGTTTTAGGAGATTAAAAAAAATTTTAGAATTAAAATCTTAACAAAAGTTTATTCAGAATTATTTGATTATTTTTCATTAATAAATAAATAATTAATTGCGAACAAGTAACTGTAAGGTACAAGAAAGTCAAACTTAAAATAAAAAAAAATATAACTATAACACAAACTTCAGACTTCAATAGAAACAAATTAAACATAGATATTAAATGAGCACCTTGAATTTTAGTTGGGTTTAAATATTGCATTAAGCAAAGTTTACTGTCTTCAAATTAAAATCTTGATTTGTTTTGAGTACACAAAGCAATATAATATTTTAAAATGTTTTGTTGACCAGCGCTGTCCTTAAATTTGTTGGTTAAGAATTTTTTTCAAAGAGAAGCAAATCCTAAAAAAGAGGAGTAGAGAAGTAGATTAAATTTTTTTCTCAAAATCGAAGTAGATCTACTTCGATCGAAGTAAAGTCCGAACCCTGGTCAGGAGTTCCTTCCGGCAATCGAAATAATTGTTTTGAACCAGAGTATGTACTACAATTCGACTCAACGTGCAGTAGTTGTTAGTTAGGACTTAGGAGTTCCTCTAGACGACACTGCTATAGCAATACATTCTCTCACTCTCACAACACCAAAATGTTGAGGGCAAGTTTTTCCAGGGGCGATGTCCGTTACTTTTTTTGAATTGTTAACCTCATTTATATTTTTTTAACAGAGTTTATAAACTTTTTAAGTTATATTTTTTTAGACGTGCAGCTAGGCCATAATAAATATTTTATAAAAAAAAATTGCACTATGTAGAGCATACGTTTCTCTAGGGGCGATGTTCCTTATTTTTTTTTTTATTGAGCTTTTTTTAGCATGAAACTTAAAAGGAAATACAAGTTTAGACCCTTATAACTTCGGATCAACGAATGGGAATTACAAAAAAATTTCATGCACAAATGAGATTTTCCAAACTCTAGAGGCGATGTTATTTAGTTTTTCTTTATTTCATGTTCTTAAGTCTTATATTCTTGCCTAATAACAAATTATAACAAAATGGTAATAATGAAAAATAAAAAACGCAAAAATATCTTTATAAAGAGGTTCAATTCAAAAAAAAGTAACGGACATCGCCCCTGGAAAAACTTGCCCTCAACATTTTGGTGTTTAAATTTTTTCAATACCATTGATACTTATCCAGAGCTGCAAATCTAAAGAAAAAAAAAAACTTCGGATGCAGCGATCTTCAACTTCATTTTTGGTCAATTTTTTTATGGAGATTATTTTTAAAAAGTTTTAAAAGTTTTGTATATGTAATATCAAAATTAATTTTTTTTATTTGAATTTTTAATTTATTCTTAATGATTTGAAAACGAATTTTAGTACGATCTACAATATTTTTGTAAAACAAAATTTATAAAGCCATATAACAGTATCTCTCATAGAACCATTTTTTTGGTTTTCGACTATCTCATTGTCTGTTAAACCGATGAAGTTTTATACACAAGATCTTCTAATATAAGTTTAAATCGTATTGCCTTTAAAAATTTTCAATTTTTTTTTTTAATTTTTGAAAATTCGAAATTTCAGAAATTGGTACATGTTTTTATTCAAAACTAACTTATTAAATCCACATTAATAAATGCTATTTTATATCTTTTCTCATAAATTAAGATTTATTAAAGACAAAGATTTAAGGTTCCCCCACACCAACGTGAATCTGTCGCGACGACGGACGACGAAAACAATAATAACAACACGTGGTTGTCAATGAAAGCAACACGTTGTTATTATTGTTTTCATTTTCGCCGCGACAGATTCGCGTTGGTGCGGGGGAACCTTAATTAAATCTATCGCGTCGGGGTCAAAACATATGCAAAAGCACTTTAGTCAAATTATTTATAATTCTTTTTATTTTTAACAATATTTTTTAGAATAAATTGTTTAGGCAGCATTAATCCAAATTTTCAATCTTTGCAAGGAATCACATAAAAATGCCTGCACAAATTTTTAAGAAAATCGGTTAAAAATCTGATTTAAATCGGTATGACGAAACCCACTTTTTCGCACTCTTCCATATCATCATAGTATTCTTTTGAGTACAACGACGATTTTCACTTGCGATATAGGTATAGGTGCTATATGGCATGTTAAGGATTCGTAAAAAAAATCGAACTCGGGATTTTGATCAAAATTGATATTACGATGATAGCGAAGTCGAAAAAAGTGGGTCTCTCAATTCTATCCGCCTATGTCTGTCTGTCCTTTCGGGCGCAGGCTGCAACCTAAACGAGTGGGTCGATTTTCTTCAAAGTTGGTACCTAGCGGTTTTTTGGCCATTCCTCCTGCAAATTTTTTTTAAGACCAAAAATAACCGCACAAGCCGTACAATTTTTTTTAGCAAAAAATGAAAATCTTATTTTTCTCAAAAACGTGCCCACATTTATTAAAAAAAAAATCTGTTCAAAAGTTTTGTAACCAAAATTTTGTTTGGATTTTTAAAAATAGTTTAAAAATATTTTTTTAAGAACTTAATAATTCGAAAATGACTCAGTCAATTTTTATTACACACTCAGTCAATTTTTATTACATCTTGGCACCCAGCAGTTTTTTAACATTATCTAGTAGATTTTAAATGAAAATTATTCTTATAACCAAAAATAATGGTAAATCCCATACAAATGTTTAAAAAAACGGTACCGAAAATGTCATTTTATTTTAAAAACGGCTCCTGCGATTTTGATTAAAATTTTTGTGTGAACTAACATCTGTACAATCTACCATATTTTTGTAAACAAAAATTATCTATAGTTTAAAAATGGTATCTCTCATAGAACCATTGTTTTTATTTTCGACTATCTCATTATCAGTGGAACTGATTTTAATGCACAAAATTTTGCACAAAAGCTTCAAATAAGTTCTAATAATACTGCATACCAAAATTTTCAAAAGATTTTTCTTTCTCATAAATTGAGATTTTCTTAAGAAATCGGATGATGTACATCGCATTGGTGTCAAAACAATTTCAGAGGTTGTTTACTGGCTGAACACAATGGATACGGAGCTGCAACTGGAAGCTGCAACTGAATAGCTGTCAAAATATTGAATACACACAAATTCAATGTTACGACACAACGCAACGCAACTGCAGTCGGTGCTGCAAAGGTTCACCAACTTTTAACTTTTTCACGTGCAGCACTTCTGACGTTTCAATTTATATGAAGAAAAAAAGAGCCGGAAAAAAATATTGAAGTTTTTTTTCAATTTTGAGTGGATTTTTCTTCAGTAGATCGCCAAGAAAAGATCGAACTAGAGAGAGAGAGAGAGAGTGGTAAGTGATGACCTGATAATGGAGAGAGTTTCTCTGATTGATTGAATAAAATTCAAAATTTTTCGAGGCTTTTTAATCCATCGTCATCGTATCGTATCGTCGCCATCCTGTGATGGAATTTAACAGATAAGGGACAAATTATATTTTGAAGCATAGAGAATTATTCGTTCTAAATGGATTGCACTAAAAAGCAAGGAAGGCAAATAAATTTTATTTTACCTAACTTAGCAAAAATCTAAAATTTAATTTCTTAAGATGTATAGATTGTATTGAACTATAGTGCAGAACAAGAATAGCGAACTACTTCAGTAAATACTTTTAACTAAACAGAGCGCTCTTTGAAGTGAATTAAAACGCACATTCCTACTGATGAAATTGTAACCTAACCGTTAATTTTATATGAAAATTTAATTTTCACTTGAACTGAGTTCTTGGCGTAAAAAGAAAGTTTGTATTTTTCGTTTAAAAACGGATTACGTTCGTTCATTCCACATAATTACAATTAATATTTTCATTTAATAAGCCAATACTTTGATAACATCTGATAATTAACCGAAACTATTATTTTTTCCATTTTGTTGACGTTCAATTTTCATGAGGAATGTTTAAGACCCAAACAATCCCAAGAATGCAAAGTTTAAAAAGGACTATGAAATGAAAATTGCAAACTTTGAATGATGATTTCTGCAAGGCAGAATCTTAAGTCCACCCGCCGCCGCTTCAGTCGTCTTCTTCGTATAAAACCATTATTTTTTGTTGCCGCACAACACTTGCATTGGCCATTGTATTGAAACAATACATTTTTAATAAACTTAATTGTTATATTCCTTTTGTTATGTATTTTTTTCTGTTTCTGTTTTTGTTGATTCCTCTTTTTATAGTTAAAACCCATCTGAATTTGCTGAATCGTCCATGAGTGACTCAGCTGCGTTTGGTCAAAGGAGGCGAATGAGAATTGTCCAACAGTCTCCACCACACTGAAACTTCTGATTTAATTGCAAGATCTGAAACTGCCTTCCTCTTTCCATCGGTTTTCATTTGGCTATCTTGTTGGTTGCAGCATTCAAAAGAAAAACTCATCATCGCAGAGTTGGCAGCGCGGCAGCGGTTAACTTTTTCGAAGGACCCGCACAACAAAGCCAAACAGGAAATAAATGCGATTGGTGGGTGGTCTGGTGGGGTGCGTCTGTGTATTGGTGGTGGGATGTGCGGCATTGTTGTTCCAGTGTGAATGAAAATAACAATGAATAGCATTAATTATCGTCTTCCCTCCGACAATAAAGAACAAGCCAAGCAATTTCAATTTGCTTCATCTTTCATTATTGGTATGGTTGATCCTTTTTGACTCCTTTTGTTTATTACTTTGATGATGATGCTGTTGCGAAATTCCTTTTGGAAAATTGCAAAAACACTACTATAGGGATATAATATCTACACTTTTCTCATTGCAAAATTTTGCTGTATAGCGCGCGCTGTCACAGTTATTGTCCTTGGTTAGTTGTGATTTTGTGTGTTTTAGCATCGCGCGGCGTGGCGAGGCGCTGCGGCACAACACCATTTGCTTCGGTTCATCAGACTCGACCGCATCAAATATTGAACTGAAAGTTTAGTCCGTATACTCTGTGTACGTGTGGTGTGCGAAACGATAAGGATACCGAGGATCCTGTATATAGCTGGAAAGGTCTTGCTTTGTTCTGGATATCTCGTGTCGTACAAAATATGAAAACGACATTGAGGACAACCATAAAATGACCATTTTATCAGGACGAGGATAAAATGAAAAGCAAAAAAAAAAAATCTACAGAAAAATGTCCTCAGTAGACGTTTACATTATAGAAAAGGCTGTTATGTGCAGTTTTCAACTCTGAAAAGGAATAAAAGTGGGCTAAGTCATCCGTACACCCAAACTGAACCCGGCAAACCCAATCGAAAAAGTATAGTGGACGGCGCGGCGCGGCGCGGCGGCGGTGGCGGCGCGTTAGGGAGGTTTTGGTTGTAGTTCTTATTCTTCTTCTCTAAGGGTATTTGCCTTCTTCGCCTTCCATTGTTATCCGGAATTGTCATCTTTTATGTCCTTATGTCGGCAATAACGATGACTTAGCAGAATATCCTCCTAATGTATTCGGTGTAATGGAAGAAAATAGATTTGCGTACGTTGTTGGGTTGAAATTCAACTATGTATAGATATGACTATACGACTATGTATTTGTATATAGGTATACCTATAGGTAGGTATTTAAACCTCTTGGTGAATTATTAAATTTTTGGAAAACGCATAGAGGACAAATTCGAAAAGGAATGAATGCAGATAATGATATTGAGCAATTTGTACTCTGGTATTTGTGGTGGTCGTTAGTGAATATATTGAATCCCTAAGGTATTTGTGATAGATATTTTTTTTTTTGGTAACGAATTCTTACTTACTTATGTAATTGTTAAGGCACCTTAAATCTATTTTTATTTATTCTTGGGGAAAATGTTAGGTTTTGAATTAAAAGGAATTTAATATTAAAGGACTTTCTTAAATTTAGATTTTTTGAGGTGATTTAATAATTTCATTGAAAATCGTCAATCATTTTGTTTCCTTTAAAAGAATTTTGAGTCATGAAACCTGAAACGTCAAACACCTTGAATAGAATCTATTTCAATAATGGCACCTTGCCTATTCTTGAAATGTAAAAATTTGGAGTTTAAAGAAAAAATTTATTTGGTGGGCGTGAGGGTTCGCGAAGAACCATGGTTTGTTACTTGCAGAAATGGGGGGGGACCTACAATTTTCTGCCGAATAAGGTGAAAGGCACTTTTTCATGACAAGTGATAATCTAGGAGGAATTGTCACTTTATCGCAAGAGGAAATACCAGTGAAAATAACCTTTCTGTTTTTAAGGTCAACAAAAATTAGAAAGTATGTATCTCGAAAAATTGTGCCCAAAAAAAATGTCAGAAAGGGAAATAGAAATACACCATAATATACCTTATCGGACAAATGACCTGAGAAGGTAGTTTAAATCCTTTAAACCCATGAAACGGTCCACCAATACAGACAAATTTTTCGGACTTTTTTCTGTTTGTCGTTTTTTTTACCAAACAATTTTTTCTGGCTTTTTTTTTTACTTTTTTTTAAAATGGAAAAAAAATCCAGAAAAACATATCTCTCTGCGTACTCACTGTTTATACGTCGTAATGATGGGAGCTTTTTCGTTTGTTTTTTGGGCGATTTTTCCTATTTTAATATTTTAACATTTTATTTCGGGCGTTAATGCCTGTTATAAAAATTTACTCTAAAGTCTAGTACGCTGCTGATGCGAAACGAAAAATCCTATACAAAAAAGACACAACGAAATCAGAAACGGAAAATTTCGTTCTCCTTTTCGTTTTGCAGTACGCTGTTCGGAGAGCGAAATGTATAATTGTAGTAGATTATTTGGAGAATTCTCCGCTTCTTTTTCGCACTGAATTAATTATACAGACTATTTATTGTGTGCGGAAAAATGACATTTGGGTTTATTTGTGTTTTTTTGTTTTGTTTATCATTTCATTACATCATGGGTTTCACAGAAAAATTTCGTTTCGCATCAGCAGCGTACTAGGCTTAACAAGGAAATTACACCCAAAATGAAAAAAAAATACAACAACAATTTTTACAGCATTTTTTCTGGCGTTATTTCCAAATCAATTTTGGGCGATATTTCCTTGGGCGTTATGGCCTAACGTCATGACATAGTTCAACTATTGCAAAATTTGGTGGAAGGGTCAAGAATCAAGATTGCCTAAAAATTCTTGTTGAGTATTAAGAAAATTTAAGAACTAAATTAAATTAATATTCATCATATTTTTCATCGAAGTCCAGTTGGTGATTAGGTACTGATTAAATTACCTCCAACGAAGTATAGTAATTTCGTTGTTAGATTTTCATCGAGAAAGTGGTATGTAGGTACCTAACCGCCACTCATCGAAAAAGCAGCTTAGTCAACATTGAATTTTATGAAATTTCCTGCTGGGATGCTTAACGCGTAGAATGTGTGCGAAGGTGCTTATCGGTGAAAAAGTATAATAAAATAGTATAAACTCTTAGGTAAGTCTTGTTTTGTATTTATCGTGTTGTTGAGAATCTGTCAAACGAAACGCGAATTTAAAAATTGACAATTGACCTAACTGATTAGTGAAGTGTTTGTGTGGCTACAGGTAGAGAAGGATTCCATGATGACGGCGCGGCTTAGCATTAGCAGCAGACTTGAACCACGTATTCGCCTCAAAAATTTGTATTCGCATTAATGTTCATTAAGGATTTATTACAAAAAATTGAACTATAGTAACAAAAGTATTGCATGGTCGAGCTATTTCTTACAAACTTTCGACTTATTAGTTATTAGAGCCTTTCATATAGACCAACCGAAAAAATGTGAATTGAAATTCAGAGTCTGAAGCAACAATTAGTAGTTTCGTAAAAGACGATGCTATGCTCCAAGCTATCGATACAGCAGATGAGATCAATATTCAGGCAAAGAATGAGAAGTTGAATGATTTGCAAAGAACGGAAAATAAAAAATCAAGACTGTTAGACTGACAGAGCTGTAAAAGCTGCGCCAGGGAATGGAAACGTATAATACAACCTTTATGCACCAACCGAAACATTCCCGTTCAGAACGGCAGTATGCGAATCACCATTTCCGGCATTGAGAAGTACGATGCGACCTCAATTATATAGTACAGGCAATGGGGAGTAATTTTCATACTATCTGAGAAAAGTTTGGAAGTGGTGCAGTATTGTAGGGAGATTGATTTTGAGTATAAATCTGAGTAGCGGTAAATTCTTTAAAACAAGCTTTTGTTGTTTTGTGCCGTTTTTTTCCGTTTGTACACGGTTAAAAATTCTGGGGTATTTTTTAATACAGCTCTTGTATTACAGCCGTATGCAATACAGCAAATATTACATTTTAATACTAGAGAAATATTAAAAAAAATTCTAATCAATTCTTATTACATTCTAATATTTTTGTATTAATATATTATTTGTAATACAAAAAAGAGTTGATCTTAACCCAAAAGAATAAAACATATCCCTTGTAGAGAGGGAAAATTTCTCTCTCAGTTGCCATTTCAAATATGAGAATTTTTCTAATAATTTTTGATTACATTCTAATACCTCCTCGCCCTTTTTTTGCTTCGATGCTCTTTTTTGACAGCCATATTGAATATGAACATATTGAACAGACTGCGTCACTTTTTAATACAACCAAGATTAAAATTTATTAATATTGTATTAAAAAGCAAGAAAAATAAAAATACAAAAATTTAAATATGCATTATTTTGAAGGCGCTTTGCAGTTTTTCGAGGCACAATATGTTAATTAGTAGACAAAATTTCAATCGCAATAAGATTTCTATTCTCATTTCTGAAAAACGATGGAGAAAAGAATGTTATTTTTCTAATAAAAATAATAAGAATAATTATTCCCAAATGGAAATAAATTGACATACAAAGATAAATAGGCACTCTTGCAAATATACACATTCATTATTATAGCTATTACGAATTACGAGTATGTATTCATAATATTTTCTGTGTTGCATTAATTCTCAAAAGAAATATCCTTTTGAGAGAAAATTTTCTTGTGAGAAATTTCTTTGTGAGAAATTTCCTCAATTTATTTCCTCTCTTTATCTAATAAAGTTCAATTATAAAATGTAATAATTTTTGTATTAAAAGTATAAATGTAATATTTGCGATGTATTAAACTTTAATACATATTTGGTGTTGTCATATATGTAACCCAAAAAATATTAAAAACTACACCAAAATTTTTAACCGTGTACTACTTTATTTAGTAAATTTTTTGACAAACAAAATGTAACGGGTGATTTTTTAAGAGGTTTAGAACTTTAAAAAAAAAAAAAACACAAAAAATTCGAAAAAATGAATGAAATATTTATTTGAATCGATAGTTTGAACCTTGCAATTTAATGTTTAAAGATAATTTCATGCAAATGTTGACCGCGGCTGCGTCTCAGGTAGCCCATCCGCTGAGTCCAATTTTGGCATACTCTTTCACACATATCGGCCGGTATCTCACGAATGAATGCATGGATGTTGGCTTCCAGTGCGTCAATCGAAGCGGGCTTGTCCCTATAGACATTAGCCTTGACATACCCCCACAAAAAATAGTCTAATGGTGTCAAATCGCACGATCTAGGCGGCCAATTGACCGGCCCGAAACGTGAAATTAACTGTTCACCAAACTCGCCTCGCAATTGCGCCATTGTTTCGCGTGCTGTGTGGCATGTGGCACCGTCTTGTTGAAACCACATATCATGCAAGTCAAGAACTTCCATTTCGGGCAAAAAAAAGTTTGTTATCATCGTTCGGTAGCGTTCACCATTGACAGTAACGCTGCGATTCGCATCATCTTTGAAGAAATATGGCCCAATAATGCCGCCGGCCCATAAACCGCAATATTTTCTTCACTACGCACAGTACGTAAACGTGTTGGTGGTTTAATGTCCAACAAAGAAAATTTGGTGCGAAATTTGGTCACAATCTTCCGAATAGACTGCTCAGAAGGTCGAGAATGCCGACCATAAAATGGAAGCAGCGCGCGATGAACATTTCGAACCGAGCACGAATTTTGATAGTAAAATTCAATAATTTGCAAGCGTTGTTCATTTGTAAGACGATCCATGGTTAAATTGCAAACCAAACTGAAGCTGTTTGACAGTGACACAAGGTACTAAACACACGTCAGCTGTCAAAACCAGTGTTGCCAAAACCAAACCTTTTAGGTATATTAATTTCTGACAGTTTTTTAACGCCACTAGATATGAATAATGTCCACCAAAAAGGCGTTTCTATTGCAACGGCGAGAAATTTCAGATGAAATATTTTTATTGAATTTGATTGTGTATAAAACGTGGTATGGGTTGGATCAAAAATAAAAAAAATCGTATGGCAGAATTTTTAGGATAGCTTGAGATTTATTTTATGGCAACAGCTGCTTTGACATCAGGTGTGATTTTGCAAGGGATTACAATAACACAAAGCTATCCAGATCGCTTTGGACACAAACATGAACGCGGCCAGTATATATCTACATGAAAAATAAACAAGAAAAAAAAAGAGATGAGTATACAACACTTTTGTCATTGTGGATCTGTATCGTATTATTTTCATGGGATGATCCTGATCCAGATCCATAGATAATAAAACACGGGCTATTATTGATTCTAAAATTGACAATAAATTATAAAATGCCAACAAATGGCATTACGCTATCAGACTGCCACATTTGGTTATAAATATTATTGGAGTGCACCAAAAATTCATTGCAAAGGTTTATTTGAAGATTCTGTAAATTATGTTTTCACTTTTTAAAGAAATTGATGAAAAATTCCATACGAAGCCGAGGAAACTAGCAAGTATAATTAGTTAAAATCTTCTGCACGAAAATGTATGTATAGATCCGTCAATTTGTTTAGGGCTTACGGCTCGCGTAGGTAAACCTAATCCTTCATCGGCCGAAGTATGCTCGGAAGTCATCGGTGGAACTCGACCAATCGATCCAAACTTCTGGTAAAGAAAAAGAGGCGGCACATCACTCCAAAGTCCAAACGACATCGTCCGATACCGTCCGGGTATTACCGATCAACTGACGAATCCGAAATTGTTTGAATTTGTTGTCCGTTTGCCTCTGACTTTTGCAGTCAAACATACAAAAAAAAATGGATAATGAAAAATTAACTACACAGTCAAGACTGTCACCGTACGAGAACGGCTGCAGTATATGCAGACGAACGTTAGATGCAGTCGTCACAATAGCTCCGACCCGAAATCGGCTGATTATTAGGTTTCAGTGTACTCGAACCGTTAGCCTCTAGTTCGATGCACGTAATACATAGATGGATGGTCGTTGTGATCAAAATGACTTTTTTTTAACTTCTCCATCATTTTATTGCTTGGTTTGAATAAATGTTCTTAAAAATAAAGCACTTGGCAAAAAAAAAACTTTTTGTTTTGTTTTGGGGATCCCAGAAAACATTTTCATATGCTTTAAATATATTGATATGCATGTAATAAAATGAAATCCTTGTTACTTCAGAAATCATCATAATATAAGGACCTTTGTATGAAAAATATAACTTAAGAAGGTAGGTACAGAAGTTATAGTCCGACTTAGAAAGGGTAAGATTTATTATCATATCTTTATACTTACATATAAGGAAGATATTTGACGTTGAGTTTACTTGACCTAGTTTTCTTGTAATTCCTTCCTTCTTCTTTATTTAATTTTCTGTTTGAAAAATAGTCAAACATTTTTCTTATCTTATTTTATAAATTTTCGTCTTTTACATTGTACCTATAACTGCCTAGTTCCATATAATATGCATAATATATTATAATTCAAATGACTTAGCTAAAGGGAAGAATAAACAATTAATTCACCTCAAAACAAGGGAACTTCTTGTGCTATATACTGGAATCCCCCTTTATAATAAAAATATTATATGGAAACATATACAAACACAATTTTAGATAAAGGGTGTTTTCAATGTTTTCATATAAGTGCTGGAAAGATATCGCTGGTTTTCGGCCAGGGCCAGTATTTGTTTCGTGTTAAATCTGATTTTCGAAATTTTAATCAAACCTATAACGTTACGATGAAAAATGGTTTTCGTTTAACCGTCCTTTGATATACGTGACTGCATCCAGGTGTGAATGGATTTTTTCATATGTTGCGTGGGGAGGGGACCTACAATTTTTACCAAATCCGAATGGCTAAGTTGAGAAGCATTTTTTCATAAAGAAAGAGATACTCTTTGAGAAGTTGTCAATCCCTCACAAGAGGCAAAAACCCGTGGAAAATATTTTTTTTTAAGGTGGCATAGGCTGGGAATCGAACACAAGACCATTGGCTTGGCATAGGAGTCCTACGCACTAACCATTACGCCACCATCTACTGCTACTAGCAGAACTATGTTTGTATATTTTTGTAAAAAAAAAAAATGCAACTGGAATTGGAGCACACATCCTATTAACTGTAAGCCAGTTGTCATCACCCTTTTCATCATAATCCAGATAGCATTCATTCAAAGCTACATATACACCATGTACTTCATAATGTATGAACAAAGTTATACAAAACATTTTTTGGGCTGCTAACAAACTTGAATAGTAGTGCTTTTCCAGGACTCCTGTCTTTTGTCCTACAGCAAAATAAAAAAAAATAATATATACACATATTCCTCCTCCTTTTTATGCTATAAAACAAATCTGCGAGTAATAATTACTATACATTTAGACACCCCCTACATTCTATAGAGTTTCAAAGGATGTCACAAAGCTTTGTTCAACTTTTAATTGCACCAACACAGCTTCAAAATCTCTCGCTCCTCTTTCACCCCCGCCTTTGACCTACAGTTTGTTTTATGCATTCAGGTGATGCTCGTAATTATGCGAAATGCAATAATAAAGTTTTTACAGTGTCATAATATATGTATGAGTATACCTATAGGTATAACGTAAACGTAAGGACACACGTTGCATCTGCATATTAACTTTGATAAAACTTTTCCGCATCTTTCCATCTCCTATATCTACATAATATAATCGCGCATCATTTTGATGATTGAAAGGGATGACAAGCTATACAATATATGTATGTACCTTTATGATAGAACGGGGACAACAACGGTATTAAAATGTCTTCAAAATTAAATTTGACTTTGAGACAGAAATTTAAAGTTGAGCGCCCGATAAAATACAATTGCGTTTATATACGAACTTAAACTATTATAATACGATGTGTGCTGCCCTCTAGAGGGGGAACCAAAGGATTGCAGCAGCACGATTGCCGAACACACAAATTGAAGATGGTAAAAGTTTTCTTTCCAAAGAAAACATGGCATCGTAAGACCATGTTGCTAACCATTTTACCCCACATCTTCTTCTTCTAATCCTGTCGCAACTGTCAAATACCTTTGTACCCGGCCACCAACGACCAACATCGACGACGACGAGCGACAACTCAACGGCATTGTTAGACCTAACCTATATCTATATTAAGATGGTTATACACACGTTTTAGCGGCAACAACATGTTTTTAAAACACTTTCCGAATAAGATTCCTTGGGAGAAGCAGCAATCGAAAGAGAAAGAGAGAGTTGAAGTTTTCTAAAAGTTATCCCGTCTCGATGTGTTTTTCCCCAGGGTTTTGTTCTCAGAATGACTTTGGCTTATAGCAGTTATAGTTCTTCACTTCACTCAATAAACGCAGGAAAGTAGTTTACCAAGATTTTAAGCCACTTCCTGAATACCAAATGAAAATGTTATCACATATACGACCACACATTTGCTTCATTGTTCATGTTGGTACATACATATAATATGTACATACATACGTCGTTATTTTGTTAAGATAGACGATGTCTAGATTTTAGTCGTGGGATTGTCTCTTAAATAGGTGAAGCTAGTGACGTTTATTATTATGAGGTATTTTAGTAGGTTGCGTGACAAAATTGCATGAAACTCTAGATAACTATATTTGGGTTCTTATAAGATTTTGTATACAAAAAAATGAGATAGCTAATTCATTACAAGACAAAAGCATTGTGTTAGAAGTGAAAAGAAAGCTTTTCATATTGTATATCTACTTAACAAAATTTTGTAAGCAATTCATCCATATATGTAGATAATAATTATATCAAAAGAACCTTTTTGGGTCGAACTTCAATTAAACTTATTCTCCTTGTTCAAATACAGGGTCATTCATTTCGTAGTTTCAAGTTGGTAGCGCTGGCATTTGACTCCTGTCAAACTCATCTCTCATTTGAAGTATTACAATATTAGTTGAATGTTTGCCATTTTCGATGATTGATCCCTTAGCAATCGAACAACGCCTTAAAATTATTAAAACTTACTACAAAAGTGGTGATTCAAACCTAGCGTATTACTTTCGTGCATTACGCGATGATTATGGTCGTCATAATCGACCGACTACGCAAACATTCGGTAAAATTGTGAAGAAATTTGAAGAGAGTGGAATCGTTACTGATGTCGTAAGGCCTGTGCATCATTGTAATGAACGCTCAGTCGAAAATATTGCTGCTGCATGTGCAAGTGTTGCTGATGATCCGAATTTATGGATTTCCCAGCGGCTGGGCGTCAAAAGTAATTGAACGTGACGCACACCTCACTATGGTGTTTTATTGCATTTGGATTTGCATCTCCATCCTCATAAAGTTCAAATTACGCAACAATTGAAGCCTGCTGACCATTCGGAACGCGCGCCGTAGATAAGTTGCTTGGGTGTTGGAACAACAGACAATAAACACCGATTTTTTGAACAATATTTTCTTCAGCGATGAAGCACATTTCTCAATCGGTGGGAATGTAAACAATACAAAACTGCAGCATATAGGGCTCAGAAAACCCACAAGTTATCAAAGAGGTGCCATTGCATCCAGACAAAGTGACTGTTTGCTGTGCTTTATGGTTGAAAGGTGTCATTGGTCCGTATTTGTTCGAAGATGCCAATGGGCAGACGGTTACAGTCAATTTGGAGCGATATGAATGGTAACCGGTTTGTTTTGGCCGGCGGTTGAAGATCATGACTTGGACAATATGTGGTTCCAACAAGATATAGGGCAACAAGCCACACAACGTAACCAATTATGGCTTTATTGCGTGAAAAGTTTCCTGGGTCGTGTAATTTTACGCTTTGGCGACGTCAATTGGCCACTAAGATCATGTGATTTGACACCGTTAGATTTTTGTATGTGGGGGCAATGCAAAAGACCGGTTTTATACAAATAATCCCCAAAATCTATTACTCAAGTTATGGCTGAGATACCGCGCGAAATGTGCGAAAAAGTAGTTAAAAATTACCTCAAAAGCATAGCGTGTTGCGAATCTTCCCGCGAGGCGACCTGTTGAATAATATCGGTTTTCACACTTAATGGCAAAGTTCGGACTTTATAATGAAATAAAATGTTCATCAAAAACGTATCGCTATGTGTGTTTTATTTAGCTTTACTTTCGAAACCGAAAAATTAATAACCCTTTATTATACAATAAATGTATGGTAGGATTTTTTTTTAGAATACAAAAATTGTATTGTGATGCATTTCGTTGAGACAGAGGTAAACTGGTCACAGTTGAGGTCGGTCTTCCCGAAGAAATGAAGTAAAACTTGGGTTAAGAAGAAAATTACTCTAACCACGTTTACCAGATTTATTTACAGATTTCTACTTTAACAAAAAGCCTTATTCTATATAACAAGGTATTTCATATATTATGTAATACAAAGCTACATATATTTAGTAGGAGCTACTGGAGTAAACTCAGAACACGAGATTAACTATTCAGTCTATAACTGCTATATTCCAGCCTGCAATACACAATATTGGCCCCGATGAGCGAATCCACCAATAAAAACAACCTGAAGCTATTAAAGTTCCTTCAAACTTAAGTTCAAAAACAAGAAAATCACGAGTCCATAACCTTCAATTGGTTCTTAATTCTGTATTACATATAATATTACATTTTGGTATTTTTAGGATATGTTGGCACATAAGGGGGCTAACTGTTTTTTTTTTTTTATAAAAAAAAACTTAACATGAATTGGGTTTGGATGGTTGCACAGGTTGGTCGGCTATTTTTTTTGGCAGCGATTTTCAGGAATTCATTCAGAGTAGCCATTTCTGATTCCTTGTATATAGAACCTTTGATTGCTAAAGTGCTTCTGTTGTTGTCGGTAAAAATGGAGTTCTGTGGAGATCAGAAGAATTTTCCTCTCAAACACTCTAAGCTTCTTTTTGCTAGTTTTGGAAATGGTGAACCATACTGGAAAAAAATATGTGGTAATGGATCTTTGAATCAACTTTGTCATTTGATTGGAGTCTATTTCATTTCCCCATTAGGGGGTGAATGAGATGACAAGCGTAATTCCTTTTTTTGAGGACGGCCGTTGCATGTTGGTTTGAAACATAGTCTCTCGTCAAAGTTAATACTCAGTTATTTTGTCTTTGGCTCGTTGTGAGTTGGGATCCGTTGGGTAGACTGAGAGATTCTAAATCAACTTACAGCACAGCGCTTGTTTTGATGTCCTACGGGTCGTCTGAAACAAGCTTATTCAGATTTGGCTATGTTGATTTTGTTATCCCATTTTTTTGATATGTACCAAATTTAGAAAAACGGGTCCAAAATGTTGCTGACTATATTCACAAAGGAAAAAAACTTATTAATTTCATATGTTTCCAGGTCAATTCTATTCAACTCTGTATAAATTTTACAATTTTGATGCTTGAAATGCGCTGGCCAAGAACTCAAGCTTAGATGTAATCTTGAAAATTTCTGTTAGTTCTTTTGTTTGCTATACATATTTAGATTAATAATTCTGAAGTGTTGTAGCCCGTGGCGTAATGGTTAGTGCATAGGACTGTTGCGCCGAAGGCCTTGGGTTGGATTCTCAGCCTATGCCACCTATAAAAGCAGAAATGTTTTTCATGGTTTACTGACTCTTGTCAGGAATTGACATTTCCTACAAGAGTTAGCAATTATTATGAAAAGTACTTTTCATCTTAGCCGTTCGGGTTCGGCAGAAAATTGTAGGTCCCTTCCATTCCTGCCAATAACACGCACACATATATGGTTCTACACAAGCTGTCGCGTCACCCAATTTATTTATTTTATAAAAATGCTGAAGTAGTAAATAAATTAATCAGTTGAAATAATCGCACAACTCAATAATTTTGTGTTCACTGAAATGCAAAAATCCAACAAGTCGCACTTTTAGGAAAATTTGTCTTTATATTCCATGTATAATGTATTCAGTATTTCCATTAAACAATTTTTCAATCTCATTTCTTATTTTGAGATTTACGTCTTTTGGGTATAAAGTAAAACCTGCTAAAAAAAACTCACTTAACAGAAACCCGCTTAAGAGATATCCCGCTTGAAAGAAAAACTCGCTTACCTGAAAGACTTTTTTTGTCCCCTAGTACTAATTGTCGACCAATGACCCATAAAACACTCCTCTTAAGCGAAATTTGCTTAAGTGAAAATAATTTTTTTTAATAGGCTACTGAAAAAAATAAATTCAATTTTTTTCTAGCTTTAAATTTGCGCTTAATGCAATTTTTAAATCCGCTTAAATGAAATTTTTTTTTACGTATCCACTTAAGTGAAATTTTTCTTTATTTGAGCAGAGTTTGTTTAACTGTAAAACCCGCTTTAGTGAAGGAAAACTTTGACACTTTGACGTTTCTCTTAAGCGGTTTTTACTGTATCTAGAAAACTAATTGTCCTAGAAATGTCATTCAAGTGTCAAATTGAGAGGCTTTGAAATTAATATACATACATATTTTAAAGATTGTTATATTGACACATTATAACTTCAGGGTGGATAGGTACAACTTTATCTAGGCTACCTTACCTTCCAAAATAACATCTTAGTGTATGGCTCAGAAGCATAGGCCTTGACAAAAACGGATGCAAATTTGCTTGGTTAAGAGGAAGAACTCGAAGTTAAGTGTGTGGCGATGGAGTGTGTGGAACAAAATTTAACAACGAGATCAATGGACTATTAAACGACATTGACCTGATCAAAAAGCTGAAAACATAACGATTCTGAAGTATTTGGCACAGGGAAAAATGATTTCAACTAACTAACTTAAGTCTATGCTGTTCATGAATTTAAGTTAAATATGTTAAATTCAATAAAAGTATTATAAAGTTATAAAGTTAGTGTAAGACAATTATTACAGAATACAGTAGAAGTGTTATTAGCATCCGAAGGACAACCGTATTTATTCAAGCATCCGTGAATACTGAAAAACTGAAGAAAGATGTGATGTTCTGATGTTGCTCTTATATTTGTACCTATTATGTACTCTTATGTAACGCTATCTGGCATAAAAGGTATGCACTACTGCTGGATTAGGGTGACCATCACCACATAAGGAAGTTATATATACGGTTTTAATAAGGCGAAATAAAAAAAATTTTAAGACCTTCTACCACCGTCCACCATTATATGTACATAGATTTATATATTATTCATTTTATATATCACCTAAAAGTTTGAAATACAAAAACCGACCTTAAAAAACTCTTAAGGGTTTGCAACTTAAGATATTATCACCAGGAAAACTCGCCAGGTCCAGGTGAGCTAACAAAAACCTTCTGAAAAATAAACGTATATATAATTAGCGTTGGGCTTCATTTTGCTCTAAGACAACCTACATATATTATAGGTATGTTGGTATGGAGGATCGACGCAATTACTCATGCAATTTTTTTCATTTTCTTTCAACACTGTTGCTCTCATTAATGTCCTTCTCGTTTGCACTCGTTAATTAATCTTTCCTTCATATCACACATTAATCTTTGTTATTGAGCTCAAAGCGGTACCATTAGAGAGAATCTTTCTGAGTATTATGTCTGCCACCCACTCGCGCACCCTTTATCATCACGCACATACTCCTTATTTATATGGAAAAACAGAAGCCCTTGTTACTATAACATGAAGAATTATTTAATAAAATTAGAAATATACATCCACCCCACATGGTTGTTAGTTTGTTGAACTATAGGTATACTAAACAAACTCGTATTATAATCCTCTTTATCAGTGCGCTTATAATGTAGGTATATAGGTAGGTGTAGGAGGTGTGCTGTGTAGGGATTCAGGATGTCGGATGCGAAGAAGGTAAAGGCAGACTAAGTGCGTTAATTCATACAAAACAACCCCTTAGTCATTCCTGCCTTCGAAGGTCTGTCATTTTCGATGATTAATTACGTCGGTATGGTGCATTTGACGTTTGGGTTTGAGTTGGGCGCCATTCAATGTCTTTTAGAAGGATTCTTCTATCTATTGCTTTTTATAGTGAGCAGCACACAAACCTGTATATATGTATGTAAGTGTATTGTGATATATGTTTGAATCTACCTATATATAGTAAATATATTTTTCTTCTGCGTGCCATTGACATAATTCGTGGGGTGTTTTGTTAGCAAAATCTTTCTTTAAGGTGATCATCTCTAATTTAGGATGAAATTTCAGTTTTGGGCGTGTGGCCCTTCACAGTGTTGAATATACATTATTAGCAGTATAAGTGAGATCTTCATGTATTCATAATGTTCCAGTTGAGCGAACGATTTCTCAAGATTCATTAATCACGCCGCAAGACGAAATAATCATATTGAATGAACGAGGTATATATACGTATATCTACATATATGTATATAAAAAGAAGGGTATGTAGGCCTTTAGAAACGTTTGTTATATGGGATATCAAGCCAACATTGGCATGTATTTGATTATGACACAATTTGTGTTGATTCTCATTAGTCGTATAATTAAATGCAAACAAATAGTGTGTTTGACTTATGATATTGAGAATGATTGATATGCTGATAAGATATTTATATATATAATTGTCGTTATTGTTCTTTTTTTTTTTTAACTGCATGGGGTAGTTCAAGGCTTTACCCTTTAATCTTCTTAAGGGATAATAACAGAAGTAAGAAACATCTAAGTGTCTGAATTTAATCAAATTCCCTTAGAAATATAAAATTCACTGCAGTATGTGAGTTTTATAAGGGTCGGTAGGCATCGACCATAATTCGCGTCTTAGAAGGGTATGATCAGCATCTAAATGATGAGCCCAACTGTCGAACCTGGGTGAAACGCAAGTTTTGGTGTTGAAGTGACTTGAACTTATAAATTGAAGTAAGAAATGTTAACTATTCAAATAATTAGCAATTTGATTTTAAAGTTTTAAACCACCAACAGAAGTAATTTCATATCTGAAAAGGCTTCGCAAATGAATTAAAAGAAAGAAATCTATAATCCCAAATCTTCAGTTTGGATTCAGAAATAAATATTCCACGTCCACCAGGGAACTGAGGTTCTAACCCTGCATTCCACATAGACCTAGTGCAACGAATTACGGATGCTGTTGAAAAGGCACTTGAAGAATAACAAGTATGTTCCGCTCTATTTCTGGATGTTTCTCAAGTACCTTGGCATTTGGGACTTGAGTAGAAACTACATAAGGATTTTCCGAGGTAGCTCTACGAAAAACTGAAGTCCTTTGTTAGCAACCGATTCTTTAGAGTACGGTACATGTTCTAGGACCAATACTGTATTTATAATATTATACAAGGGATATTCCAGTGAACAAGAATGCCATTTTAGTGCCTGATAAATGGGTTGTCAAGGCTGCAGAAAAATTGCAAAATGCAAACGATAAAGTAAGAGATTGAAAAATCAACTCATTATAAATGTTCGAAGCAAAAAGATTATTAATGCTTCAATTTTTGCCAACACTAAGGCTCTACCCTACGCAAATACTGCCAAATACCTTGGAAAGACTTTGGATGCCAAGCTAAAATAGAAAGATCACATCAAAAAGAAAACAGAAGAACTGAACATGAAATATAGACAAATGTTTTGATTACTGGGGAAGAACTCTGACCTATATATACCCAGAACAAATTAATGCTATACAAGCAAGTAATGAAACCTGTTTGAACTTAAGGCATCCAACTTACTTTGGGGTTAAATTAAATTGTTTAAGTCTCTTCCTTATTGACCGCAAAAATGATGTACGGTTTACCGAAAATTCACAAAACTGGAGATAAGATGAGAAAAATCGTTTCATTTGTTAATTCGCCTTTCGAAAAACCGGCGAAATGGCTTATGTCCGAAATGAAAAAGTTTGGCAGATTTGAAGGTTTTTCAGTCGAGAAATCTTTTGAATTCATTGAGAT
The DNA here is from genome assembly GCA_929447395.1 of Epistrophe grossulariae. Taxonomy (NCBI): domain Eukaryota; kingdom Metazoa; phylum Arthropoda; class Insecta; order Diptera; family Syrphidae; genus Epistrophe; species Epistrophe grossulariae. Next base: position 126,638,431 of record OV839567.1, read on the forward strand.
AGTTAAAGACATCGAATTAGCAGAGGATGAAATTTTAATTTCGTTTGACGTTACTGCCCTTTTCCCAAGCGTTCCAGTCAATGTAGCTATAGACGCTATTAATGAACACCTACAAAAATCAAATGTTTCAATAGAACACACCAAAGAATACATTTTTGCAATTGAAACATGCATGAAATATAATTGTTTTCAATTTAGAGACCCGTATTATTCCAACGACTTTGGTTGCAGCATGGGCAATAGTCTTTCACCGTACATCGCTGAAGCATTTATGTGCAAATTGGAGAGAGAAATGAAAGACGAAGAAATTTTCCCAAGAATTTGGTGGCGATATGTTGACGATACCTTTGCTGTTGTAAAACAATCTGATGTCGACCGTGTTTTAAATCTAATTATTAGTCGTCATAGTAGCTTAAAATTCACTTATGAATTGGAGAATGCATCAGAACACACATTATCTTTTCTCAAAAATAAAACGCTTGGGTCGTAAAATTCACTTTGACGTTTACAGAAAACCAACTACCACTGACAGATACATAACACACGATTCATATTGCTCTTATCAAAACAAAATAGCATCATTTAATTCGATAATTTATCGTATGTGTCGGTTACCCCTTTCTGTGGCTGATTACAAAAACGAATATGAGCATATTCTTCATTTAGCTCAATTCAACGGTTATAAAAAGTCTCTCATCGACCAATTGATTAAGAAGCATACCCAAAGAATCAAGAAAAAGAATTGCTCTACTCTTTTCTCTCAAAACGCCCACAACATCAACACTGATCGTCGTGTCGCACTTTCGTTTGTACCAAAAATCTGCAACCAACTTAAACACAGTAAAGTAAAGCTAATTTGACCATCGTATATTCCAACAAAAACAAACTCAGCTCTTTTCTTGGTTATTCCAAAGACTTAAAACCTATGAACAAAAAGAGCGGAATATATGAAATCAATTGTTCCACCTGTGGCAGCAAATACATCGGTCAGACAAAGCGCGCTGTTGAGTGTCGTATAGCTGAACATCAGAGGTACATCAACAAGAAAGACATTCAAAAAGCAGTTGCAGCTCATGCATTTGATTTGACCCACACAGAACCTCATAACAATCTGATAAAAAGTGTACCTTTTCCATCAAAATTAAATGCATATGAATCCATTTACATGAACATTAACGAGAATTTAATGAACATAGAGGAAAGCCCAATAACTTCTAACTTATTTTCTCTTGCTAAATAATTTGTATGTGTTGTACATTTACATGTAAAATCTCAAAGTTACTCTCTGTTTTTCAAAATTTGTTTTTGCTTTAATTGTATTTAACTTATAATATATTTATATTATATTTAACTTTTAGTTGTTCACGCGTAATACGCTGATGATGGTAGGCCAATTGCCTTCCGAAATGCATTCGGTATTTAGAAAAATAAATAAAGTGCAACTAAATTAAAAAATGTTGTTTGTGTTTTTGTTTTTATTTTTCTTAAATCATTTTTGCGGTCAATAAGGAAGAGTCTTAAACAATTCAATATAATCGAGACCACAAATTTTGTTCTTTTTAACAGATTAACTTGTTAAAAATTTTGTTTTGTTACTTTGGGGTTCTACAAAGAAAACAATTGCTGAAACCATCTAGAAATTCCAAATCAAAGTCCTTCGTGGATGAATGGAATAAGAAGTAGTGACCTACGAATAGAAATGGTTAAAGAAGTATGTAATTAGAAAACACGCTATATCGCAAAATAAACGATTGCAAAGTCATTCTTACTCCGACAAAAAAAATGTCTTCGAATCCATCTTTAACGGCCACATAGTATGCTTGAAAAAATGGTCGAAATCTTTGCCTATCGGATGACATTAATCTACTGATGTTTTTATTTTACATTTTAAAAATGTTTCCAAACCAATAAATTTTTTTTGTTCTGCTACACATAATAATATGGATACGAAAATTTCTGATAATAATTTGTACGTTTACAAATTGTGTAAAACGATAAATTTATACAAAATGTTGGATGAACGCCATTTTAAATCATATGGTTAAATGCTGTGTAATTGAATCAGCTGTTCGTTAAACGTCAAATATAAACTTCAAAATATGTGTAAAAATAAGCGTGTTCAGATTTCGAAGTTATTTTTAAAAAGAGAACCTGTCCCAAACTAACTTGAAATCGGAGCCGAATGTCTCGGAAAGGAACAAAAAAAGTAAAATACCCAACAAAAGTCAGGTTATTTTTTTCAAGTCTGACGGGAATTAGATGAGAAAACGATTGCGGGTTTAAATGTAGACCTCTAATAGTCGCAAACTGGTGACAGTGATCGAACGAAAATGAGCGAATACAAGAAAAATCAAATGACAAGCCCATAATGGTGGATATCTATAGGTACTTTTCCTTCAGTTTAGTTCACTTCCGTTTTCAGTTGTTAAAATTGTCCCGAGCTCAACTGAACTGAAATTTGTTAAAAGAAGAATAAAAAAAAATAAATGGTTCCTTTCACTTTACAATTTGGAAAGCATAACAAATATGTAGAAGTAAAATCATTTACTTTTGTATATTGATATGGCTCATTATATGAGATTGTGTAAATAAACAATGCTGATCAGTAATAGTCAGAAAATGTGGACGTCCTAATTATTTTTTTTATTCATAACTTTTATCGCCAACTAATCTCATTGCGATAGTTACAAAACACGGGCAGAGTTTTTTTTAGTTCTCTGAGATACCTAACATATCATATTTTTGAACACGTCTAATTTTAAAAGTCACAATGGGTACGTTCAATGCATTACGTTTTATATCTGAACTTTCAGAGTTCTGAATTTTTAGAGTTTCTGATTGGCTAGCTGTCATAAAAAGTTAGATGACTTTAAGTTACGTTTAGTTTCGTTTTATCAGAAATTTCAGACAAGAAATTCTCATCTGAAAATTCAGATGAAAGTTGTTTGTGGTGGGAGAAGTGCCAAATTAGCTGAGGCACTCCACATAAAAGTCAATTTTTTTAGTTTTCGTCTTGAAAATTCAATACTTATTTAAATGAACGAACTTTTTGTTTATTGTTTAGTGAATTTTTAAATCAACATTTTTTTATATTCATGTTTGGAAAGTTTTTCTATAATTTTGTAGGCCATACATATCAATAACAAGACTTTTAATGAAGATAATAAAATCTGCTGCTGATTTAGTTAAATATAATTTCATCCTCACAACTACTCACGCTCGAAGTTTAATATGCGAATGTAATTAAAGTTCTATGACCTTACTACCTTTCATTAATTTAGGTGGTGGCGAACTTTTTTGTATAGGCTTCTGGCTCGTCGCAGTGGGTTATAAGTGGGTATAGGGCAACTTACTACTACTCTATGACAGTAAGTAGAACAAAATAATTAGATATAGGTGCTTTATTGTCAACACTGCTTGAACATCAAAAGAAATCTCCTAAAAAACCATACAGTTTGACCACTTTTTCATTAATAATATCTTACATTTTGACAAAAAAAAAATGGCAATTTTTGTGGAAGGGGTACTACTATAAGAGTATGGGGGAAGTTCTGTAAAGCAACAAAGTTATTTCTTTCAATAACTGTTATTTGGTTTAAACTTTTAAATAAAAGTTTTAGGTGCAACACTTTGCCAACGACGCCATATTCTCTATTATTAGATATAGCCTTTCGCTAAGATACGCACCTGCAGATTTTCAATTAAGAAAACTTCCCTTAAATGGCCAAATCGTTTTCAAACATTAAATCATATCCAATGTAAAACAACAATATAACATTCTTCCGCATAATTTTGCTGGTTCTTCAAATTCAAATCGAAAGGAATAAGCTAATTAATCAAAATCTCTTCCAAAACTTTTACAACCCCGCTCTACCCTCGCAGCCGCCGCGACACACCGTTCTACTGTTGCTATATTCAACTGCTGCTGTTGCTACTGCTACACTGCTGCTGATACTTTTATAAATATAATTTCAAATAAACAAATTTAATTTGCTGAAAAGTTGGAAATTCAATTTCAGAATTAAGAGCTACTTCAATGTTCAATCACTTCCTGTGGCCGTCATCGTCGCGTCGCGCCTTCGTCGCTGCCACACCACGACACTCTATATATTTGCCATAGTCCCATCACTGGTGTTTGCCGCATATACTCGTAATATCATATTTCACCAACGATAACGACGATGACGAAATGTCGTCTTTTTCCTCTCGGGTACCTAATTGAAAAATCCCTACCCACCCAAACTTCATACCTATATATTAAGAAAAAGGGACCCCAAATGCACTGCATGCCTCAAGCAAACTCTCGCGCAATGGACCAACTTTTTATACCCACAAGTGAAAACTGTTTTCAATTGAAATGATTCTTAAGTTTGTATTAATGAAGTGGCGGCTGGAGTCTTGGAAAATTCTGTAACAATCAATGGGAGGCGGCAGCGGCAGTGGCGGCGGGCCTCGAAAAAATGTGGAAAGCTTCTTCGCTACATACATTACACTACAAATATATTCAGTCAAGATGCTAAATTATGCACAATTTAAGAAGTTTTTTAATTAAATTGAAAATGCTAACTACTTTTTGGAATTTTTCGAAGGATGCCTTAACAGAGTTCATCAGGAAAGATATTGTTTGTCGTAAGTAAGGAAAAAGAATTATAATTTTTTGACACGTGTGTGTTGTTATTTGAATTTTAAATCAAAAAGTAAAGAGTAGATAAGACGAAGACCTACATATATGCAAAAATACATAAATATTTGGGTTATTGGTGTTAAAATTCCAGTGGTATTCTTCGTCTTTCGTCACATCGGAATGTTAAGTGACTGCAGGACCTGGTTCTGCACGAGCTGTTGTTGTTGTTTAAAGATTTTCGAGTTTTGACAAAATCTCTTTTAAGAGAATTAAATGAAGAAAAACTAGATTCTTTACCAAAATTTTATAAGCTCATCTTCATATAAAAAAGACATTCGGAAAAATCCGAACTCAATTAAAAAATAGTTTGTTTGATCAAGGCCCCAAAAATGTAAGGATCTCAAAAACTACCATTTAAACTAAACACTTTAAGATTGAATATCTTTAGAAACTGGGGAAACACCACAATGACATGTTCCTTCAAAAGAGGCTTCAAACAATCAAGTCGGAATAAGACTCCTTTAAAAAGATCAACGGTAAAAGGCCACCAATGATAGAAGTCATCACAATTACATACAATTGGGGAAGTTACTACAAACGAAGACAAAGGATAAGCGTTTGCTGACTAGTTTGAAGAACATTTCCACTCCAACCTGAAACTCTGAGTTCCTAGATGGAGTAAACTCTTCAATACAATATGTTGAAACAATGTAGGAGCCCATAGATATCAGCGACACTAATCTGGTGGTCAATGGCACCGGAATTTCACTTCTCCAGATTAAATCCAATAAAAAGTTCAAAGAAGCCATTTGAAGAAGTCGGATAATATCTCCAACTTCATCCTGAAGAGACTACTTCAGTCGGCGATGATCTTTCGAACAAATATCACCAGCAACTGCGTTTACAACAGTTCTTTTCCCGACAAATAGAAAATGACAAAAATTGTGGTTATATTTACAAAAGAAATATAGTAAAAAAGACGTTTCTGAACCTGGATACAGGCCCATCTCTCTTTGTGTAACATGAGCTAGATACTTGAAGAGTTAATACTCAGAAGTCTGAAATCCTTCTGAAGCGACAACTGCATAATCAGTTGACGCGAAAAACACTCGACACTTCATCGATTTCAAAAATTCTAACACGATGTTAAAAGTCCTTAAACTGTAACCAAAATACATGGCGCATTCAAAAAAAAAAAATGAGACCTCAGAGATTTTTCTCACTTAAAAAGTGACCAAGCGAATCCTAGAGTTTTGACACCAAAGCTGAGAAATTTTGCTGAGGGATCCTGTTCATGTAACTGAGACTGCTGAGATCTCTGAGAACTCATTTTCCTAAACATGCTTACTGTCGGATGTTTTTTTGACATCGAAAAAAACATTTGACAGTATTTGGATTCAGGGAATTGTCCAAAAACTTTTTGAACTTATTTTTTCAAATTTACTAATTAAAATTATTTACAATTTTTTTCATTGCAGATCAACTTTCTTTCAAATAGGAAGTTGCTAATCAACATCGAGGACAATAAGAGCCTAGGGCCATTCCTGATGTGAAAATAAAGCGGACTCAGCCAGAATACCAGTATTCTTCTCTATACGCAGCTCATCAAATTGGTCACCACATATTTCCATCTGGTTTACTAGTCACGACGACAAATGCTCACATGAACAAGCTGACAATATTCTCTTTCTGAATATGCTCTTTCGGAACCATTATTAATGAATCTCTTATTAATGAATCTCTGAGAAAGGGTCATTTTTAAACAATTGGAAAGTTTCTTTTATATTATACCCATTCACAAATAGGGACCCAAGCAAGATGTCACCAATTATCGTCCTATAAGTAAACTCTCAACGATTCCGAAGTTATTTGAGAAAATCGTTTATAATAAATTAAATTTTATGATCAAAGATCTCATTGCCCCGTTTCAACATGGTTTTGTCTCTGGAAGATCGACAACAACTAATCTAAATATTATTTGCAATGAGATCACAATTAACCTTGAAGATGGTTTTCAGTCTGATGTTATCTACACAGATTTCTCTAAAGCTTTCGACAGAGTTTACCACGATATCTTAATAGCTAAACTATCAGCTTTAGGTTCTCATTCGAGTCTTTTGTTACGGTTGGAATCTTATTTGGTAGGTTGAACCCAGTACGTTTACATAAATTCGTCTTTATCATTTCCAATATCTGTGACCTCTGGCGTTCCCCAAGGAAGCCACCTTGGACCTTTACTTTTTCTTCTTTTTGTTAATGATATTCTTCACATCATTAATTGCTGTTTTACAATGCCGCGTTGGGTGTCGCGTTGACAGATTTGTCTGTAAACGCAAAAGTTCAGATATAGGAAATTCTGTTTAGTGTTTACAATGGCGCGATTTGACAACCATTAGCAAGTACACAAACCAACGTAACGTGAGGAATCTCAACGCTAAAGTTGAAAAAATTCAACTTTCGCGAGCGTTTTGACATTTCCATTTACAGTTATCATGTAGTCTCCTGAATTTGGTTTCTCGAGGTAAGAAAAAAGTTTGTTCTACAAATTTATAAAATTACCTTCAAATTATAAAGAAAAACAAACAAACGCAATAATTCAAAGGATTGTGGAGCCATCCTTGTTATTTAAAAAAAAAAATATGTTCAAGGTCTTTTTCTTTCATTTGATCAAAATTTAAGGCAAAGAATCCCCCTTTATCTCTTCTGAGATTCAGCCCGCGAGCCCACCAACACTTTCTTGGTGTTACGGTTTCCTCTTCAACTCCTTCACACGCTGAAACAGCAGCGAACGCCACTTTGGCAACTAATTCTATTGTCGAAAAAAGGTTATCGTTCATTTTAATTTCAAAAAAACACCATTTAACAAAATATTTAAATTAATTTGCAGAATGACACTTCAATTGGTTTTAACCAGCTTATTCTCGCAGAATCACCTGTCACCTCGACGCGTCCTTAAAGCTTGTGAAACGTAACGTACGCATCGCGAACGCGAACGCGTCATTGGAAATCAGCCATAAATCATCTCTTTATCTTACGTTTGCTGACGATATTAAATTGCTAAAATGTATTAAATTGGCATCTGATCGAATTCCGTTTCAAAAAGATTTAGATAGTTTAGTAAGCTGGTGTTTTTCACACCAATTACATCTTAATGTGTCTAAATGTGATTATATAATCTTTCGTCGTAACTTTACCTCATCAAACTTTACTTATTCAATAAATGGTGTCAATCTACAAATGGTCTCCAAAAATAAGGATCTTGGAGTCATCTTTGATCCCAAACTAACTTTTTCTCTCCACATTGACTTCATCGTAGCGAAAGCTTACTCTTTACTTGGGTTTATCTCTCGTAATTCTAAATAATTTTTTGACCCAACGCTCAAAGCGTTATGTTACTGCTATGTGAGAACAGTACTTGAGTATTATTGTGCAATATGGAGGAACCCATACTATGCTCTACATTCTAATCGACTAGAAAGCTTCTAAAAATGATTTACTAGAATAGCAGTATGAAATTAAAATGGAATATTCGAATGCCTTCCTACGGTATAACTATATGTAATCTTCAACTTGGACTTTACAGTTTACACTTTAAGTAAAAAGTTAGGCTCCTAAGAATGTATACTTGAAGATATAACTAGCGGTAAGTACATTGTAAATAACTATCGTCAAATCGATAAAAGTCGACAAAATCGTCTTTATTTTTTTAAAGAAAAGTGCAACCAGGACCTTTATAGATCATTAAAAGAGGCCACTACGTCAAAATATAATAAGTTTGATTTAAAAATAAAAAAGTTACAACTTAAATAAAACTATTTTTTTAAATTTTCTCGCATTCCCATAATCAATCCAACATACAATAGAAAAAGTATGAGAACATAAATATACAAATAAAGTGATAATCAGCAACAAAAAATTCAATAAGTTGCAAAAATAATTAGAAAAAAAAGTAATACAGTCAAACCCGCTTAAGAGAAACTGCAAAATGTCACAGTCTTTCTTTCACTTAAGCGGGTTTTTCACTTAAACGAACCCCGCTTAAGTGAAAAAAAATTTCACTTAAGCGGAGTTCGGATAAGTGAAAAAAAAATTGCACTTAAGCGGATTTAGAAATTCCAAAAAGGGTTCTGACATATCAGAAATTCCAATGTCATTTTCGTGATGAAAAATTGGTGGAGGTGAAAAATAAAAAAGAAGTAAAAGCGTTCAGCAAAATTTTTGTTCTGTTTTATTAAATTTTTTTTCACTTAAGAGAGTTTTTTTCAATGAAAAATATTAAATTTAACTGAAAATATGTTTCAGGTATCCGGGTTTTTCACTTAAGCGAGTTTCGCTTAAGCGGAGTGTTATAAAGGCAATTGGTCGACAAAATACTCGGGGATGAAAAAAGTGTTTCAGATAAGCGGGGTTTTCTCTTAAGCGGGTTTCTCTTAAGCGGGTTTCTCTTAAGCGGGTTTTACTGTAATACAAACAAAAAATTTCAACCAAAATCGGTACTTTGTAAATATTAAAGAAATATCATTTTTGAAAACAAAAAAAGACTTTGAAATGTTTATGATATGATCAGGCAGAGAGTTCCATAATGTAGTTGAACGAATAACATTTTTCTCCAAGTGTAGTTACCAATACAGTTTATAGAGAATCCAAGATCAGACCGTAAAAAAAGGTGTTTCGGTGACTGATAGGCATTGCTTAACGGAGTTCACTCTGCTTCAGAAGCCAATCTAAATGTTTGATGTAAAAATTGTTAGGGACATTCTTGCTTACTTGCTAGAAGTATTATTATGATTATTATTATTTGAGCATATTTATAAAGCGATTTCCAAAATAATTCCTGTTTCGTTCCTTTTAGCTCGTCTTCAAGTATAGATAAGAGTTTTATATAAGAATTCCCGACCTTTTGGTTTCTTTGGGCTCCTCTTCAAGTAGCTGACTAGACAAAGGGTGTTCGATAAGGATCCCGACCGCTTGAAACTAAGAAAATGATTAGATAGGATTCCACACAGATAGGAGGCCTTTGCTGTTTGTAGAGAGCTCAGGCACAGACCACACCCGATCTACTTGGAGGTCGGTTTTTTTCAGCCTGACAAGCTTTTCTGAGTCTTAAAATCTGTTTTTGCTTAACGGCCTCCTTTTGGAAAGCTAAAAGATTATGCGATCTTCAAAAATTTTCTGCTACTAAATTTTAACAAAAGTGCAGCGTTCTTTTAATGAAACGCTTAAGTTTGATTTTTCTTGGAAATCAATGAAGAATGAAAGTTCAGAAATTGACTGCATCTTGTGTAGGGCATCCGCTAATTACTTTTTCTTTCCTCTTGGTGTAGCGCTGCAATGGCTGACACATCTGCACGAGGATTTTGACTAAGTATTGGTAATTATAAGAAGCATTCAGCGGTATGTATTATATGGCTGGGACTCCCTCTTTTTCCCGAAGGTGTATAAGGTTACCCCAGAGCCCCGAAAATTCCAATTCTCATTGAGCTACCCATGTTGCGACTAGGCTTATAACCATTCGTCAGGATTTCGCCTGACGCGTCAGGCTTTTAATGTCCAATCAGGCTTTGGCCAGGTTTCGTCCTTTGTCAGGCTTTTTATAATATATCGCACAAAATATAATCGTTAAAAGAAAAACGTTTATTGAATGCTTTCAATTAGAAATGCTTGTAAATGGCAGTGAACGCATTAATTTTTTTCATTTAGTCCCCTTTCACACAAGGAAACTCAGTTTCCAGCAACTTTCAGTTTTTAGGAGAGAAGGGCACGAAGTAAGAGGAATGAACGGTCTACGATTGGTGGGAATTGGAAATTAAAAGAAAACGTCAAAAAATCTCCAGCAACTTGTTTCCCTGTGTGAAAGGGTACTTAGTTGTCACTTTTTAGAAAGAGACAAAGAATTGTGCAATAGGGTGATTAAAAAAAATCAACTTTCTCGAAATTCAACCGGGACCGGGCGAAATTATGAAATCCCTGAAAATTTCATGCTTTTAGCACATAAACTCGAAAAGTTATTCAGCTTTTAACATTTGAGAAAAATTCCGATTTTCAAGCTAAATTATTGAAAAAGCGCTGGTAGCGACCGCTAAATGCTGTTCGATTTTGAATTTTTTGGTCTTAATTTTTTGTTTTCTATCTAAGCTTCATAATTTCGCCCGGTCCCAGTTGAATTTCGAGAAAGGTGTTATTTTGAAGCACCCTCTTGTGCAAGATATGACACTTCCATTTTATGACGTATTTTTTTGTGTGCTTTTATTTGTTTCTGCTGCAGATTGCAGTTGCAATCCATTTATCGTCGTCGTCTTCGTGCATCCAAATCAAGGTAAGTTATCTATGAATGGAAAAAAAAATGTTTTTTTATTTGTCAGGCTTTTTTCCCAAAAATCAGGCTTTCCTTTCTTTACTGTCAGGCTTTGCTGATTTTAGAGCTGGTAACCCTAGTTGCGACGCACGTCTTGCTGCCGAAGGTCTCCTGGTTAGAGACTTAAAGGTCATTTTTAAAGTCGGCGGATGGTACCTAACCTACTGTTTGTAGGACCCTTATTTATTATGCTTGTCTCAGTTGAGAAGACAGCGTTAATCGAAAACAGTTATAAAATATAATATGGTATTACAGAGAATTAGTTGCTACAATTCACGGTCCTGTTTTTTAAAAGCTTCAGTTTGAAAAAATTCTTTTGGAACACCCAAAATACCTCCTGTGTACCTAAGAAGGTTTTTTGTACTTATAGACAAATAAATAAATAAAAGGTGTCCCAAAATAAACTTATAAAAAAAAATAATTTGACAGCTGACAATTTAGGGTTGTAAAACTAAAGTAATTTACGATAAAATAACGTTTGTTTCATTTTTAAACAATACTTAAAAAATAATAAAAGTTTGGTGGCTATGCCACGGTTTGAAACGAAGTAGGTACCCATTTGCCTAAATATTGATTTAACTTATTCCTCATCTGTTAAGAGAGTAATTGAAAAATTGAGGGAGATTGGACCAATTTATGATGCTAAACATACTGGTCGTCCAAAACCAACCCGTTTAAATGTCAATATCGAAGCAGCGCGTGAGAATGTCGTTGAAAGTAATTCCGCGTCTCGTCAGTCTTGGACAAGAAATTCAAATTTTACTAAAGATTTGCGTCTCTCACAAAGTTGAAAAAAAAAAACTGAAGCCTAAACTTGTCAGCTGTCAACTAGTTTTATTTTTTTAGGGTTGCCAACACCTTACTATACAAATGGCGGTCAATTCAAATCTTTCTATAAAAGCACAAACATACCTATAAGTTAAAAAAATTATTTTAGTTATACATAGGTACCTACTTAAAAATTGAGGTACTGAAAGAAGTTTCTTTGATGAAACACCCTGCTAGCTTTGATTTACTGCATATGCATAGCAACAGATGTGCACAACATTGGATACCTACATTTTATATATAAAGTTTCCTACAAAAGCATCATATTATATAGGTACCTATGTTTCAAAATGTAATTTATCACGAGAGTTCGACAAAAAAAAACGTGAATATTTATTGGATTAATGGCACAACACGTGTTTGATTTTTTCTTCATTTTTTTTTTGTGTTGCTACAAACACTTTTATCCTCCACCCATCCGCAGAAAATAATCATCGCACCGGCAACGCCATTGCTGAAATATTCATAACGGCTATAAGCAAATGAGACTGGAGGGTGTTCGAACGGTGATAATGAAACTCTTTTGTCCAGTTGAAGCGCGCCATGGAAAATATATTTATGTACGAGTGCCAGGCTTTTGAAGGAAGGCGTATAGATATAGAGACGACAAGCTGTCTGTGTGTTTCACTTCTGCCTGACTTATGGATGGATGGTTTCGTTTAAAGGGTGTTCCATTCATTATTTTAATTCATAATAATTTGACTGTAATAGTGAAGTATTATTATGGATATTTATTATGGATAATTACTTAGTAAATTTTGTAATTTTGTTTTATTTTTTACTGAAATAATATTTGATATGTTTGAGGTAAGTGATGAAAATTGTTATTAAAATAGTTCATATTAATTGAGAGACAATGACAAATTTGAAATTGTGTTTTTAGATACGTAAATCTAACAGGGGTATAGGTATTTGCATAAAGCAATTTTGTTTATTTTCTATGTATTTTCAATAAAGATAAAAATAATTAGAACATTTCCGGTGAACACCCTGTGCAGTGCATACCTCCATTGGAGAATATGAGTTTTCTTGGTGGAAAGAGCTGTAGCTATCCTTTTAATCGATAAAAATTGTGATTAATTTATTTTTAATTGCCATGTTGCCTGTTTCCGGAAAAAGTTGGCTCATTTTTCTGTCCGATGGATCGGATCGCTTATGCCATGTCGCGTCCGCGAGTCGCGTCGGTTGCATAAATTGGTAGAATGGGTTGAGTTGGGTTGGGTATATATAGTCAGGGCCTAAGATTAATATTACTTATGCGTGACGGACGTGCGACAAACAGCGAAAAATCGAGGAAACGCGCCGTATAATATAAGAAGAGAAAAAAAAAAACAAAAACAACAACAACAACAAAATACAAATACAGAAATTTAAATTAATGAGAAATTGCATCGACAGACGACAACGTCGTCGGCTGTTTTTAATGGGAAATCTTTATTTTATGGAGTTTTTTTTTTTTTTTTTGTCCATAAAAGTTGGGTTCTTTGTTATGGAATTAATGTCTGAGCCAATTAAGTTTACAAAGATATTTTATACTTAATGAATAATAATTGCATTTGGATGTGAGGAGATTATTTGTTTACACAATTAAAAAAAAAAGAAATGAGAGCAGCTAACACAAACCGAACAGTGGTTGTGGTCTGTGCATTGCATTTGAAGGATACTAACAAGGTTATAAAAGGTTCGGTGGAGTTTTTTATGGTTATAGTTATTAAAAAATCACTGTCTTACAAAAACTGATCATCAAATCCAGTATTTTCATATTGCATTGGACGCGATATTCCATCACGGGATTCTGAACATTGTTTCCACCAAAAATCGTTAAACAAAATTAAAGCAAGAAAATTTGGTGAAATGGTTTTGGGCGAAAATACTAGGGCCAGTTTGCTGATTGCTCACAGTGGGTTAAATCTGAACGATGACTTTCACAGCTTCTAAATAAATGGCGCCTATCAACCAAAATCGACTGATTAGCAATTGCCATGATTAACAACTTAAATTATGGATTCCTAGAAAAAAATTGGATTAGCATGCTCATTCGATGACTTACCAGTTGCAATAATCCTTGATTAAAGATGATCAGCTGTGAACAAACTGGCCCTAAGTATGAAAAATAAAGTATGAAGTATGATTATTATGAAGTGGAAAGTATCGGGTATGAAGTATTAAGTATCAAATATCAAGTGTCAAGTATCAAGTATCAAGTATCAAGTATCAATTATCAATTATCAAGTATCAAGTATCAAGTATCAAGTATCAAGTATCAAGTATCAAGTATCAAGTACCAAGTATCAAGTATCAAGTATCAAGTATGAATATAAAGTATAAAGTCAATTGTTAGTTGTCAAGTGTCAAGACATGTCTATTGTAAAATCTCAAGTAGACAACTATCAACTCACGCAACTCCGTTGCTCCGCTTATCGTATGTTTAGTCGTGGGGAAGACAAATTTTTTTTAAATACAGTAAAACCCGCTTAAGAGAAACTGCAAAATATCAAAGTCTTTCTTTCACTTAAGCGGGTTTTTCACTTAAACGAACCCCGCTTAAGTGAAAAAAAATTTGCACTTAAGCGGATTTAAAAATTCCAAAAAGGGTTCTGACATATCAGAAATTCAAAATGTCATTTTCGTGATGAAAATTTGGTGGAGGTGAAAAATAAAAAAGAAGTAAAAGCGTTCAGCAAATTTTTTATTCTGTTCTATAAAATTTTTTTTGTCACTTAAAAGAGTTTTTTTCGATGAAAAATATTAAACCTAACTGAAAATATGTTTCAGGTATCCGGGTTTTTCACTTAAGCGAGTTTCGCTTAAGCCGAGTGTTATAAAGGTAATTGGTCGACAAATACTCGGGGATGGAAAAAGTGTTTCAGATAAGCGGGTATTTCTCTTAAGCGGGTTTCTCTTAAGCGGGTTTTACTGTAGTACTTTTGTGGGTTTTTTTCAATAAAATTAAACTGAATATTTTTGTTCCCCGCAATTTCAATAGTGCAGAATTTCTCATGAAGGGAGAAAGTTATAGTTATACGAATCATAGCAATCTGAAAATTCATGTCTAAAGCAGGAAAAGTTCAATGAAAATTTGCAGTTATTTATTTTAACGTTTTCTAAATTAAATATTTAAACATTATTCCCCATCACATTTGTAGACTTAAATCATTATTTCATTCAAAATATAAATTCCATAGAGTCTAGCCCCTTAGGAAATTCTTTTTAGTGAATTTAGCTGATTTCAAATTTATGAAATTATATTAGTAGCAAACTATAATATGCTCCTTAGTTCATCATCTTTCCATGCACACAGAGAGCGAAAAGTCCAATGTCCAATGACATTCAAAATTATATTATTTATAAGCCACAAACAAGCTTGGAAAATTCTCTCGTACCTACTTATATGTGAAAATTTTGTTTTCTTTTTCGTTGAATTTTAAATATTTCATAAATTATATTAAATCACTTTGACCTCTTTTTGATAATTCAACAAATATCTTTTGTATTTACATACATATATAGAAAAAATAAACACTTTTTGGGTAGAAAATGCCGCATATTTTAAAATAAATGTATCCCGAAAAAAAGGTCAAATCACCTTAAAACCACACACAAATTGGAAAATTACGCAAACGAATGAAAAAACTGCAAGATCCTTTCGTGACTTGTCAGTTTTTTTTTTTTTTTTGTTCTCTCTAAATAATCCCGACGATGTTCCCTATAATACTCGTATAGCTTTTGTCTGTGTGTGTTGCTTCTAATATTTTATGAATTAATATTACAATATACCTACCTCGAACAAAATTTAACCCTTTATGGAAAACAATGGATCCCGCGAACCGATTTTCCCCATATACTCATACAATACATATTCACCAGCGTGTATTTATCCCCTTGGCACCGGAACAACATCGTGTAACAATGCACCTGCAAAATGAATTAAAAAAAAAAAAAAAAAAAAAACATCTTGAACCACCGAACAAATCCTTGGCAGAGCAGCAAACAATAGTGCGATTAATATTGCACACAAAGGGCCGTCCTGGTTGGTTGTTTTTTAGGTTCGTTCATAAGGAAATCTGGATCGGGGGCATAACATTATCTACCTACCAGCCAGCCAGCCAGCCATTTCCATCGTTCGGTATACAAAAGAGTAAATCGGCAAAAAAGTGCTTCTTTTGAAACTCCTATAACATGCTAAGATTCTAACGTGTTGTACGACCACCACGGCCACGTCCGTCGCGTCGTCATTGAAGAGCAAAACGTTAAAAGGAAGCGATTTCTATATATACCTCAAACCCTACCGATGCCGTTGTTGGTTAGTTGGTTGGCATTTTCTTCACCTTCCTTCCTTCCTCTTCCTCTTCCTCGTCCTCATCTTCGTTTATTTTGCTTAAAATGAAGGTTCCAGGATATTTCCTTTCAAAATTATTATAATGTATTACTTTATGCCGATGGCTAAGACCATGATTCATTCAGGGTATACGGGTAAAGGGTATATAGGTTTTCGGATGATTCCCCCAACTGCAACACCGTATGGTTAACATCCTTCAACATTTATTTTGGTCGTCTCGGTGGCGCGGAACAATGATCTGCCAAATGTTGTTTTTGTGTATATTATTATGTGGAAGTTTCTATCCTGCGTTTAACCCCGCAAGATACAAGCATGTCCTATTCTATATTCACATGAATTTATATAATCGCTTGAAGGATATAAATTCACAACGAAATGCAGAAAAAAAGCATACAATTTAAGAGTGAAAAAATTACCAATTCGTGTAGATTATCTCATTTTAAAAAAATGAATTACATATATTCAAAATATTTAAACTTTAAGGTTGTATAGGAAACTTGCAATTATGAACTATACGGTCAAACTGTAATAATTTTATTCGGTTTTGAAAACGAAATAATTTAAAATTTCGCCACAATCCAATGTGAGATTGATGGAATCTGAAAGAAAAAAAAAGAATACAATGAGTGAAACAAAATGTTTTTGAAGAGCTTTGTTTGTCTCAATAATACAGAGTTTTAAGGAAATCATGTATGGTGTACATGTACATAGAGTTTGTGTCAACGAAATTTCCAAAATCAAAACTACCAAACATTAGATGAAATAAAATTGTCTGAAAATATTGAAATAACTCTTTTCTCTTTTAAAGCTAAAGTACCTAGGGGCGTATGCGTACCTTTTATTTAATTCTTTGTTTTTTTTTTTTTTTTGATATTTTTTCTGGTGATACATTAAATACAATATATGTACAATGTACATACGAAAAGTTATGGAATCGTAAAAAAAAATGAACTCGAGAATTTGATCAAATTTGACATTACAATGATAGCGAAGTCAAAAGTCGGTCTTGCAATTCTGTCCGTCTGTGTATTTGTCAATTGTCTGTCTAACTGTAGCAATTAATGAAAATCATATTTTTCTAAAAAAAACGTAAAATTCTGTAAAAAAAATTTTCAGAAAAATGCATATATGTATACATATATGTCATAAAACGGTTCCACTGATTTTAATCGTATTTTAATGAAGAATATTCAATAAAGTTTTAAAAGTTTTGTATACCAAAATTTTCAAAAATTTTGTTTTTGGATTAAAAAAAAATGCTTCAACTTTTTTTATTGAAAACTTAGTAATTTGAAAACGACTTTGTAGATATTTACTAAATTTGTTAGATTTTGAACAAAAATTACCAAAAATAACGGTAGGTACCTACCATAGATTTGTTTAAAAAAAAAAGTTAAGGAAAATCTCATTTTTCTTTAAAATTTATTTTTGTTAATCCATGTACACACTACACATACATATGTTTTTTATTTTTTCATTAAACTTAAAAACAAAAGCTCTTTTACCAGCTTAGTAAAATCCGAAAAAGATACTTTTTTCTTAATTTTAAGAAATAAACATTTAAAAGTCAAATAAAACCTGTAGTTCAATTGCTTATTATTGCTACAAGCCTTTAAATACTCAATCAGTGAGTCCATGTGTACCACTATCAATTGATTCATTGTGTACCATGTTGTCATTTTGCATAAAACCTGGGGGGTCATTCCGTAATTTACTGAACGATTATCATCAAAACGATAATCGTCGACGAGATCGTTCATTATTTGCTTCACGTATCTCGACTACTATCGTCTCGTCTATCGTTTACAGTTTGAGAGCGTTTGATGTAACTCAGGTGGAGCTGAAAAATCAAATAATTGTCATAATTGTCAATAAAAAAAAATTTTTAGAGTTTTTGTTTTGTGTTTGGTGCCGATTGAAACTAAAGGGAAATCATTTTAAAATGTAAGTTGTATTTTCGCCATATTTTTACAAATTAATATAAATTCAAATACTTAATATAGGGCAGTCACGCAATCTCAAATTGCTATTTTAACTTCATTTATGGATGAACATCCTGATTTGGCCAGGGGATATAAGCCGAACTCCGTCCAAGGCAAAAATGAAATCAACTGCCGATTGTGGGCTGATTTGGCTGAAAAATTGAATGCCAATGGGCTCCCCACGAAGAGTATTAGTTCATGGAGAAAGGTCTGGACAGATTATAAATACCGCGCCAAAAAAAAGGTAAGCCAAAATTTGTTGGCAAGACAAAAGACGAGAGGCGGACCTTTTGAGGAAATTCCCATAACAGAAGAAGAAGAAAAAATCATAGAATTGACTTCAATCCGGTCTGCTGTTTCTGGGATTTCCTCTCAAGTGTTTGGTGCTCCAGCTCCGTCTAGTTCAAATAAAAAAGAGGAAGTGGATAATTTAGAGCAGTTATTGCGAGAAATAGTAATAGTAGTCCACAGCTATCTCCACATACTACAAAAAATGCAAGTGAAGATTCATTGCTTAAACCAAGAAAAAGGTAACGCTCCTAATAGTTATTTATATTGAGTTGGAAGAGATAAGGGATTAGATTTATCTCTCAACTGTCGTCGCAAGCGTATAATTTGTATTTTTTCATTTTCATTTTCTACAATAAGAAAATTGCTTCGCCGAAACATTTTAAACCCAATTTGTCAATTGAAAAGATAACAAAAATGTCAATTTTCAATGGAAACTCGATCGTTCAACTATACAGTACCTAAAAACTTCAAAATTAATTCAAGACGATACCTATTTAGCTATCGTTCAAAAGCTATCGTTTTGACGATAGCGTTTCGACGATTATCGACTTACGTGAAGCAAATAAATATATCACTATCGCTCAAACGATATCGTCTGACGATAATCGAATTACGGAATGACCCCACTGTTTTAAATTTATCAAATTCAAATCGACAAAATTTTATAAATTTACGTAAAAAGAAGTACCTAAAAATATTTAACTAAAATGAAGCATCAGCACACAATTTTTTAATAAGAACAAAAACAAGACACAAAAAAAGAAATATGTACCGATGAAGAAAATACAAAAACACGAGACGAACCGAGTTCTACGGCTCCGGGATCGCGCAGGCCGATGGTTTGATGAAAGGCACAGGAAAAATGTGTTTTGTTCTCTTTTTCAAATTCATTTTAAAACAAAAACACACAGTATGAGTGCAAGTAATTCACTGTGTACCCTGATCCACAGATCTCAATTTTCTACACAAGGAAAGGACTCTAATTTGGATTTTTACAAAAAAAATTCAAAATCATTTTTTAAAAATTCGATACATATTTCGAAAATGTGTAGATGATTTTATTTCTTTTCAAAATTGTAAATAAAAAAAAAAATTTAATATAGAAACAAAAAGTCCAGATCAAAGATATAGTTCACACAAGATATTGGTCATGCAATCTATGTAAGATCAAATTGCTTATACAAATCTAAGAAAATATATTGCGCAGGTTGTCAAAGTCGAAAGTGTCAAAAAATTAATTCAACCTTTCCACGGCCAAAACAAACAACCTTCAAAAAATCCGATTTAGTTTTGTAAAGAAGAAGTTGTGGCAACCGTGAAATCTCTTAATTCGATTTGTTGCTAAACTAAGAGCTCACCTCAAAATAGCATATTCGCATTTCTATCGAGAGACGAGGTATCGCACGATGAGAAATAAAAAAAAAAATTTATTTTAAAATGATTTAACTGGATCAAAAAAATTTGTTTGGATAGCAATATTTTCGCGATTGGAGATCGTAATTGGTTGCGGACTTCAAAATCGCTATTTTCAAGAAATTTCTTCAACCGAAAAACAGAAGATTCTAGGTGGTATGGTTCTCGAGATATTGCCATCCAAATTGTAATTACTTTATTTCTAATTTATTAACTTTAAAAAAGGGTTTTAATAGCGATATTTCCGTAACCAAGCCGGTTGCGGTCTTCCAGAATGCTGAATAGTAAATAAATATACTTTATCATTAAAAATAAAAAAATTGACACTTAGTAACAACACCAGACCACCACCCTCAATTTATGTGGTGCGCTTCACGGGTATCAAGGATTTTCACTCTTTCCTCTGACACGCTCACACAACTCTGTTGCTCCTTAGAGTACACATATTCAGTAGGCATTAAAATTATCTTGGGAGGCTTGCTAGCAAAATGCATGTGAAAAATAGTCCAATCTCCACAAATGATAACAGAGGTTGATGGGGTGCCGATTCAGTGGAAACAATTCAAGTCGAAAATAAGAAGAGTATAAGTGTTGGGTTGAGTTGAGCTTTATTGTATGTTTTACCTTTAAGATGGGTATTATAAAACAGAGCGAACTAAAATTAAGTTAGTTAAAAGGAAGGTTTGATGAGGGAAATTTTAGGATATTTTGTGGAGATTAAATGGACGCCAAAAGGAAATTGATTGAGCGCCATCTAGTTTTCAGGATTGATATTTCACCTGAACAAGAGGCAATGCATCTTTTTAAAATAAACACCCGATTACAGAATTTAAGCTTAGAGTATAGACCAAACGAACATATGGAATTTTAACCGCCAGGCATCCAATCTCCATATAGTTAAAAAATGTGAATATTAAAAATAAGTATTTTTTTTAGATTTTTTCGAGATTTTATGTTAATTATTCGGAATAATGTATGTAGTTCGAGATATTTGTCATGGTAGATTTTTACATTCAAGATAATTTTTAAATTTTTTCGAGATTTTGTCCATTCAAGATTTTTGTTAATCTACCTAAGGTCATGTTCCCTCGGGCGATAAGTCATCATTGAATGTGAACGCCGCTTTTCACAAAAATTTCCCTACACTCGTGAGAATGAATGTTGAATATACCTACAAGTTTATAACTAAGGTCCGTCGAGCTGGAAATACTGCAATAGAAGTTCACAATTCTAATGATTTAAACTAATGTTTTAAATTCTAATTAAACATGGAGAAAGTTCGCTATGGTGAAGATCCGAGACCGAGACAGTATGCTCGAAGAAACTCACTGAACCGGATAGACAGAGGAGGAGCATCGCCCACTAGTCAGAGGAGAATACTCCCAGGCAAATGGAAGTTATACCGAAAGCTAAAGAAGGCGTCTTTGATGGGAAGGCACCACCACCAAGGCTGTACTTCAAAACCATCGTATGCAAACCACCTACCAGCCGCATTGGAAGAACTAATTGTCTACTTCCAAAACTGATGGGCGATGCAGGTGCGCTGGACGACCCATGCAGGATTATATTGTGGGGCAGATACGAAGCAGTTCTTACGGTTCCACGATAAGGGGATGACCCCTAAGGATATCAGGAAAAAGGTGGATGAGAGGAAAATTGAATCTACACCGAGCCCACAGGGTAAGAGGAGAAGTCACTTCATCACTCCTCCCCAAAAATAAGAGGGTAAAAGACACAAAGTTGCGGCAGCCAATGCAGCGGGTACAAGCACCGCAAAAGCCAGCAAACTAAGAGCAATTTTATATGCAAGCCCAACAAGGAACATTCGCGTTGCAGTCCTTCCAAAAGAATACCCTCAGGTCACTCTAAGTACCCATGAACTGACGGCCGGTGCTAGAATAGGCAATCATTGAGGAAGTATCAAAAGGAAGGGAATTCACTTCAAAACTAGTCTACTGGTTGTTGATTGGCTGAAGGGGCTGGCATCAAAGCTAGGCAATTGGAAGGGCATTGCACTGGCTGCATGCTTGGGTAATGGCAGTCCCAAGATGCACACCATCACAATGTTCCTCCAAAGAAGTATTGGCAAGGAGGACAAGAACGAAGGACTAAATTCCAAAGATTGGAAAATCCTGAGTCGCAAGACCGTGACAATTGTGAGTGGTGAACACAACATTGATTCTCGGTCAGTAGACGCTATTGCGAAGGCAGACCACGAACTTCACTACAAATTCGGAACAATCCAGGTATCGGGCCTAAGAAATATAATAATGCCAGGGTGAATCTACGAGTCCAAGAAAGATGAACATACGTATATCCAGAATGCAAATTGTTGCGAAGCAAAACTAATTTTTAGGAAGAATTACAATTCCGCTTGAAATAAGACTAAATAAAATTTTGCTTGGGAAAACCTTCACGGTAAAAAACTTAACTTTATTGTTCACTGTCCAAAAGCTAACTAACTCAAAATGCTGGCCGATTATAGTGGCTTACAATAGCTTACACTTGCTTACAATACACTTAACGATACAAGAGAAGGAAAATGCATGGTAGGAAGGAGAAATAATAAATGAGTTAATATAGCTGTTCCTTTTTAGGTGTAGTCGTTGCTTCACTCGTATGGCTCCACACGATACACAAATAGCAACAGTTCCACAAATTGATTCAAGTTTATTTTTAGTCTCCAAGTTGTGTCAAATTTTTATATGTAAATAAAAGAAATAAAAATAAAACTTTAAATTTTATAAATAAATAAATTTACTAACTTTGTTTTTATATTAATTTTACAACGCGTTTCGGAATCAATGTTCCATCATCAGGTTTGAATTTTCAAAAAACAAAATTCAAAACCTGATGATGGAACAGTGATTCCGAAAGGCGTTGTAAATTTAATATAAAAAAAAAAAAACAAAGTTAGTAAATTTATTTATTTATAAAATTAAAAGTTTTATTTCATTTATTTAAATTTTTATTTTATTTAAGTCCTTTTTGCATGTTTTTCAGAAAACAATAAAAACCTTGCAAATTTTGTAATTCTATATATCAAGTAAGATATGTTTTGAATTCTGCCCTTTTCTGTAAAATGTTCAGAACAACATTGTTATGCTGCAATTGCCAAAAATGTGGCTCTGATTCAGCTGATTTTTTTTGCATTGATAATTTTTTTTTTGTATTTTTTCGACTTACGAGGTCCTACACTTAAACCGTAAATAACTTTTTATTTTTAGTTATTTATTAAGATTTATGGTTCTTTTTCAATAAAACTAAACTTAAATTTCTAAGTCAAAAAAAAAAAAAAAAAAAAAACAAAACGCCAACCAACTGATTATGATTGAAAATACCCTTTTTTAACCCTTATTCACAGTTCATCCATACTTTTATTATAGCTGTAGTAATCACAAGAAAATCCAACCTTAATTCTGCATTCAACTGCAGAAATGAAATCCCTTCCATAATTTATTGTCTCGTGTCAGCCCATTTGACATTCAAAGGTCCATTTAAATTCAAACATCGAAATGTTTACAAGCCATTTAGCTAGTATATCTGAGGTAACAAATACCATGAAATTATGCTCCTGGCTATATATGTATGTATATTATATTGTTGTTTCTCCGACCTTTCATATCGCCCCTTTTTACCCAACTGCCTATAATATTATAATGTTCACATTTTGTGTAGTTATATGAAGTAACACCAGTTGACCCAGATTCATGAGATATTTATTGTTTTATTACTGTTCGCGCAAAATAGGTCGTGTTGTGTTACAAACGACGACGACGGCACCATGTTACCGACCGACGTGGATGGCGGTGGGTTTTTGATTATATGCGCCAAATGAATGCCAATAGACCAACACCACAATAATTTACCTGGTGCCAAATGTGGCCAAATAGTTTAAGTTCTTTCAATTCCAACTAGCTACCTGCTACATATATTATGACTCTCGGCTAATGCTGTTAAAAATTATTGATAAAATATTTAAAACATATATATCCTTGTCGGCACGTTATCCTTTAGGGCGCGTGATTTTGATTTATAAATCTATGAATAGCTACATATAACATATGTATATACATTTAAATGTTTTAAAGTATAACGTAGACTGGAGGGGTTGAAATTAGACACATAAATATTAGATTCTGCCAGGATTAATGTGGATTCAAAAGCATTTTGATAACTTGTTTAAAACATATATATATTTTTAGATTTGTTTTTCTATTGTATTTAAATTGGCAGAAAAACGATATCTATTTAAATTCAATAGCATTTATTTAGATATTGAGATTGTCCAAGTTAAGAGTTCGATAACACTAAGATGTCAATTTTTAGTATTTAACAAAACACTAATTTAAAAAAAAATATTTAAAATTTTTTTTAAGCCTAATTCTTTTTTTTACAAAAAGGCTACCATTTTATAAACAAAAATTTCTGAAAAATGGTAACTCCCATAGAAGCATTTTTTTTTTGATTTTCGATTTTCTCAGAAACGGTTCATATGATTTTGATAAATTTTTGTATGGACAATGTTTCTAAAAGTTCTAAAAATATTGTACACCAAAATTTTGCAAATTTTATTTTTGGATTTCTAACAAAAGTTTTTTTTTTTTTTGAGCATTTAATAATTTGAAAACGACTTGATGGATTTTTATTTTGATAGATATTTCACAAATATACGAAGGTTTTTTTCAGTAATACAGTAAAACCCGCTTAAAAGAAACTGCAAAATGTCACAGACTTACTTTCACAACGAACCTCGCTTAAGTGAAAAAAAAAGCGGGGTCCGGATAAGTGAAAAAAATTGCACTTAAGCGGATTTAAAAAATCCAAAAAAGGGTTCTGACATATCAGAAATTCAAATGTCATTTTCGTGAAGAAAATTTGATAGAGGTGAAAAATAAAATAGAAGTAAAAGCGTTCAGCAATTTTTTTGTTCTCTTCTATTAATTTTTTTTTTTCACTTAAGAGAGTTTTTTTTCAATGAAAAATATAAAATTTAAGTGAAAATATGTTTCAGGTATCCGGGTTTTTCACTTAAGCGAGTTTCGCTTAAGCGGAGTGTTATAAAGGTAATTGGTCGACAAATACTCGGGTGTTTCAGATAAACAGGTTTTTCTCTTAAGCGGGTTTCTCTTAAGCGGGTTTTACTGTACCAATTCTACATACAGCCAATTATAAAAGACTTAGCACTATTAAATCGCACTTGTTGAATTATTGATTCAAAAAAGATTTTACTGGCCTTTATCAGTGACATAGCGTGGCAGAGGCCCTGGGTGGCGCTTTGATAGGGGGTTGCAATTTTAAAAAATATTCTGGCGGCACTTTTCTTTGAAGCGTCAATTTTGGAAAATATCTGCCGGCAACACTTTGCTGGGGCGGTAGTTTTGAAAAATATTACCAAAATAAACGTTAGTGTAAAAGGTTGTTTTTCTAAAATATTCTTTTTCACAATTGCTTCAAATAGAAAGTCGAAAGAAATTATTTAAAAGTTTGCGGTAACACTGCAATTCACAGTCAAAATCGCAGTTTCCCTTTTACACTTTAAAATAATAAAAAAAAATCCACATAAAATTCTGCACTCCACAACTACATAATGCACATAATATGATGTACTGTAGACAAGGTAACTAAAAGCTAAAGTCACAAAAAAGCATTGAAAAAGGAATTCAAACTACATTTCCCCGCAACCAACAGCTTTTTATTTTCGTTTCATTGAGATCGGCAAGAGTTACTTATACATATTATGCCAAATTTTATTAAAAATTCATAAATTTGAAGGTTCATTTGCTTAGAGGTGTTTCCACCGCCCAATATAAACTTTTTACCATAGCCATAGGAGCTACTGCTTATGTTAGAAATTTTTGTTGAGGCGGAAAATTTTCCGAGGTTCTTGTAACTGGTTGCTAGTTGAAAACTTAGAAAGACGGTTCTCTCGAGAAAGCATACAAAGCTTGGCCATATAAAAATGTAAAATCTAATTAAAAACAGTTTTGAAAATAAGTTAAAAAAAATATAGGTAATACAATTTTGCTCATTAACAGGGAAATTTGTTTATTTACTTTTTTACTCTTTATTAGCGAATCTTTGAAATAAATAATTAGAAGTTTAAATCTCATATAAGCGATTAACTGTGTTAAATTAAAAAAACCTTATATTATAAATTTCAAAAAACATGTAAACTGTTTTTAAAAGAAAAAACCAATGTTGAGTTTTTATGAGCTATTAATTGTGAAATATTTTTTAGTAAAAAATAAGCTTTAAATAACATTTATGATTCTTCATTTAATTTTAGAAAAATTGTAATCGCAATTTTAGGCATTTTTCTAACAACTAAGTAGTTAAAGTATGTAACTATGGGCACAGTCACAGTATTAACTTGCATTCAATACTTAAGTTAATTTACTGCGACTTTACTGACTGCAGTATTTTACAACTCTGCAGGGTAGGTGCATTAAAATATAAAAATACATAAATTATAAAATTTGTTTCTACCAGTGATGTTCAAATCCATGTAAAAAACGGGTTGGGGTCGAAATCCTGTACGTTGCAAAATACTGTATTCAATTAATACTGTATGAGCAAAATACTGTATTGAGCGAAATTCTGTATAGAAAAATTCTGGTTGGTCAAAATACTGTATTGCAAAATTCTGTACATCAAAATTTGTAAAAATGCTATAATTTTAGAAAAAATATATATTTCTATTCAGCAATTTTACAGAACATTGAAGTACAGACTATTTATTAATTAATTAATAAGTATAACTAAGTAAACTTCTATGTTCAAAAGACCAATTAAAAAGTAGTATTAAAAGCAAAATAATTGCACGGGTTATTTAAAAAACATTCTGAATTGAACCACGTTGCGAACCTAAAACGAATTTAAAAAAAAAAATTTAATTTATATTGATTTTGCCATATTTGTAAAATGTATTTTTTATCCTTAAGAAAAGTTTGTTTTGTTTTTGCTTAGGATTTATTTACTTTTTAACTTACATAATTATATTTGTATAAAGTTATGACTTGATTGTCAATAAACACAACACAACAACAACTTGTGTGTAGCTAGTAAAGATGCTGGTTTCAAATGCAATAATTGTCAAAAACAAGAAAACTTAAAATTGGACCGACTTGATCAAGTGACCTCGGTGGCGCAATGCGTATGCATATGGCTCAGAGGGAGCTCGGTCCGAGTTCGAGTCCTACCTTGGCATAGAAAGTTTTTTCAATTAAAATTGAACAAAGACCAAGCACCACTTAAAGGAGTCTGATGATCGGCGTGGCAGTCGTGAATTAGCTATATAACTCCAGCCTATAAAAACTTGGTGGTAGCTCACTCAAGTGTTGTTGTTCATTCAAACCTTCAATATTAATATGATGGTGCGAAAGCTTGGCAGCCTAACTGCAAGTGTGTTATCACACAAAAACCCCTTATACAACACAATTATATTCAGAACTAGTATCATAGAGTACCTTTATTATCTAGAGAACCGACTCGTACCCCCCTTGTCTAAAACACCCGCAAATTTTATTTGAGAACAGTAAAAGAAAAACTCTCTTAAATTCCCTGTCCATGAATACGTGTGAATTGTTGATACAATAAAAAATTGGGGCCAGTAGCTCAAAAGATGATAAACACCCGATTTGCGTTTTTTTAAACGCTTATATCTTTACATTCAATATTCGGATTTTCAAAATTCAAATTAAAGCCAGAGTGACAGGTTTGTACCAGCTACAAAAAAAATTTTGAAAACCTTTCAAAATTTCATACTAAAACACACAAAATCCATAACAGTGTCATTTTGTTGGTGCGGTTCTATTTAAAATGCATTGGGCAACTAACAGTTGCTCACCTTTTTGGAGGAAATCTTTGATCTTTCAGTGGAGCTTGTAGGGTGAAAGAGAAAAAGTCATGAAGTCGGTTTTCTATGTATGACTAGTATTACCTACTTATATTTTTTTTTATTAAGCAAATAAAAAAAAAACTGTATTGAAATTACAGTATTTTGCCGTACAGAATTTTACAAAACAGAATTTCGCAAGTCAGTATTTTGACCATACAGTATTTTGACGTACAAAATTTTTTATTTATAGTATAATGACATATAGAATTATGGTCTAACCAGTATTTTGACCACACAGAATTTTGTCATACAGGGTTCAGCTATAGTAAAGAATAAATCTATTAATAAACATGAGTATTATAACAAGGTTTAAGATACATAGCTGTATAAATTTGATTTTTTTTAAACAGCAAACTAAAATTGAAGGCGTCAAAAAAAAAGTTGCTAGGGGCGGAAAAAAATGCCTTGCCTCCCGGGGGTAAAAACTCATTCTACGCCACTGGCTTTTAATCCACAAAAATTGGCGTTTCGATGGTAAAATGACATTTTTCAAAATAAGTTTCTTAATTCAGCAATAATAAATACGTAGGTACCTACTAAAATATGATTTCCCCACTTTTTTTAAAATGATTTAAAAATTTTATAAAAACGAAATTATTTTTTTAAAAAATCTCTCCAACAATTTTCAAAATTTTGTTTCCCATAAATTGGAATTTTTTTAAGGAATCAACTGAAATACTTACATCAACTTTTTTCAACATATAAAACCATTTATTTTCTTCTAAGAAATATAATACGATTTCCCCACTTTTAAAAATTTTATAAAAACGAAATAATTTTTTTTTTTAAAATCGCTCCAACTATTTTCAAACTTTTTTTTCCCATAAATTGAAATTTGTTTAAGAAATCAACTGAAATATATCGACTTTCTTCAACATATGAAACCATTAATTTCCTTTTAGAGCATGTAGAAAAGGATCAATAGTGTGCAAGTTGTAAGAGGGATAATATGGTAATTAAAGGTATACATTTGAATTTAAAGAACAATAAAATTTTATGAAAAAAAATATATATTAAATAGACTTAGTTTTTTCGGAACTAATAATGAAACTTATTCGAAACTTCGGATAAAAGAAATTATAAATATTTCTATAAATTTAACGCGGTAAGTTCCGAAAAAATTAAGTCTATTTAATATGAATAACATCCGCGAAAATATAAGTTTAAAACCTCATAAAAAAAAATATATTTAAATTGTACCTACAATCTTTGTCTTTCTGTTGGAAAGAAATATGTATGTAAATGGACATACAAATAATATACCCCCAATGATATCTTTTATATTCTGGGAAACCGTCACGCAGTTAGTAACAAAACTGAACCTTTCATAAATAAAATTTTATTTCTCTTTAATATTTCAGTTAAAAATTGTGCAAGAGTCTGTGGAATTTATTAATTTGAGTGAATTGTTTTTCTATAAAAATTTAATTATTAATTTGTACCTCTTTGTACCCATTTTCTGAAAGGAAATTTTAATATTTAAGTTCAACTTATATTCTTATGTTCTATTTTTTTATCAGTGCAAACTTTCATATAAACTCTTATATTGAACTCATAAAAAATATTTAAATTTCATTTCAGCAAATGGAATTGGCCTTAATGGTGAAAGTTTATTTGTGTTTAAACATTTATATAATTGAAAAAAAAAAAACCGTAATTATAGCACTCAGTAAAATTTTAAATTTAAGGCTTATCTCTCTTCCCATATTAGTACTCGTTATAAAAATAAAGTTTTTCACTGTGAATTTCACAATCTTACATTTGCGAAACTTTCTCAGTCTTCTTTCACGATTGATTGGCTTTTTACTGCTTGATTTGAGGAGCAAGTTACTAAATTTTAATTATGTATAAGTAAAGACCCTTGGTGTACATGACAAGTGCTTTGGGTTATGATGCCGGATGTTCAGGATCGAATGCCAGCTTATTCCACCTTAAAGAAAAATGAAGAAAATTCTGTAAGAATATCCCATGTTATCGAAAAGTGCCTTTTATTTCTGCCATTCTAGTTTTGTAGAAAATTGTTGGTCCGCTAAATTTACTGGATGGCATATACCAATTCATGTCAACTTTGAGAGTATCAATTCTTTACGTGGTATGTTTCTCGAATGGATCACTGATTTTAAAAATATAATTTTATGATTTCTATACGATATTACCTTCTATTGTGAATCACCATACACTATCTTTAAAATTATTTCTAAAATTATTAATAAAATTACTCCATTCGGAATTCTATTCAAAATATGTTTAAGATCTTGACAAGGTCCATGCTTTTGCTCCGTAAAGAAGACCCGGGACAGTTAAGGAAAAGGTCTTGTAGATAAATGTTGTATCCTCGGTTCATTTTGAAAGAGATGCCTTTTTTAGCTGAAAGAAATAGCGATTGATTTGTTGCAATTTTACAAAGTGCTAGAAAATTTTATTGAATAAATAAATAAATAAATTGGGTGGCGTGGCAGCTCGTGTAGAACCAGGGCCTGGTGACTTACAACTCTCAACCATAACTCTGTATGATCAGAAATGTAAGGGACTTACAATTTTCCGCCAAATCCAAATGGCTAAGGTGAGAAGCACTTTTTCTTAACAAGAGATACTCTTGGAGGATTTGCCAATTCCAGTAACCAGTAACTTTTCTGTTTTTAGAGGACATTATATAGGCTGGGACCTTCGGTGTATAGTCCTACGTACTAACGCATTATCTGACAGGCTACTGCAATTCTATTGAATATATCAAAAATAACATGTTACGCTTAAACACCAAACTATGACTTTAACGATATTCGATACACAAGATGGAGTCGATACGATACGGAAAGCTACAGTAGTTGTTAAAAGAAGACTTCAAGAGAGTTTTTATAAAATTAAAAATAACGACCTTTACAGTTAACAGTTGATAAACTATTATTTTTATCTTTTTAAATCAGTAATGAAAGTTTAACTTTTTTTTTGGAAGTGTAGCCTCAGATGCTTAGAAACTTCCGCTTGAACCGGATAGAAATAATGACCATGCCTATATGGACATACTCCGATTTTTAAGAATCTTTCCACCAGAAATATTTTGATTTTTTATGTGTACAATACCTAAATGTTTTAAATCTGTAGAAATTTTTCTTAAATATTGTTTAAAAATGTTACCAAACTCAGTAAATTGTCTGTAGCAATACCGAATCACGACTTTAAAGAACAAAATCATCCACTGATGTCGGAATCTATTGCAAATCTTGCTGTCAAGCTTCATCTTAATAAAAATTGTCAGTTGCCGAATGCATATTTAATTTTTTCATTCATAAATCCAAAAAAATTCCGAATTTAAACGGATTTAAAGTCGACTTAAGAAATTATTGATTCACTTTTGCTCTTCACTGTGCTTGAAAACTTTTTGATTGATGTTTGATAGTTTGTATGAACATACCTAAAACTTCCATTGATAAACATTATTACTTATTAAAGATGTGTTTCATAAAAGGGGATATGTTTTTAAAAAAATGCCTAGATTTTTGTATATAAATACTCCAGGTCTCTGGATATCTTAAGTTCAATATTCAAAAATGAATACACCTGAGAAGTTCGTTAAAGCCATCCTGCTGCCGTCGGGGCTTATCGTTAGTTCATATGAAGATATTTATTATTGTGTTGATAAATATAAACAATTGGAATCTTTTTCACTTGTGCCTTATTTAGTAATATTTTTGAAATATTTGTTTTTCAAAATCAAACCACTTGGACCGATGATGAATATTCTATTGAATTTCATTTGGCTTTTGCAAGTAAGTGGTAAAATATATTTTATTAAGTACATTTTTGTTGTATTTATCTTTCCCTTTTTAGAATTTTTGTTTAATTGTATTTCGAAAATTTATTGTGCACATAAAGCTTGATATTTCCGAAGATGACTTTTTCATTATTCTATGTAGAATTTATGATGATTTCGGAATTAAAGAATGTACAATATTGAGCTGGAAGACGTTGTTGGAAATTTGCAGTTTTGATTTCGAAAATTTAAACTTGTCATTCTATTTTAAACTTTGTGTTAATTTGCTTTGTAAAATTTCTTGGAATATTGGATATTTTTTCACAAATTCTAGAAAATTGAAATTAGATGATAATTCTTCATTTAAGAATGCCTGGGGAGGAAGTAAGGAGGCATTGATGTGTTGTGATTATCAAATTACATCAAATATTAAAAAGTAAGTAATTTTTTCGTTGCAAACATTTTCTAAAAATTAACTCGTATTTCTTGTTTGTGTAGATTCACAGAAGAATACCAATTTGATTTTCTTTTAGAACTTCTGAATCAATATAATATTATGACTGCATATTATTCCATTGATGATTGTGATGTGATTTTAATTTGGACATTTCGATCTTTTACAAAGAGGATACTTAATATTTTTTTGGAAAGAAACCTATCACAAGAATACCACATATTGGATAAAAATTTAAATTTAATTGAAGTTTAATCAAAAGAAATTAATTTTGTTTGCTTAAATATTTTTAAATATGTAACAACAAAACATATTTATTAATCGTTCGTTTTTTTTTTGTTAAATTTAGGCCCAGTTTGTTCACAGTGGGTTAAATCTGAACGATGACTTTCACAGATTTTAACTGAATGGCGCTAATTAACCAAAGTCAGCTTATTAGCGATTTCCATGATTAAAATCTTAAATTACGGATTCATTGAACAAAAATTTGATTATTATGCACTTTCAATGATTTACCAGTTGCAATAATCCTTGATTAAAGATGATCAGCTGTGAACAAACTGGCCCTTTATTGTAAAAACTTTTGCTTAAACAATTGGACATTATTATATACCTACTTGTAATAGAAAAACCTTATGCATTTTGAAACTTACATAAATAAATATTAATCTTCTTAATAAATACAAAATGGAAATGCTCGTTTCGTTTATTCAAAATCTCCGAAAGATCTTTACCGATCGCAAGTGTTTTTTGTAGAGATGCCGCGAATAGTGACTCGGCCGAATACCGAATATTCGGCCACACTCGTCGGGTGAATACCGAATATTCGGCAGCCGAACATTCGGCCAACGATGTGTATCTATCTTCTACGTGACTTTTGACATATTTTCAGCAGCTGGAATTGTTTACGAAAATAGACGTAATCGTTTGCTACCAACGAATGCCGAAAAAGTAGTTTTTATTCACCACAACTTACCATTAGTAGATTTTAAATACTAAAATACAAATTTTTGAATAAAAGAAAACATTTATTGTAAGATAATAAGCCTTTTTTATTCTCCATTTGTTATTCGGTATTTGGCCGAATGTTGTGAACTAATCGGCCGAATACCGAATATCAAAAATATAAGCCGAATAGGCCGAATGCCGAATAGTGGCCGAAAATTCGCGGCATCTCTAGTTTTTTGTATACAAAAATTAAATAAATTAAATGGCGTCACAGCTCGGGTGTGAGAGAGAGATGAGTGTGTATATGAGATTTTAATTTTTGCTTTTTATTTAATTCCTGTGTGCTTGGAATGGAGTTTTTCACTTAAATGTAAACCGCTTAAGTGAAAAAAATCTCATTTAAGCGGATTTAAAAATTCCATTAAGCATATATTTAAAACTAGAAAAAATTGAATTTATCTTTTGGAGTTGCCTGGAAAAAAATGAAATTAAATAGTCTGAATATCCTACAACACCAAAGTAATTTATTGAATAGCAATTTCATTTTTAAGTTAAGAGAGTTTTTATTTTCAATAAAAAATATAAAATTTAACTGAAAATATGTTTTAGGTATCGGGATTTTTCACTTAAGCAAGTTTCCCTTAAATAGATTGTTTTATAGATATTTGGTCGGCAAATACCCGGGGATGAAAAAAGTGTTTCAGATAACTGGGTTTTTCTCTTTAGCGGGTTTTACTTTACTTTTTTTTTTAAGTAGATGCAACGGTTGACTGAGATACATAGCTCAACATTCACAGGACAGAATTCCTCAGTTTTTCTATCAAAGTTTTTTTGAAAAAAAAGGTTTGAATACTCAAAATGTACCTACATATCTACATATGTATATTTTATAAGGTAAAGTGGGGAATAACAAAAAATAAAATGAATTTTAAAATCTTGTGTTTTACATGTTTTACTTAAGGTTGGCTTTATGAATTCATACTTTCCCAAATGTGGCTTCATTATAGGTTGAAATGAAGTAAAACAGAAATACCGTCAGATTTATTTATTTTATTTATTTATTTTTTTATTATTTATTTGGCCAATTATAGGTTGAAACAAAGAAAAAGGATCCGGTCATTGTTTTATTTTAATTTTATTAAATTTCAATAACATAATCAGTATTCCTCAGCTAATTTTTTTTTTTAGTTTTGTTGTCAAAATACTAAGAGAAAAATATTGGATTAAGATTTAAGCTGTTTATAGGGTG